>OZ020615.1:63949471-64484546 GCA_963971575.1 Liopterus haemorrhoidalis
GTTAAATAAATTTATTCAACGATGGTGAAAATGGCCAAATGAGTATTTATTTTGCACCTAACCATTAATTTATTTTAATACTGGGTAAGTACACATATATTACATTTGAAACACTAGAGAGTGGGTATAATATAAGCACTAGTCTGTCAGAAATAAATCTTGCAACTAATGCGATTATTTTGCACTTTACCGTTGCTGGGCCAGCAACTGATACATCAATGGGCCAGCTAACGGCCACGGGGACACCGGGGCACTGGCCCAGTGCAAAATGCCAGCACTGGACCAATGCGAAATGCCAGCACTGGCCCAGTGCGAAATGCCAGCACTGGCCCATTACTTTCAATGCACTTTACCGTTGCTGGGCCAGCAACTGATACATCAATGGACCAGCTAAGGGCCACGGGACACCGGGGTACTGGCCCAGTACGAAATGCCAGCACTGGCCCATTACTTTCAATGCCGGCGAGTATGTGCTTTACCAGTACTGGTCCGGATAAAAATGTTTGCTGGGATAGAACAAAAATTTGACGTGATAGGCAGAAACTGTTAACATTTTTGAAATCAGCACCCCAAAATTAGTTAAAAACAAGTATCAGATCTAAGTCAGCAAAAAAAAAGTTTAAATTTGTTGACCAGTGTAATCTTGCCCCACACCTGGCTGACCGAACTAATACCCTTTTCAGACTAGATCTTTAAGATCGGATGTTAAAGTGAATGTATCTTTAAACGCTAATGTGAAACCGTATGGCCTCGTCTAAATACAAGCGATGTTTAAGACAGAGATCTGCGTCTTAAACATCATCCGCATTGCCAACTTAATTTCTATTATAAAAAAATACTCCTTGAATTTGTGCTGTCAACATTTTATATTATCATAAACAAGAATACTGTATTATATCGACGATATAAGAAGTTTATACTTATTGTTATAATAAAATTATTTATTTTAATAATGTGTTTAATAAAATACAGAGCTACAATAATTGAGATAAAATGTATCGACTTACATGTTAATACAGGTGTAATATATTCTTTATTGTAGTGTCTTTATTGTAGAATGAAATGAAATATCCATATTTGTTTATAATAATTCAAAATGTGCGTCTGCGCAGACAGGTCAAAACTGGTAATTTCATGACGGTAACTTAAGGACAAAATTACTGTAGCTGATGACAGCACCAGAGATTTAAACATCAAGTGTGAAAGCATACCGATCTTAAACATCGGTGAACTTTAAGTTCACTCGTCTTAAAGTTCTAGTGTGAAAAGGGTATTAGAGACAGACCGTCTGTGTTGTGGCAAATGATCTTGTTTTACGGGGGAAGAGCAATGGCGAAACTAATGGAGGATCCGGGGGAGCTTTTTTTACTTTTATTTATTTTTTTTTAAAATAGTGTAACTCACTTTTGAGATGACCCCCATATTTGGTTGATTTGAATTTAAAGCAAATATGGTCCCAATTATTTTGGATAATGAGTGTTTAACTGTAGTTTTGATAGCATTTCTCTACTTTTACAAACTTTCCCACAGTCCTAACATAGAATTTCCCTGATCTCTTTGATTGGACATTGTTTGAATGTGCGATACTGTAGGTATTGAGGAGTCGTAGATGGCGTCATGACTCGGCCTCGTTTTTCAGTCCTTTCACTTGGGCTGCCTAGTGCCTATGCCAGTGCCAGTGCCAGTGCCTAACTCGATACTCCGACCTGCCGTCCGTCTGTATCTCTATACAACTTACTTTCTCCAGCACGAGGTAAACCAGAGCACATTCAGGATTTCAACAAACAAATATTTCTATAACTAATGTTACACTGGAACTTTTTATAATATTACGTACGAGATCGGTCAAGAAATACCACATTAAGAATATAATTACTACTTTGCTGCTTCATACTTTGCATGGGACAGTGCTTTGCAAGAGAAATCTAAGCAGCACAGTCTCCTGAGTATTTGACGCTTTTGTTGGATTTTTGTTTTTGGTCCTCGCTTCTAAAATACGACGAAACAGCTCATGAGCTTTAGAATTTATAGACCGGGAGCTCATGACAGTTTTTGGTCTCCGATTTCATACAGCATGCCTTTTGGAGGAGAGAATATTTACCCTGTGACAACAAAAAAGGGATGGTACTAAACCCCTGCACGCTTTCTGGTCATAGGGAAAATTGCATTTCCCCTTAAACACAAAATTTTTGTGCTTTTCTCTGATTTAATATTGCTTGCCCTTTTGTCAAAAGAAAGTTATAACAAATTTAAAGTCTATTAAATATATGCATGCGATTCGGAGGGTCCCAAAGGGCTCAAACGGTCATGTGATCTTGTAATAAAAAAATATGATTTTCCGCGTTTTCATACAGCATGCCTATAATTAAAAGACTTTAAATTTGTTATAACTTTCTTTTGACAAAAGGGCAAGCAATATTAAATCAGAGAAAAACACAAAAATTTTGTACAAGTGGAAATGCAATTTTCCCTATGACCGGAAAGCGTGCCGGGGTTTAGTACCATCCCTTTTTTGTTGTCACAGGGTAAATATTCTCTCCTCCAAAAGGCATGCTGTATGAAATCGGAGACCAAAAATGTCATGAGCTCCCGGTCTATTAAGTGTATTCCTTAAAAATAATAAAACCACGGGTTTTTGCTTTAAATTTAAATTCAGCCAATAGGACCCAATACATTTCTTAACCAATTAGATTCCTTCAAATTTAAATTTAGTTAGGAGTCAATTAATCTTTTAACCAATTAAATTGCTTTAAATTCAAAAATTCAAATTCAGCCAATAGGACACAATTAATCTTTTAACAAATCAAATTGCTTTAAATTCAAATCAACCAATAGGAGACAAATAACCTGTCAGCCAATCATATTTCTTTAAATTTAAATTCAGCCAATAGGAGACAATTAATATTTTAACCAATCAAATTGCTTTAAATTTAAATTCAGCCAATAGGACTCAATAAATTTCTTAACCAATCAGATTGCTTTATATTTAAATTCAGCCAATAGGAGACAATTAATCTTTTAACCAATTAAATTGTTTTAAATTCAAATCAGCCAACAGGAGACAATTACCCTTTTAACCAATCAGATTGCTTTAAATTTAAGTTCAGCCAATAGGAGCTAATTAACCTATTAACCAATCAGATTGCTTTAAATTCAAATCAACCAATACGAGCTAATTAACCTGTTAACCAATCAGAGTGCGTATATTTGAATTCCTTGTGATTCCATTGCGTTACAACATGGTCAAATATTGTGTTAATTCAGCGTAGCTAAATAAACAAATATTATGTGTATGTATGTATATTGAAGTGAATCTAAACAGAGTTAACCTTGCCTAGAGCGGTTTTTATCTACTTCTTATTGAGTCTAAGTGTAAAAATAATTCAACTATGACACAAATTCTAAGATTACGTCAGGTAAACAGTAAACAAAAACATCTACGTACAAAATTGTCATTGAAAAATTTTTAATCAAGTGATCTTTGATCAAGTTAGGCTAGGTTGTGCAGTCCATAGTTCTCACGTACTTATTATACTTATCAAACAAAAACTTGTAGTACAAAATCGCAGGTAAAAGTTTAGTCTCAGAACTCACAAAGCTGGGACTTTCTGAATCAAAATATTCTGACAAGAATTATGGCACTGGCCAAATTATTAAGAGTAAATATTGAAAATATTTAATTATTTTTAAAATCTTTCCAGACATTTGACTTGTTTCATTATGCCTTCAAATAAGTAGTGTAACTATGGAGCCGTTATGCCTCCAACAGCGGTGGAGGGTTTACCATTTAGGGCTTCATTGAACCTCTAAATGATGTTTTTTTTTGTCACTTAGTCACCAGTTGTAGTGGAGAGCGCTCATTTTCTCAGCTAAAAAGAATAAAAAATGAAATACAAACGACTATGTTACAAGAACGATTTACTAATTTGTCAATCATGTGCATAGAAAGTGATATCCTGCAAAAATTAGACTTTGAGGACATAATAGAAGATTTTGCACAACAGAAATCCCGGAAGAAACCATCATCATTAACGTAAGTCCAATTCTCAAAATAGTAATCACTTCACTTTTATTTGATTTGTATAAAGCTAACCATAATAACCAATAAAGTCTCTAAATAAAAGTACATACTGATGTTTTCATTCACATTTTTTTTTTTACTTTCTAAAAGGGCCCCTGCATGCCCTAAGACGGTCCTGGAGCCCAAAGAAACTTCTGCGGAGGATTTGAACTGTTCCAAATTTAATAAAATTTTCCTATTTCAAAATAGTATTTTTCTGATAATCACATATTAAGCATATTTTTGTGATTTTTTTTCAGATCTATGGTTAAATTTATTCATTTTCAAACTAAGTACATATATAGAGTATGTTTTGAAAAAGATACAAAAAAATTTTGAAGGCAAAATATGGCGAAATGAGCCAGCTGTAGCAAATCTTCTCAGACTCCAGGAAAAAAATTAGATTTTGCGGTGACCAGCATAACTCGTCACTAGATCATCTGAAATCAAAAATCCAAAAAGATTTTGTTAGTTTATGAGTTTGCCAATGAGTTGGTCAAGTTAATCGGAGCAAAATTGACTGAGATATACTCATTTTAATACTAGTACCTATTATTTGTTTTTTCGCGCCTATCGTATGTATGTGGCGTTGTATCGCTTTTGTGCGCATGTGGCTTTAATATCGATATCAGCTGCTTTATACTCTTAGGGAGGGGATTCTCTAATTTTTTCCTCTACTTATGTAAGTAGAGGAAAAAATTTTAATATTTATTTAATAAAAAAAACATTCTTTATTTTTAAACGCGTTTTCTGAAAAATAGCTTTTTTTGATGCGGTGTACATCAAAAACTAATGAATGGATCTTTCTGAAATTTTGCACACTTCTTTATAAATCATTTTACTAGGTAGTGACGTTGAGTTTTTGCTTTTATTTTATATATATTTTTTTATAACCATTTTTCCGATTACCAAACACGATTTTTTAAGTTCATTTTCGATTTTTTGACGTTAAAATCGTACCAAAAATTTAAAACTCAATTTAATAAAAAAAACTCTACGTCACTACCTGAAGAATCTTTTAAACTAACCAAAACTTTTTGAATTTTATGTTTCAGATGATTGTGTCACTAGATATCGTGTACACCGCAAATCAACTTTTTGGAGTGTTTACTAAAAAATGACGCCAATGGCTCATTTTTCAATATTTTTCAATAAAAATTTAACGCAATACTCTTCAAGTGTTGTTCTTTAAGATAGACTTTCACCCATGTAGCTTACCTTTACCAGATTTCCACAAATCGTTCTTAAAAATATGCTTAAAAAATGCAAAACTAACCATACACCCCCCCTTAAAGTTACTAATTTCAATTCAAAATATAATTTCTGCTTATACCAAAGAAATAGATTATAATTTATATATTAGTATAGACTTGTATTTAATTTTTAATTTGTGTGTTATTGCTCCGTTGTTTTTGTGGCCCTTAGACAACGATGCCCCAGGCTTTTATCCGTACCTTAATCCGCGAATGAATAAACTCTCATTTAATAGACGCAATTTAGGCGGACACGCTTTGTAATCTATTTTTCTAATATTAAAATTACAGGGTTGCTATTATGCCTGTAGGGTACCGACCGAGCGATGGTGATGCGGGAGTTGTATAAGTTGATATGTGATCAAAACGAAGCGCTACCCGTAGACGTGGTGCAGACAGATCCGTTGGACTTTATGAACGGCGAAGACGATTTTCGGCACACGCTACTTGTTAAGTGGAGTCAAGGTCACGTATACTGCTTTACATCTGACTAACCAAACAGGTTGGCAGAGCGGTACTGGGCACACTGGGTAGATCGCGTATTGCTGGTCATCTTGAACGGCGACAATCAAGCCTACAACTTCGATCAAACACTCTTCATTAAGTTCTTTGTCCGGCAGTAAGGCGGGCAGCAGTCAGGCGGTCCGGCGGTAAAGAGATGCTCCCTGCAAACTGGTTCCGCGGATCAAGTTCCACTTGTAGAAGGAATCTCAGAGAAGTCACGGCGAACACGACCTGTGTGGCGGACAATAAAACCCTATATTACCACCATATCACAGCACCAACGGATAAAACCGCTCGACAACATACACATTCACACACTATGGCAAACCAAAGCAATACAATTATCTCCAACATAACAAATCTATATTAATAAAATATTAATGTTCGAATTTTCACACGTTTCAAGATTTTGTAGATATCTGATAAGCGAAGAACATCAACAGAAGGTCCAAATGATTAATTTTTGGGGCAATATGTTTGCCATAATCGCAACATATTGTCGCATAAACTCCGTGAGTTTATGCCACTGATACCCTTTTCACACTAGATCTTTAAGACGATTGAACTTAAACTTCATCGATGTTTAATATCGGTTTGCTTTCACACTTGATGTTTAATTTGAAGAAGAAATCTCCATGTAAAGCTAGTATGTATTGCCAACATAATTTCATATCGTTTGAAATTATTCTGTCATTAATTTGTATATCGAGGTTAGGAGAAGTTTATTTTTTATATTTATTTAAATAATAACGCAAATAATCTTCTCATAACCTCGATATATAAAATGATAACAGCTGAACATAGATAAAAGAAGAGAAGCACAAATTCAAGGAGTATTTTTTTATAATGGGAATTAAGTTGGCAATGCGGGCGAAGTTTAAGACGCAGATCTCTGTCTTAAACATCGGTCGTGTTTAGACGAGGCCGTACGGTTTCACATTAGCGTTTAAAGATCCATTCACTTAAACATCCGATCTTAAAGATCTAGTGTGAAAAGGGTATAAGAATACTGTCTAGTTTTTACTACAGTCTTGTTCAGTCAATAATTACTTAAGGGCTAATAGCTTGGGGTGAAACGACACACTGTCATATGTTAAGATTAGCAATAATACAGAAAATGATAATTAAGATAATACTGAAAAAACCTTTATATTTCCCTACAGATAGGTTATTTTCTGAATCTAAATTAATGAATATGCAACAGTTGTTTGCGCTATCAATAATAAGACATATTTATAAAAGCAAGGCTCATATCTTACATATACAACATCCTTATGCTACTAGAAATTCTGGGCAAGCATTGCCTTACAAAGCAATTAAAACAATTGGACAGAGGAGTTTTAATTATTTTGTACCAAAAATCTACAATAAATTCGCTTCACGACATCAGATTAATATTCAACAAAATAATGTAATCAAAATTGCCAAAAAAGTGGATTAACCAGCTAACAAAAATCGAATGACTCGAGTTAATATTTTGTAAATGTATTGCACATCTTTTATGTTTACTTTAGCATGTATATAAAAGTAAAAATTTCAATATTACTGATTAAAGTAAATTATGAAGAAAACTGTGCTGATTGTTATAAAATTCTTCAAAGCAAAAAAGATCTACTCAAAAAGAATCATAGTTCGGAAAAGACAGACAGACGGACGGACGGACAGACGGTCGGACAGAGAGACCGACAGACATCATGGTAAAAATAGTCAAAACGTTATGTAGGGACCTCAATTCGTGGAGATCCATCGAAATCTCGAAATGTGAAAATCGGTATGATCACAATACCTCCCTTATACGAGGGATGTTTCCTAAATTCTGGGAATTGTGCTATATTTAAATTACGCAGAACTTATAGGCAATGTTATTGGTGCCAGACAAGTCTTGACATGTTTATGCAACTATCTAATGCAATATTGTTCAGTCTGATTTAGGTGTTCGACTGATATAGACGCGTTTTCATAGCACTGTTTTTGTAACCATGGAAGACGCATCAAAATCTCAAAGAGCAATAATTTTCTTTTTTTGGAAAGGTGTGAAAACATCAGAAATTATTCAGCGTCTGCAAGGAGTATTTGGTGAGTCTGCAGAATCAAAAAGTACTGTTTATCGGTGGATCGATCGTTTTAAAACCGGTAGAACATCACTGGAAGATGATCAACACAGTGGGCGCCCAAGCACGTCGGTAAATGAAAGAAACATTACTGCCGTCGAAGACCTACTGAAAGAGGACAGGCGAATGATTATTCGTCAAATTAGTGTGCGCCTAGGGATAGGTACACGACAAGTTCATGACATCTTGCATGATTGTTTGGGCGTTAGCAAGGTTTCGCCGCGCTGGGTGCCAAGGCTGTTGGGACCAGAACAGAAACTCAATAGGTCTGATACTTGTCGTCAACTTCAAGAGCATTAGTTTATCGTTGGGATAAATGTATTCAGTTAAATGGAGATAATTTGTACCTACAGTCTATTCCAAACGATTAGGCGGAACTAACCACAATTTTCATTTTTGTAATTTGTCAAAAGCTTCAATCAATCGGTAAAAGTAACTAGAATTGAATATCTATTTCCGCCTAAACCAAAGGAACAGACCTTACTATTTTTACATTTATAAAATGAAATATTGGATTTTACTACAATACTAATATAGTAATCTTAATGTTAATTTTATATTATTTAACATAAAAATACTCTCATACACAATTATTTTTATACTTTTTTAAGTTGAAATAAAGTCTGTTCCTTTGGTTTAGGCGGAACTAGATTTTCATTTCTAGTTACTTTTACCGATTAATTGAAGCTTTTGATCATTTTGTTCAGGAAAAGCCAACTTCAGTATATAAAAAAATAGCTAATGACAGCTTACAAAAATCCAGGGATTGGAGGAATAACAACTGGGAAAGTGTCAACAAGACTCAAAAAGAAAAAGTGTGTTGGCGTCGTTGGTCGTTCGCATTGTTTGCAAAAATTAGAAGTTTCTTCTTATTTTTTCGTATTCTGCTAACTGCTAAGAAGAATAAAAACTAACACTATTAGTATTGTTATATCACAATAGATGGCGCTTATATTTTGTGTACTAATTTTAATAAAAATTAAATTTTTAAGATTCCAGCGCCTATAGCGGTAGTTTCTGAATTTCAAAGTTTAAACATCGACATCGGTAAAAGACATCGATGTTTTATCGATACTATCGCCAGCTGACCATCGATGGTAAAAACATCGATGTTTTTAAAACAAACATCGATGTTTTCGATACATCGATGTTTTTTTCCCATCCCTAGCCTAGGGCCTCGCGTTGTGTACATCCGGCCCTGGCTGTATACATTTTATTTGAATTCATTTAATAAATTTACAAACGTAATCAAGAGACCTGTAAATATAATAAAAATCTGCACCTTTAAATGTTAGATATAAGTGTAATTTAAAATGTGGGTTGAGTAATTGTGGTTGGAATGCCATTGAATGTGTGTGATATTGTTTGACGCGCCGAGCCAGCACTGAGCACTGTCGTCGGTAACCTCATAAAGAACAAGTCTGAGTACGTAATCAGGTTGTGTCCAGCGATGGCGTCTGTGGAGCAACCAACCCCCAACCCCCAATCCCCAATCCCCAGTCCATGTCACCCCCCATACCACTTCTATCGATCTCTACTTGCGACTGTTTGTTTTTTTATCCTCGGCAGACACGGGCAGGGCCACGAGAGGGACAGGGCGAGGGAGAGGGAGGGGAACGTCATTGTTTCTCGGATTTACGTGACTGAAATGCAGAGCATACCACTATTCTACAAAGATCATTAGTCACAGGTTAAGAAATCTTTTTGGCGCACACCATCTAAGGCTATTAACTAGGGTGACCAGATCAGGTAAACCCTAAGATTGAAAAAAAATCAGCTGTGGCCACCACAAGACCGATCGCCATCACAAAGTACTTGTATAAAATACATTCTAGCAGCAGAGTAGAAATAACTTGGCCTAATATTTTCTAATAGAGATATTATTTATCATGACCATGAAAACGTTACATATAAGTATGAAAAAATAGATACAGTAATACCCCGTTACTCGACTGCCTCTTAGCTCGACATTTTCGCCACTCGACGTAAATGTCGAGAGTGAGAGTCGATGGAAGCATCGCTATCCGACGCGTGATCGAGTACCGATCACGCGTATTTGCGCATTTGCTTACGTAAATATTTATGAAACAATAGCATTCAATGTTCAAAATATATTTAAAAAATCAGCTGTGGCCACCACAGGACTGACCGCCATCGTAAAGTATTCGTATAAAATACATTCTAGCAGCAGAGTAGAAATAACTTGGCCTAATATTTTCTAACAGAGATATTATTTGTCATGACCATGGAAACGTTACATAAAAGTATGAAAAAATTGAGACTTTAAAAATTTTTACAAAAATTTGTCGAAATTTTTCGTTTTATCAAAAAACGTGTCAAATAAAAGTTATTACTTATTGCATTTATAGCAACTTTTGTTGAATAATTTTTTTCGAAATATTTTTCTGTTGCTAAATATTCGCAAAAATCTTAAAATCGACAAGAGTAAACTCCTATTTCTAGTCCACCGATTTTTACCAAAAGTTGATCAACTCGTGCCATTGATGTAAAAAGCTTAAATATGCAGTTTCATAAAAATCCTTTCAGTCTAATTTGCTCTGCACGTGTACACAGACGGACAGACAGACAGACAGACGGACAGACAGACAGACAGACCGACAGACATCATGCTAAAAATAGTCAAAACGTTATGTAGGGACCTCAATTCGTGAAGATCCATCGAAATCTCGAAATGTCAAAATCGGTATGATCACAATACCTCCCTTATATATGTTGACGGTCGGTAAAAAAGCATTTTCACACCACAATTACTATGTTAAATGCATTTTGAGTTCAAAAAAAAGATTTTTTTAAAAATTATTTTCAAGTAAGAGCTGCAGCTCCGCAGCGCGTACTCAGGAGCCGCCACTGGTGATTACTACAAAGCAAAATTTGTCCTACACACTCAGCATGTCGCCTTCACTTATAATATACCTGCGAAACCCTGCAATGTGTGAAATTTCACACTTCACATCAATTTTTTGTTTTTAATTCTGTTTGTATTTTCTGTAGTATATGGATGTGTATTTGGCGTAATTGTCTAAAGGTAATAATATTCATTCGGCGTGATGACCTTCTGAGCGTGCAAACATCAGCGCGGTACTGTATGGCTGTCGCACAATGAGTGACATTGGCGACTCCTACTGCCTACCGTAGACCTTGTTCTAACGTTCAGTGGGTCGTCCAAACTAAAAACTCCCTTTCACAGCCTTGACCCGCCCGACCGTCCGCCGGAATCTCACACCCTTGGACGAAACCTCGATATGCACTCGAATATAACAGCTCCAACATTTCAAACACTAAATAAACAACTTCATTATTGATTACATCTTTACTTCTACACCGTTAAAGTTGCGTTCACAGCTCTAAATTTAATAGACCATTTCGACAACGCACGTGCGAATATATCCTAAGTTAGGGTGACCATTTTCTTAAGAAGGCAATGCGGGACGGAACAAGAAAAAGGTCCTCATCACCCAAATCCAAGTGAAGAGCAAAAAACCAAAGGTCCTCACCTCCCAAATCCAAAATGCGGGACAAATAGTTAAAATGCGGGACTTTTGCGGGACGCATCTTAATGCGGGACCAAATGTTAAAATGCGGGACGAATGCTCACCCTATCCTAAGTTAGAGTGACTATTTACTTGAGAAGACATTGCGGGACGGTACTCGTGTATAACAGGGAAGGAGTACAAAAGATAACAAAAATATATTAAACGATTTAATTTAACAATTTTAACTAATATTGTTTAAATATCGTATAAAAATAGCAATTGATTAAAAAATAAATTGTACTGATAACTGCATATATACAGAGGCGGATCTACATACGGGCTAATAGGGCTTAAGCCCTGGGCCCCGGATTAGACAAAAAAAAGCTCATGGTTTCTGAAATACAAGTGATGACAAAAAAGGTCCTCTCTTGTAAAATATAAGTGATGACAAAAAAAAGGTCTTCACATGTGTAAAATATTACAAGTGATGACAAAAAAAAATCAGCTGTGGCCACCACAGGACCGACCACCGTCATAAAGGACTTGTATAAAATACAGTCTAGCAGTATAGTAGAAGAGTAGAAGTATAAAAAAATTTACTTTTTGAAAAATGTTTCAAATTTTTTTCGTTTTATCAAAAAATGTCTCAAATAAAAGTTGTTAGTTATCGTATTTATAGCAACTTTTGTTAAATAAATTTTTTCGAAATATTTTTCTGTCGCTAAATATTCGCAAAAATCTTAAAATCGACACGAGTAAACTCCCATTTCTAGTCAACCGATTTGTACTAAAAGTTAATCAATTCGTGCCATTGATGTTAAAAGCTTAAATATGAAGTTTCATAAAAATCCTTTTAGTCGAATTTACTCTGCACGTGTACACAGGCAGACGGACGAACGGACAGACAGACAGACAGACAGACGGACAGACGGACAGACAGATCGACACGAGTAAATTTCCATTTCTAGTTCGATTTTTACCAAAAGTTGATAAACTCGTGCCATTGCCTCGTGTCAGAAGCGTAAATATGAAGTTTCATAAAAATCCTTTCAACCGAATTTGCTCTGCAGACAGACAGACCGACAGAAATCATGCTAAAAATAGTCAAAACGTTATGTAGGGACCTGAATTCGTGGAGATCCATTGAAATCTCGAAATGTCAAAATTGGTATGATTACAATACCTCCCTTATATGTGTTGTGCGGTCGGTAAAAATATTGTCACACATATTTCAACAAATTTCGGAAATCGTGAAACGCAAAATAATTGCTGTAGTTGGGGTTATAATTTTGTTATTAAAATTTAGTAAGTAATCATGATCTCGCTAGAGATATTACTGTAATTCAGTAATTAATAATCATAAATAATGCAAAAAAGACTATTTTGGGGACAAAAGGGGTAAGTTTTATTTGAAATGTGTAGCTTGATGGCGTTTAAAGCCCACCTTTAAGTACGCCCTCGTTACTCTCACCCTGAGGTCAACGCATTCTCTGTTCGTAGTTCCTGCTGTGGTCGCACTAACGCATAAATAGGACCAGTAACAGGTTTAAGTGTCACTAATTGCTAACATTGTGCGCAATTTAATCTCACAATCAAGCGCATGCTTTAAATGCACCTAAAATGGCACCAAAAGTATAGGCAAAAGTTTAAGCCAAACTAAATGGAATATTAATTTTTGTAAGTTCTCATGAGTTCACTTTTTACTGATTGAAGAGGGATATTGCTAAATAAAATGATTATAAACTTCATTTGACCGATAAAAATTCCTAGATTTCAAAATCTAGTTCCATCTAGTTATACAGTCTGTTCCAAACGGTTAAGCGGAACTAGATTTTGCAAACTAGTTACTTTCATCGTTTAAATCGTGCTTTTCGACCGTTTTGTTTAAGCTTTGTAAATCATACTTACAATAAACATTTTTTGGTTAAGGTTAATATCATTTTAAAATGTCATTTTCTTTATATTTTGATTTTTTGTGTCATTCTTAATACAAATTTCCCATTTAATTATTTTTTTGTCATTAAATATAAAAAAAAAAATTAATTTTGACATATGTCATTCGTTTCCATGGTTTCATTGTTGGAATTTTAAATTTTGACAGCCCAGCGTGACAAAATGAAATAACCCAAGCAAGGTCTTTTCTCGTGACAACCTAAAAGAACTAAATTCCCATTTAGTTCCGCTTAACCATTTGGAACAGACTGTATGTATCTCGAAATATGAATTTTTAAAATTGGACCTTTTTCCAAAATTTATTTTTCCAAAACAATAGATTTTAATAAGGCCCCAGTTCGTTACTTTACTAAATAAGTACTGTAGAATTCAAAAATTCAAGCAGCAGGTCTCTATCTCTTAACGTTTTTGAGATATACATTTTTTAACAATACAAAATTTTACATATTTTGTCAAATTTCAAAAATTTGTTTGAATGTATAAAAAAAGTTGTGTGCTGGCCATTAAGTCCCCATTTTTTTTATTTACTAAACTAGGTGTGAAGATTCTAAAAATTCAAACCGCAGGTCTCTATCTCTAATCGTTTTCGAAATATGAATTATGGATACAAATATGAATATAATTTATGACAATTTTGAAAGATTATTTTTGAATTTTCTCAAAAATATGAACCCATAGGTCGAAATAGACCACATTTTTGAGATCTACGGCCCAAAATACATAATAGTACCAATTTTCAGCCAAATCGGAGACAAAAAAATTTTGGTCAAAAAACGAGATTTTTTTAAGGTGTACCCCTTACGATTTTTTCGATTTTTGGCCATTTTCAAGGGTTTTGTTTAAACCCCTGTAAAAACTAAACTAGTGAAAATATTAAGGCCCCAATTTTTTTCTAGACTGAACAAGATATGAGTATTCCAATTTTTAAAACTGCAGGTTCCTATCTCCTACCGATTTTGAGTTACGAATTTTTGAAATTACTATTTTTTTTTTGTAAAAAATCAAAATTTCACAAAACATTTTTTTGTTTTCAAATTGATTCAAAATGTGCCCTAAGGGTATTTCGGACCTTAGATTTCCAAAAAATCCAACCGCAGGTCTCCATCATTTGTAGTTTTCGAGATACAGTCACTTAAACTCAAAAATTTGAATATTTTCAAAAAAATCCCATTCAAAAATGGCTTCAACAATTAAGGCCCCAAATTTTTTCAACAATATATAATAAATTGTGATTCCAAAAATTGAAATCGCAGGTCTCTATCTTTTACGATTTTCGAGATATGAATTTTTTAAATTTATAAGATTTTCCTATTTTGATACTTTTCAAACATTAGTTTAACCCCTATAGCAAAAGTTGTGGGCTAGCCATTAAGTCCCCAATTTTTTTCTAGGCTGAACAAAGTTTGGGGATTCCAAAAATTCAAACCAAAAGTCTCTATCTCCTTCCATTTTTGAGATACACATTTTTTTTCTATGCTTGGTCCCGCAACAACTTCTGTCGTACAAAATATGGTCCGTTTTAGTAAAAGTTTGTTGTTCTATGTAGTACTCTGGCCCAGTTTAATTCTTTGTGGTTTGTATGTGTGTATGGACGTGGAATTTGGTGTGTCTGGCCGTAGGTCCACCACCAACCGAGCTCGGTGGGTGTTGGCTGAGACAATGTCGGAGATGTGTGGGTAGAAACACATTGTACCGGAGACTGATCATCCGTCTACCCAGATATATATTCAGCTCCCCGAACCGATAACTATCATGAAGTTTCACCTGTGTTAGACACTCACTGAAAAATATGAAGATTTCCTCTTCAACTCCATCTTGAAAATAACTCCATACTTTGGTCAAAACTGTGGAATATTTGATCAAATTAATATTTAACGTTATTGTATTTTTGTTTTATTAAAAAACAATGAAAAGTTTTGAAGACTAGATTGAGGCTAGCTATCGAATGTATTCTATTTTTGAAAAATATATGTTACCATATCACATATAGAGAACATATAGAGAGGGAGGTACAGGTTACCCCCGTTCAACGCGGGGGATACGTTCTGGACATGATCGCGTTAAGCGAAATTTCGCAATCAATGAGGGATTTTTGAAGAAAACATTGTAAACCTTGAAAAACACTTTATTTATTAAATAAACATTAAGAATAACAAAAAGGCGTACATTAAATAATTAATATTTTATTTATTTTGTTCCACGTTGCAGAAGGAATCTAGATGCCCTTGTTTGGCCTCTACGTTTATTGCGCAAAATTTGCCGATAACTGTCAATGCATTACAGCCACGTTTAACAGCACTCACCCGCTCGTAATCTTCGTCGTTCTCTTCTAACAACTCCATGCATTGATTGTGAAAAGAAAGGGCTTTTTCGATGGTTTTAACAGTTAAATTTCGCATGGGAACAGGTTCGTCATGTTTTAGGGACGTATGGCAGTCCATTTCCTGCAGGTCTTCATTAGTCAAAGGTTCACTGTGTGATTTTAACGAAGTCTGAATATCATCTTCATCAAAACCTTCGATGCCTTCGAAAATGGCTATGTGACTATTATCTTCGATGATATTTTCAACATAATTTTCATGATTGCAGTGAACTTCAGCAATTTCACTGAACAATTTTTTCCAAACACTCTTCATACACGACTGGGTGACTTCATTCCACGCTTTGTCGATGTGTCTGATACCTTAAAAATCTTAAATTGTCGGTCGCTTTATAACGAATCCGCACTAGCCGGGGTCGCAATGAACGGGGTTACCTGTATTATTCCAATTTTGGCTTTTCGAGATTTATAGAGTGGAGCACAAATTAGGATTTTTGTAACACAAATCAACTATTTTTAGCCTGATGTCTGTCTGATGCCCTAAAAAAAAGTCCTCACTTCTAAAATATAAGTATGGCCTAAAAAAAGTCCTGACTTTTAAAATAAGTGATCTAAAAAACGAAATGTCATCACTTATATTTTGAAAAAAAACCACACGATTTTTGAGCTTTGGGATTGGGGGGCTCAAGCCAAAAATGGACATAATGTACCTAGTTATAATAAAACATATAAAAATTAATTTAAGAACTAAAAAGCGTAAGGGTTTGGAATAAAAAAATGGAGAATCGGGGGTGGGCAAGTGTCTTCTTTGCATCTATGGTATCTACCGAGCACAAAGCTTCCTGACGGCCAGATGTTCATGTAGGCTTCTATCGATTCAAGTCATGGATATTCCCCAAGGATGCCCCAATATCCTTGTGGGCACCCATGTATAAGTTGTCCATCGTAAGCCGAGCCAAAAGCCATAAAACTCTAAATGCGCAGTGGGTTAATAGGCTCCGCCCTTACTATTAGAGATTGGACATTGGGGCAATTATATACTAAGTAATAAATACAGTATCGTCCGACGATGGTTTATTTAGTTAGTGTATCTACAATTGTAGTCGATTCACAATGAGTACGAACGCCACTTAGTTTCCCGGTTCAAAACGACGGCCTGTAGAGGGTAAGAGTGCCCGCCCATCTGACAGCAAAAAGATCTTCTTCTATTGTTTAATTTATACCAGGGCCGTCCTAAGAAATTCGGCACCCATGGGCTATTAAAAATAATACCTCTTCATAAGAAAATACATAACCAGAACCGTAGAAATGTTTTTGGCGCCCTTGGCAAATAAAGTAAATTGATTAAACAAAAAACAAAGGTCTTAACTTTTCCAAATCCAAGTGAAGAGCAAAAAAAAGTCCTCACTTCCCCAAATCCAAGTGACGAGCAAAAAAAAAGGTCCTCACCTCTCCAAATTCAAGTGAGAATTCAAAAAAAGGTTATCATCTCTGCAATGGCGCCCCTGACAAGTACCAACCTGTTCTGTACCTGTACACCGTACACAAATGCCGCCCCCAGAAGGTTTCCGCCCCGGGGCTGTAGCCCATTTAGCCCTGTGGTTAGAGTTACCCTGATTTATCATCATCATCATCAAGCCTTGCCCATCATCGGGTGATTTTGGACTGCCTCTAAAAAGAGCATAGGCTGTCAATAAAATTTCTCCATCTAACTCGTCTATCTGCCATAGGCTTCAAGTCGGTGATGTTGTTATAAAGTCTTTTGTCTTGGTTTTGAGAGCTCCATGCATTTATTTCTAGCAGGGTTGAGCGACGCCAGGTGTTCTTGGGTCGCCCTCTACGCCTACTGCCCTGAAGGTTGTATGCTAGTGCATAGCGACACACTTCGCTAGGAGCCCTTCGAAGAGTGTGCCCTAACCAACCATACTTTCTTCTTTTTATTTGCAAATTAATGTCCATTTGACCAGTTCTTTCCCCCAATTCTACGTTTGATATTCTACGTGGCCAATAAATGCGAAGAATTCTTCGAAGGCATCGATTTACAAATACTCGCACTCTTCTCTTGATAGCTTCTGTTACGAACCAAGTCTCGCAGCCGTACAGAAGAACTGATGTCACACATGCCCTGAATATGGTAGTTTTCGTGGAAGTACTGTAGATCGCAGATCGCAGAATTCAATGCCCTGATTTATACTAAACAATTTTGTTGTGTTAATATTTTCTTTCCAGTTCCAACGTTACTATAGCAACCTGAGGCGAGACGTGGTTTAAAAACCAGTGAATGAAAAGTGGAATATATGAATAAGAAATGAAATCTCAGATGAAAATGTGGTGGTCGTTAGCGTAACGTATCGTTGATAACCGAAAGAGTTCTTGAAGTGTTGCGTCCTAGAGTGGTAATAGGGGTCAAGTCACACGCCCGCAGAGTGTATAGGTAGGTACAGATATACACACACACATGACATCGCATCGCCATCCACGCCACGGCCAACGGTAAAGAAGCTTAGCGCGACGGTCGGCGGGAATCGACGACAAGAGGCGAGGGAACGACACCGACATACAGCAGAGACATGGATAACCATGGAGGTCGCCCATCACCCCGCGACTCAAGGTTCCCATACGACACGGTGCGGTGCGGTGCGGTACGGTACGGTACGCTGCTCGAATACGGTTGACTTACCACGGCGCGGACACCTCTTTTATCAACAACCGATTGCGTTAGACGACCAATGTTCAAACCTAATATTTAAAATGTTTCAACGCTCAACATTATTATACATTCCATAACATGCGCGCGCAATTCCATCACTTAACTACTATCATTAGTTGCGCATGTGCCTTATTACAACCTCATTAGCTATCCTTAATTTTAAAACAATACAACAAAATCTCTTACAACATTTCAATTTAATAATACGAGGATTGCCTGTTATATTTCGGGATCGCGCTAAACTTGTTCTTCCATCTGGCAACTGACGCTTCTAGCCAGAACCGCAGAAAGGGGGAGGGGGGCGACGGATCCTAGCGCACTAAGGAAAAGGGCGCTGACGGGTTTGCTAAGGGGCGCCATTGCGAAGATGAGGACCTTTTTTTTTCTCGTCACTTGGAGTTTGGGAGATGAGGACCTTTTTTTTTGCTCATCACTTAATTTTTGAGAGGTAAGAACCTTGTTTTTATTTACCTAGGGCGCCAAAACACGGCTCTGCCCCTAGCGCAAGTTTTCCTTGCGCTAGGCTGACCAGATTTTATTTACAGAAAAAGAGTATGCTAAAAAAATTGATGTGAAGTGTGAATTTTCACACATTTCAGGGTTTCGCAGGTATTTAGTAAGTGAATGATGATTATTTGGGATGCCAAAACAAATTTTATGTTAAAATATTTTTTTATTAATTTTAATTCGCATGCCTAATACCATTATTTGGGTTTCTAAACATTTGCAGTATTTTTTTTATATAGCAAGGTTCATTAATATTTTGAAAATTGCTTCCATTGGTTGTTTAAGTCATAAACTCCGCTCCTCTGATTTCGTATACATTCAAACATAGAATTAAATTATAATTTCAACACTTCCCACTGGTTATTAAATTTACACTTTTAAAAATAAAATGCAACATTTGCCAAAATATAACTAGAATTTTGACAAAATAATTTAAACAAAAGAAAAATACAAAAAAAAGACAAAAAAAAATTAAATTTACAGGAATCGAACTGTAGTTTGCAAATTTGTAAGAGATGGCACAACGCACTACGCTACGGGCGCTTACTTATTTACTGTGTTACATAGCGAATTAAATATTTAACATATTTTAACTTGGCTAGAAGGTGTAGAACAAAAATTTTTTTGCACAATTTTGGCAAAAATCGCATAAAAATAATTTATTTTGCAAAAATAAAATTTTGATCGTTCGATCGGGCTTTCATTTGATACCCTACTAAGAATTTTAATTTTTTTTTTTTTCGTTGAGCACATATTTTTTAATATTTTTTGGGGGATGTTTTTTAGATGTTTTAGTATTTTTCCTATGTGCGGGTCAAAGATTTGTATAAGCATGCCAAATTTCAACTCTTTAGCTTTAGCCGTTTGCTTACAATTTTTACCGAACAGACAGACAGACGACAAAATGAGGGTATAAGGGTTTTTTGGTCATACCTACAAAACCCTAAAAACAGATATAGCCTCAAATTTTATTAATATGAATTACAATCTGTCTGCAGGTTGCCGAAGATTTTCAATTTCATTCTGTGTCTATTTAGAGTAAACCGATTTGATCAACAAATTTAGGATCATTAATTGCAGTGCTTAAGGGCAGTACCACGTGTGCCCTTATGCGCCACCTAGACATTGTGAACCTATCATTATTATGAACATTTCAAGTACAATATGGGTGATCTATGGTGGCACGTACGCACTGCTCTCAGTCCATTGTGGTTTAGAAGGTAGTGGGGGGGGGGGGGGGGTTAGTAGGAGTAGGCCCACTATCCGGACCTGAATTAAAGCGATAGTTTGTCATCCCCCAAGAAGCCACTGTTGTTTGATTCTCAGTGACAGTCACCCCCCCCCCCCCTCAGTAACTTAACATTCCATACAGCGTTGCCAACACACATGCACAACTGCGTCCGATGCATTCTTTTCCCGCTCTCGTTCACTTATTCGATCGGTGTCTCGCGCCTTTGTTCCATCCCATATCAACCGTCTCACTTCAAGAACATTCCATCTCTTTCCCACATATTGCCCATATATTCATTCCTTACTCCCTTCTCCCCACTTCAGACATACTGGGAGCCGAGCGCTTTGCTGCTACTTCACGGAATAGTTGCGAGAGTTTCTCAGTGAGGTCGCTGACTCTAAGCGGACAGAGGCCAAGCAAAACAAAACTCACAACAAACATATTGATGCTTCTTCGCTCTTTATACTCGCTCACTCATTATCCGTAGATAGTTTAGCGTGCTCACTAACAGTGAGATTGTTTCACCGACACAGACATAACCATCGACCGACGATCATTTCAAAATCAAACTGTTTAACAACTGCAGATGGATAGTCATCCGCAACCGGACAATGTCCATACTTTTAATTAACCCATATACAGGTTACCCCCGTTCAACGCGGGGGATACGTTCTGGACATGATCGCGTTATACAAAATTTCACAATCAACGAGAGATTTTTGATAAAAAAACATTGTAAACCTCGAAAAACACTTTATTTATTAAATAAACATTAAGAATAACAAAAAGGCGTACATTAAATAATTTATTTATTTTGTTCCACGTTGCAAAAAAGAATCTAGATTCCCTTGTTTGGCCTCTACGTTTATTGCGCAAAATTTGCCGATAACTGTCAATGCATTACAGCCACGTTTAACAGCACGCACCGGCTCGTAATCTTCGTCGTTCTCTTCTAACAATTCCATGCATTGTGAAGAGAAAGGGCCTTTTCGATGGTTTTAACAGTTAAATTTCGCATGGGAACAGGTTCGTCATTTTCTAGGGACGTATGGCAGTCCATTTCCTACAGCCCTTCATTAGTCAAAGGTTCACCGTGTGATTTTAAATCTGAATATCATCTTCATCAAAACCTTTGATGCTTTCAGAAATGGCTATATGACTAATACCTTCGATGATATTTTCAACATAATTTTCATGATTGCAGTGAACTTCAGCAATTTCACTGAACAATTTTTTCCAAACACCCTTCATACACGACTGGGTGACTTCATTCCACGCTTTGTCGATGTGTCTGATAGCTTAAAAATTTTAAATTGTCGGTCGCATTATAACGAATCCGCACTAGCCGGGTCGCAATGAACGGGGGTTACCTGTAATACAAGGGTACAGTCTTAACCAGAACCAGTTCCGTTTTTTCCATAAGGGCACATGGGGCACGAACCCAGGGCCCGGGTTGATGGGAGCTTCAAAATGGCGAGGTCGTCGTTTACACGAAAATAAGAGGAGTTGAATTTTTATTGCAATTTTACTACAATTTTACTACTTTTATTAAAAAACCTTGCAAATGAATCGGCGGACTTGAGTATCTTACATACTCTAATAAAAGCAGATAGAAGAAATTTTCCCGAATGTGGAAGTTGCTACAAGGATATTCCTTTGCTTAATGGTCACCAATTGTAGTGGAGAACGCTCATTTTCTGGGCTAAAAAGAATAAAAAAATGAATTACGAGCGACTATGTTACCAGAACGACTTACCAATTTATCAATCATGTGCATAGAAAGTGATATCCTTCAAAAATTAGACTTTGAGGACATAATAGAAGATTTTGCACTTAATTTTAAGAAGCAATTACAATGACTGGCTAAAATTTCCGAATTTAACCACTCCAGATTTTTTTCTATGTGGTTATCTTAATGGAGGCATTTATACGAACAAACCAAAGACTATTAAGGAAAAAAAGAACAATATTCGAGTAGCAATAGTTAAAATATGGCCTGGAATTTTATAGGAAACGTTCTTGAAAGATGGTATCGTATGGTTTTTCTACGCCTGGTTGTTTAGTTTTTCTGTACCATCCTTTATCATCAATGTGTTCTATGGTCGTCTTTTCCTTATATAGTATTTATTAACGTGTGTTATAAATTGGGTGTGATTTGGTGTGTGAGGCGTTGTATGAATTAGCTGCGATGGCTGTTAGCTAGGGGCTAGGGGCGAGAGCGGACTTGACGCTGACTAGCGCATGGAAAAATGAATGAAAGCATGGACGTAGGTGCGGAACTTGACCACATAAACAAACACCTACTCAACAGCGGCGTAACAACAATTTATATACTTGAAACCATGAGTAAATAATTGTGAACAATAAAAATTTAATTGAAATGGTTAGAAAAATCCACGGAAACGAGATGAACCATCGCCAAGTAAAATTGCGAGAGATATCAGAGGCAGTATTTTATATGACAGTGCACATTGCATTTTATACCAACATTTGGACATGACAAACTTTACTGCAAGATAGGTGCTGCGTTTGCTAACAAACTACCAAAAGCAAATGCGAATCACCATTTTTCAGCAATGTCTAGACATTTTCAAGTGCAGTTCAAAAGAATTTTTGCGACGTTTTATAACTGTTGATGAAACGTGGTACATCACTATACTCCGAAGATCAAATAACAATCAAAACAGTGGAAAGCACGCGGTAAACCAACTCCAAAGACAAGATGATCAACCATGGATGATGCCATCAACTGGTAAGGTTATGGCTACCGTCTTTTGGGATTCCCGAGGAATAATTTTTATCGACTACTTGCAATATAAAAGAACAATAACAGGCCAGCATTATGCGTCGTTTAGAAGACTAAGATGATATCATCAGCTGGTAAAGTTATGGCTACCGTCTTTTGGGGTTCCCGAGTAATAATTTTTATCGATTACAGTAAGGCCTCCACTTACGGGGTTAATTCATTGTAAAAGTTTCAGTGTAAGTCGAAAAATATAAAAATTTATTAAGCATCTTATTTTTTAGTCGCTTTATACACAGATAGGATAGTTAGAATTGCCAGGACCATGCGCAGTTGGGTTTCGTATACGTCTACCCCAAACAAAAATAATAACAGATTCCGTTATGGTTGATTTGAGCATGGTCTAACCAAAACAAATGATGGGAGCATATATTTTTGTAAACAAATGTATCCATCTTAGTTCTTTGTCTGAGCATACAACTATACAACAAACTAAACGTTTAAACAAAACGCAATCGAAAATTCTAGAGTGGCAAAGATCGCTCAACCGCGTATGTATGAAACCGTGTAAGTCAAGGCGCGTAAGTCAAGGATTTATTGTACTTGCAACATAGGAGAACATTAATAGGCCAGTATTAGACAAATTGAACGAAGAAATCAAATCCAAAAAGTCTCATTTGGCAAAGAAAAAGTCTTGTTTCACCAAAATAACGCACCCTCCCACAAATCGGTAATTGCGATGGGGAAAACGATTCGAATTAATCAAACATGCACCGTAATCGCCAGACTTGGCTCCCTCCGATTATTTTCTGTTTCCAAAAGGGAAAAAATGGTTGGCTGGAAAGAAATTCTCATCAAATACTGAAGACGTTGAAGCTGTAAATGGATATTTCGAGAGTTTAGATTATTCTTATTTCTCTGAAGGAATTGAAGGCCTTGAAAGGCGTTGGACTAAATGTATAGAGCTGAATGAAAACTGTGTAGAAATATAAATACAATTTTGCCCGAAAAGTTCTGTCTTCTATCTTGTTCTAGAAGCTCTCTGATCGCCCCTTGTAAATTTCTGGATCTTGGACTGGAATGAAAGGTCTTGAAAAGCGTTTGCAACATGCAAGAACAATAACAGACCAGTATTATGCGTCGTTATTAGACAGATTGAACAAAGAAATCAAATCCAAAAGGCATCATTTGACAAATAAAAAAATCTTGTTCCACCAAAATAACACACCTTCCCACAAATTGGTAATTGCGATGGCGAAACTGTACCGTACTTGGCTCCCTCCGATTTCTTTTTGTTTCCAAAACTCAAAAAATTGATGTGAAGTGTGAATTTTCACACATTTCAGGGTTTTGCAGGTATTTAATAACTGAATGATGATTATTTGGGATGCCAAAACAAATTTTATGTCAAAATATTTTTTTATGAATTTTAATTCGAATGCCTAATACCATTATTTAAGTTTCTAAATATGTGCAGTATTTTTTTTACATAGCAAGGTTCATTAAGATTTTGAAAATTGCGCATATGGCTTCTATTGGTTGCTTAAATCATTAGCCCCGCCCTCTGATTTCATATACATCAAACAGAATTAAATTATAATTTCAACACTTCCCACTGGTTATTAAATTTACGCTTTTAAAAATTATATGCAACCAAAATTTAACTAGAATTTTTACAAAATAATTTAAACAAAAGAAAACTGTAAAAAAAAACAAAAAAATTAAAATTGACAGGATTCGAACTCTAGTTTGCAAGTTAACTGTTTAGCAAATTAGAAAACCAATGATTAAACGCACATAGCTATGAGTGCTGACGTATCAACTTGGTTACATAGCGAATTAAATAGTTGAAATATTTTGGTTAAAAACACAAAAAATGCATTATTTTCCGAAAACATAATCTGATCAAAAATTCCTGTTGTACTATTCCGGTTCACACCAATATACATTACTTAAAATTTTTTCACATTTTTAGTTTAAACCATCTGGGCTACAGGGTGTGGGACAAAAAATTTTTTGCACAATTTTGGCAAAAATCGCGTCAAAATAATTTATTTTGCAAAAATAAAATTTTGATCGTTAATCCACGTACTAAGGGCTTTCATTTGATATCCGACTTAGAATTTTAAAAAAATATTTTTTTTTTCGATGAGTACATATTTGTTTATATTTTTAGGGGGATATGTTTTGTAGATGTTTTAGTATTTTTCCTATGTGCGGGATAAAAAGTTGTACAAGCATGCCAAATTTCAACTCTCTAGGTTTAGCCGTTTGGCTACAATTTTTACCGAACAGACAGACAGACAGACAGACAGACAGACAGACAGACAGACAGACAGACGACAAATGACAAAAATGACGGTATAAGGGTTTTTTGGTCATACCTACAAAACCCTAAAAATGGTTGGCTGGAAAGAAATTCTCATCAAATACTGAATTCATCGAAGCTGTAAATGAATATTTCGGGAGTTTAGATTATTCTTATTTTTCTGTAGGAATAAAAGGTATTAAAAAGCGTTGGACTTAATGTATAGAGATGAATGGAGACTATGTAGAAAAATAAATACTATTTTGCCCCGAAAAGGTTTGTTTTCTATCTCATTCTAGAACAATGGTTCCCAAACTTGTTCAGTTTCTGGCGCCTTTAGTGTATCAGAATTTTTTCATGGCGCCCCAAGTCGAAACATTGGTGTAACTAACGCAGTTGGAGGAATGTAGGAGTATTCGCGGCGCCCCAGTAGCCCAGCAACGTCACCCCAGGGTTCCGCGGTGCACAGAGGAAAAACGCTGTTCTAGAAGCTTTTCGATCACCCCTTGTACATCTTTGAATCTTGGACTGGACTGGAGCAGAGCAGCAGCATCTAAGAAAAAGTGTACTGTGGTAGAAGAAACCCATATACCGTCACTCATCTGTCTGTAATTGTATTATGCAAATAAGTTTTTTGGGTTTATGTTTGTTTGTGCCCCAGTGCACGTCACTGTACGAGCCCAGTGGCTAACGTGAAGGACACGCGACAAATAAAGCTTTGGAGATCGCGTCAGCGGTGCTGACACCACGCGCTGTGGAGATGCGGCCGTGGTACAGAGCGAGGTGGACCGATACGGTGGGTCGCGGCATAAAGAGGGAATGATAGAAGCGGGAGATGGTCGGGTCGCGAGCGGCTCTCAGGACAATGATCGCATTCCGGACATTGCTCGAACGCGCACACTCATGCTGCACTAAACAGTAACGCCGTCCTCACTAACGTACGCACACACACACACATTTACACATGGACATCATAAGAGCAATCACACAATTAAAAGAAATAACCGGATTTAGACTCCAAATAATATTCAACACTTGAATTTTTAGAACTAATGTTTTGTTAGAAACGATAGTTCAAGAATAAATGACCGAAAAAATTACGAAACAAGAGATTTGAATTGTTTAACACAATAGATCTGTTCGTAGATGTTCATAATATCCAACGGTTTATTACGGTACGCGACAACTCGGCATTGGTCAAGTCGGCACTGTCAAATCTACGATGGTCAAGTCGGCACAGTCAAGTCGACGATGGTCAAGTCGGCACATTGAAGTCAACGGTGGTCAAGTCTGCATTGCCAAGGACGATGGTCAACTCGGTGGTGACCAACTCGGCGTTGGTCAAGTCGGCACAGTCAAGTCAACGATGGTCAAGTCTGCACTGCCAAGTTAACAATGGTCAACTTGGTGGTAACCAACTCGGCGTTGATCAAGTCGGCACCGTCAAATCGACGATGGTCAAGTCGGCACAGTCAAGTCAACGATGGTCAAGTCGGCACATTGAAGTCAACGGTGGTCAAGTCTGCATTGCCAAGGACGATGGTCAACTTGGTGGTGACCAACTCGGCGTTGATCAAGTCGGCACCGTCAAATCGACGATGGTCAAGTCAGCACAGTCAAGTCAACGATGGTCAAGTCGACACATTGAAGTCAACGATGGTCAAGTCTGCACGGACGATGGTCAACTCGGTGGTGACCAACTCGGCGTTGGTCAAGTCGGCACAGTCAAGTCAACGATGGTCAAGTCGGCACAGTGAAGTCAACGATGGTCAAGTCTGCACTGCCAAGTTGACGATGGTCAACTCGGTGATGACCAACTCGGAATTGGTCAAGTTGGCACTGTCAAATCGACGATGGTCAAGTCGGCACAGTCAAGTCAACGATGGTCAAGTCTGCACTGCCAAGTTAACGATGGTCAACTGGGCGAAACCAACTTGGCGTTGATCAAGTCGGCACCGTCAAATCGACGATGGTCAAGTCGGCACAGTCAAGTCAACGATGGTCAAGTCTGCACTGCCAATTTGACGATGGTTAACTCGGTGGTGACCAACTCGGCGTTGGTCAAGTCGGCACCTGAGGACCTTTTTTTTTTCTCGTGACTTCTATTTTGAGAATGAGGACCTTTTGTTTTTTTTTGTTCATCACTAGTATTTTTGGAGCGAGGACCTTTTTTTGCTCATCACTTGTACTTTTGAAGTGAGGACCTTTTTTTTCTCATCACTTGTATTTTTAGAGTGAGGACCTTTTTTTTAGTATACTCTTTTCTGTAAAAAAAATCTGGTCAGCCTATGGTATAATCGAACAACATTCGGGTTTAGAGAATTTGGTATGATAATGTAACGGTTGATCTGACTGGTTTGACAGTTTTACATTTTTCAAGGTACCTGTCAATTTTTGATTTATAAAATTTGCAGGTTATTGTACCAACATTACCAATATTATCAAATAAAATGTTTAGTGTCATAATGAACTCATTATAACACCCAATTGTTTCATAATGACTTCTTATGAATGCAAAATAGAGAAACTGATATGGATATTAAAAAATTGTATTCTATTTTTCTTTAAAAATCCGTTTTTCTATAGGCATATCCAATTCAGCTTTAGTAAGTGTGTTTTTATTTGTTCGCAGTAGATTGTTGACTGTTTCCATGTTCCATTCATAAGTGTTAGTAAGTTGAAAGGAGATATTTTTTACCAGAGTATGACTCAGTTGAATATTTTCAACACGTGACTCGTTGCCAAGTCGATGACCCAGCGAAATTCGGGTATTTGTTTAAATAAACATCTATATATGGACTCAAACTTACAACTAAAAAAAATTATAGAGCAATCATCAAAATTAAATATAACTTGTTAAAAAAAAGAACCGGCATAGAACGGAGATAAGAGCTTGTAAAAGGGTTAATGTGTCGCGTAGACACAAAGGTTGGAAAGCACTTGACCAAAAGAAGACTTTTATGTAGATAGAGATTCGTCAATACAAGGGTTGATCTTATATTTTGGGATTGGACTAAGCCAGTGCTGCCATCTGTAAAATGACGCTTCTATCGTAAAGTTTGAAAATTTTAACGGTATACGTACTCAGAACGTTTTGAGGTACGAGCGCTATTTGTGTTGTTAACAGTAACTTAAAAATATCATCTCGGCTAAAAATGGAATTAAATCGTGAACATTTTCGAGCAACAACAGTGCATCAATAAACTTAATTCGAACTTTTCACAATGAAGCACCATCAAGGACTACTGTTTATCGATGGTTTGCCGAAATCTTTCGTGGCCGTAGTTCACTTAAGACGAATTTCGTGAAGGTCGTCCAAAATCGGTTGTTGTTCCGGAAAACATTGATGCTGTGTGTGAACTGATACTGCAAGATCGTTATGTGACTTATCATGAGATTGAGGTATCCTTGGGCATTAGTGGGACCAACATACATTCACTATTACATGAACATTTGGCCGTCAAAAAGATTTGTTCGCATTAGATCCCGCATAATTTGACAATCGCAGTGGAAAAAGCCTCAATCGGAGTGGAAAAAGTGCTTCGAAAATTGGTTCAACACATGCAAAAGTGTATTGATGGAAAATATTTTGTAAAACAAAAGCCACTTTTGTGGATAAATGTTTTTGATCTCAAATGCTGAAATATAAAAGTCAACCCTCGTATTTCTTTTAGCTAGTAAGGCGTTTCTTTTGCATATCCAGTCATCTAAAATGTCCGTTGTCGAGTTCTTTGATGAAATAGCGATGTTGAGCGGTATATCTTATTGGTAGTCCGAAATATTGCATAAAATGAAGCATGACCACCTGTTATTGGTATGTGGGGTTTGGGCTCAGTGCAACGACCACAGTAAGCTTAGCAGCTGCTCTGCATTTACAAATGCCGCAAGAAATAATTCGGAGATGCCAAAGCAACCAACGATCAAAGTCTTATAAGTCTATTATTAAGAAAATGAACTCTTCAAAAACAATTTCAGGTAGCAAAACATGAAGTTACCAACTTTAAATATAAGAGAATCGACTGTAATACTTCAAAACATATCCTTTTTAGGGTTTTGTAGGTATGACCAAAAAACCCTTATACCGTCATTTTGTCGTCTGTCTTGTCTGTCTGTTCGGTAAAAATTGTAGCCAAACGGCTAAACCTAGAGAGTTGAAATTTGGCATGCTTATACAACTCTTTGACCCGCACATAGGAAAAATACTAAAACATCTAAAAACATATCCCCCTAAAAATATAATCAAATATATGCTCATCGAAAAAAAAATATATTTTTTTACAATTCTGTGTAGGGTATCAAATGAAAGCCCTTGGTACGTGGATTAACGATCAAAATTTTATTTTTGCATAATAAATTATTTTGAAGCGATTTTTGCCAAAATTGTGCAAAAAAATTTTTGTCCCACACCCTGTAGCCCAGATGGTTTAAACTAAAAATCTGAAAAAATTCTCAGTAATGTACATTGGTGTGAACCGGAATAGTACAACAGGAATTTTTGATCAGATTATGTTTTCGGAAAATAACGCATTTTTTGTATTTAAGTAAAATATGTAATATATTTAATCCGCTATTTAACATAGTAAACAAGTGATCCTGTATAGCACAGTGGTAGCGTTGTTGCTTAGTGAATTGAAACTACTGTAAGAAACAGTGTTCGAATCCCGCCAATTTTTATTTTTTCAGTTTTTTTTTTCATTTTTATTTTGTTTAAATTATTTTGTCAAAATTCTAGTTATATTTTGGTAAATGTTGCATTTAATTTTTAAAAGCGTAAATTTAATAACCAGTCGGAAGTGTTGAAATTATAATTTAATTCTATATTTGAAGGTATCAGAGGGCGAGGCTTATGATTTAAGCAACCAATGGAAGCCATAGGCGCAATTTTCAAAATCTTAATGAACCTTGCTATATAAAAAAAATACTGCACATATTTAGAAACTTAAATAATGGTATTAGGCATTCGAATTAAAATTCATAAAAAAATATTTTGACATAAAATTTGTTTTGGCATCCCAAATAATCATCTCATAGTTGAATAAATACCTGCGAAACCCTGAAATGTGTGAAAATTCACACTTCACATCAATTTTTTAGGGTTTCGTTAATATTCTCAGTTCGCAATTACCTTAAAACTGTCTTACTGTCACAAATCATATTTTTAATGTTACTTTCTCATATTTGTTAAGTAATTTTGGTTAGTTTTAAGTGGTGGAGCGTTTGGACAAAAGTTACAATGTGTGATTATTTGGAATGTGTAGAGTATTTAAGTGTATTGTGTAGAGATCTCACGGCTAACCATGGCATACCGCCATGGTAAATTAGACACAGCGAATCGGTCGTTGGTAATTACATGATGGGCCAAAGACGCTTTCCCAGGCCTACAACAAACTACATAGGCGCCGCTCGAGGGGTCATTTATACAATATCATAGATAGAAATGAGAAACTTTTATACAGTCACTCATGTGTCTGTACAGAAGAAATTGTTTAAACGATAGAACTTAAATTTTTAATGCATATATAGGCATGGAAACATGAATCCTTATTCTAAAAAATGTAAATCAATAGAAAAATGTAGGTTTATTGACGATACTGAGATCGGGTAACACATTTGGTATTAATACTTGTTTACTTACTTAATCCTTAATCAAATTAGTTATTTCCTGGCGTTGTTTTCCATATTTCTTTCCGCCATGTTCTGTTCTTTGTATATATCTTTTGCTCCTCCCACTTTACACCTCTATTTCTTGTAGCGGCTTCTGTTTCTTGCTGTCAAGTTTTTCTGGGTGTTCCTGGTCTAACTTTTCTTTACTGATCTTGCTTAAAAACTCTTTACTATTTTGTCTTCGCTCATTCTGTGTATATGTCCCACTCATCAACTGTTCTTCTTCTGTTAAAGTCTCTACTGGCTTTATGTCTAATACCCCTGTCCCTGAATACTTAACTTTTTTTTTAACGATTTTGTTAGGGCTCAGAGTGATAATTTACCTAACATTGATGCATTTATGCTCATGGAATATATGAAAAATAATGAATGCTACAGTGCTGAAGAAATACGTGGTGTCAAAGTAATTTTTATTTTATATTCTATAACTTTATGTAAACAAACGCTACAACTCTGTAAAATGTAAATATTTATGTAATTTAGATGTCAGAATTTTACTACATTGTTTACATGAAGTTACAAAACGTTAGAAGCATAATTGAAATAATGCAATATAAGTTATCTATTTTAATATAAAATTTAATTCGGTAAGCATGTATAAATTGTTTTTATAGAATTAAACTTTATTTTAAATAAAATCACTCTAACTTTACATAATCTATAAAAGTTATACAAACAAATAAGTTCAAAACAGACTATGTACGCCGGTAAGCTAGTAGTGTCATGCGTCAGTTAGAAGGGGTAGGACGTCACACGTCGTTTTCGCGCGCTACATACATTTATGATTTTTTTAAGCCTTCAAATTACAAAAAAAAAAAAAATTAAAAACTGTTTTTTATGTTTATATGCAACAAGAGGAATATAATAAAAAAAATTAAAAAAATCATGCCTATCCCCTATTGTTAAAAATCGTCTCGAATGATACAGATTGGTTGTTAGATGTTGATATTTAAAATAAATGTTTTTAGTTTGTTGTGTATCTGTTGGCGCCTTGATACAACAGAAGGTGCAGGGTTAACAACCATTAAGAACGCGATGTTGGCATCGTACTGCCAAGTCCTACACAACCAAGTGACCGGTTTCTCTATTTCAACCTTACATATGCACATCAGATTGTAATGGAATCTCGGAATACTTGAGAACAGCTAGATATAAACACATGTCTTAGATACAGAACTTCTGCGGTCCGTATGAGGCCCGCTAGGCGTGGGTAGTGTGGTGTTTTTAGTGTTTTCGGTGAACGTTGACGTGGACAGTAGCTCGGTTTGATTAGACCGTTCCCAAGTCGCATATATATGTAAGCGAACTCCGGTATTGCACACCAAGGAATTTTAAATTGTTCATGGTCACTTTAATAAAAACTTGCTAACAATCTCGTTACTAAACCAGTATTTGCGACTCAGTAACTCTGTTTTAAGTAGACAAGAACTTAAAGACCCTTACTATTACTATCAGTACTACTTTTATATCAGTGCTTCTTAACCGGGGGGGGGAGGGGGTCATGAGCTGTATCAAAAGGGTCTATAAGATACATATACAGGGTGTTTGTTTGAAACGGGGCACCCCGAAAATCTCCTTTATTTGTAAAGATACAAAAAATCTTCAGAACAAAAGTTAAACTAGACAAAAAGGCCCATCTAAAGGTTACTATAAGAATTCTGAGGCACTTCCGGTTTCACAGGAAATTATGTCAACTTTTGATCTAGCATAGGGAATCGGTAATTTTATATTTTTTCCTAAAAGTACATTAAATTAGCTTTACAATGACACCAAAAAATCATATTTTTATGTTAACCATTTCAAAATGGCGACCATTTATTTACAAAATAATAATCAACATAAGTTTTACAAAGTTAAACGTGGCAAGCTTTGAAAACAATAACAAAAGAAATAAAATATCTCTAAAATAAACTATTTGACTATTTAGAAAAAAAAAACTATTACTTTTTACAATTATTTTACAAAAAAAAAATACAAATGTTCGATCAAACCACCATTATTGTCCACACATTTTCTCATTCTTAATTTTTTTTTTTTTTCATACAAAAATAAGCAAAATAAACTATTAAACTCTTGTTATTTATAAAACATTTAATTGAAAAATTAAAATTCAAGTTATTTCATATTATTTCATATAATAACTAGTTATAACAGTTTATTTTAGAGATATTTTGTTTCTTTTTTTATTGTTTTCAAAGCTTGCTACGTTCAACTTTGTAAAACCTATGTTGATTATTATTTTGTAAATAAACGCCATTTTGAAATGGTTAACATAAAAATATGATTTTTTGGTGTCATTGTAAAGCTACTTTAATGTACTTTTAGGAAAAAAATATAAAATTATCGATTCCCTATGCTAGATCAAAAGTTGACATCATTTCCGGTGAAGCCGGAAGTGCCTCAGAATTCTTATAGTAACCTTTAGATGGGCCTTTTTGTTTAGTTTAACTTTTGTTCTGAAGATTTTTTGTATCTTTACAAATAAAGGAGATTTTCTGGGTGCCCCGTTTCAAACAAACAGCCTGTATACATTTTTAACGACCGCCACATAGGTATAATGCAAATTTATTATTTTAAAAGGCATGAAAAAGCAAAATAGAAAAAATACTATAAAAAACTCGTTACATAAGGCTTTTTAACGCACTTATCTATTAGAACAGCGGTTCTTAAACTGTGGTCCGCGGACACCTGGGGGTCCGCGAAACAATTTTGACATTAACTTTACATCACTCAACTTTTCGCTTTTATTCAAATAACTCATTTAATAAAAATCCTACATGGTCAGGACTTTCGTATTCTGGAGTGCACCATTCCCGATAAGTCTCTTTTTATACTCCAACAGTAGTCAGCCATCATGTGAGTATCCCACCTTCCTTGATAACGTCTCTCCATCTCTTTTAAATCCTGATGTAAACGTTCACCTTGTTCATCACTAACATCTCCAAGATTGACAGGAAATTTGTCAAGATAAAAAATGAAGTTTCACGCTCATGTTGCACCCCAGATGATGATAATTTTCAATCAAATTTTCAACGACCTCCACCTAAGCCTTTTCTGGGAAACTTATTGAACAACAAGTGCAAACCTGAACATTTAATGGAGCAGTCATACTAAGTACCTTGCCTTGACCTTGCAACCCCCGCCGTTGTAAAAAGGTCTATAACAAGTACCTGCATGTAAGACGTTCCTACGAAATATATTGGACACAAGAACGAAGATGAAATTAAAGTAGACGTATATCAGAACATGAAAAGGTGAAAAAAGTCAAAATACGATAGAACAAAAAGTTGACGTGATAGGCAGAAACTGTTAACATTTTTGAAATCAGTACCCCAAAATTAGTTAAAAACAAGTATCAGATCTAAGTCAACAAAAAAAAGTTTAAATTTGTTGACCAGTATAATTTGTGTTTGATTTTCCATCAGACAGACAGACAGACACATGAGTAACGTTTTAAGTTTTATTTTGTGGATATAATAGGGGATACGCATAAAATTTGTATTTCCTTAAAACTAAATTATTTTGATATGTTAATGTTAGTTATGTCACCTAACAAAACAAAAATCACATTTTAATTAATATTATAGCCAAATTTTTTAATTAAAATATTGTAAATTTGAAATAAGCCGACCACGCCGCGAAGGTTGCCGAGTAAAAACGACTGAGTATGACGTCAAACGATAGGGGTTTCACGTCACACATACAGCTACAACATAATCTTTACACGTGTGTATATTGTATTGTTCGAGAGTTTTGTATTTGTTTTTAAACAATTTTTCACGCATTTATTATTAAAATGGCAGATAAAGATTTTGTTAGGGCTCAGAGTGATAATTTACCCAACATTGATGCATTTATGCACACAACATAAAGTTTACTTTTTTCTGAAATATCGGTTTTATTTCGCCTCATAGCTTTCAGCCACAAATTTCGCCTTTTCTGTTGTTTTTCGCCATCAGGTAATGATATAAATTGTTTTTTTGGATTTCTAGTTGAACTAATTGTGCACATCGATACTGAACAATATTTTCGATAATGTTTCGAAGTACTGGGGCCTGGATCTTCCATATTTTATATATTTTAATAGTAGTAAAGATTTATTTTCACCTTGCGGTGTTAAAATTTTCATACATTTACATTTTCTGGTAGCAAACAGTGTTCAATTATTATATGTACAGTACATTTTTTTAATTTTGTCATTTATAGTCTTTTATTTAATATGTTCTTCATCCAGGTTTCATCCGGGTTTTCGTCATTGAGTATTTGTATGGCTGATTTCGGGTTTCTCACTTCTTCCTTGCAGTCACGTGTTAGATGTTCTATTGTCTCTTCATTCCTCTCACATATTCTGCACTTCTTTTCTTCTTTTTCTCTCCAGTATTCGTTCCTTCTTTCTTCGTTTCCTACTCTGAATCTGGCTATTATTTTTTGGTTTTTTGACTGTTTTCTTAGATACACAGGCATGCCTATTGTTTCTAAAAACCTGTATCTGGGGTTGTATTTTGATATCTGTATCATCTCTCTTCGTTGTTGTAGTTCCATGTCCTTTTCCCTTCTCACAATTTCTTCTTTTAAGCTAACTCCCATTTGTCTTCGGTTCTCTACTTCTGTTGTTGAATAGCCTTTTCTTTCGTAATACTTTGTTCGTACTAGTTCCCAATCATTCTTTTCTAGTTTATTTTCTTCTTTTCTTCTTATCTGCTCCCAGCATGCAAAAACCAGTTCTTTCCAATTCGATCTTCTTGTTTTCTCCTCGTATATTATTGCTCTTCTGCCCGTTTCAACGCATAGTTTATGCCTCTTCGTTTCCTCGTGTAATATGTAGAGCGGTGTTCTTTTATCGATTGAAAGTGTCCATCTTTATATATTTTAATATAAAATTTAATTCGGTAAACATGTATAAATTGTTTTTATAGAATTAAACTTTATTTTAATTAAAATCACTCTAACTTTACATAACCTATAAAAGTTATACAAACAAATAAGTTCACAACAGACTATGTACGCTGGGTAAGCTAGTAGTGTCATGCGTCAGTTAGAAGGGGTATGACGTTACACGTCGTTTTCGCGCGCTACATACATTTATGATTTTTTTAAGCCTTCAAATTAAAAAAAAAAATTAAAAACTGTTTTTTATGTTTATAACAAAAAAGTTAACAAGAGGAATATAATAAAAAAAAATTAAAAAATCATGCCTATCCCCTATTACAAAACCCTAAAAAAGAATCTGTTTGAATTTATTTCTTTTACATTCTTTCTACAGACCAGCTGACAATCAATCTTCTATTCAGAACCCTCACAATTCTGTTTTAAATATTCTGTTTGAAATATGTAAAATCTAAAATTAGTATTATTTAATGATAGCCTATTCTATCAATAGCTTTGAAAAAAGTTAAATAAAAAAACAGTAGCTATATATAGTTACTGTGTAGAAGTGAGCGATAAAGAAGAGTTGATGTGTTGGTATTCGGAGTCTGGTAGAGTGTAGAGTGTAGAGAGTAGAGGGAGGATAGTACGGCTTGTCATGGAGCCAGATTTACAGATCCCTTCCTGAGAATCTATCGCCCCACCTGCCAAACCAAACAACTGCCCAAAATAACTGTTTTCCATACGAAGAACATACTCTTCCGATTCTATTTCTGTTACAAGACGTTTTCAAACGGTTTCATTTTCTAATTATAGATGCAGGACTGCATCTTGCAATATGTACCAAGAAATAGTTCCACCAAAGAGTAATGGGTAAAATTCAAACCGACTAACAGTGCGCAAAGAAGAAAATTTGCTACGTCTTCTCCCTTATCAAAATAAAAAATCAGCTGTGGCTACCATAGGACCTATGTGAAGTCTTGCACCTTATTTTAATGTGTTTCTAGTTATTGACTGTGATATTCGATGGTAATTGGCCCCTTTACAGCCTCTTACCATCATCCTGAGTCTGTTCAAATTTTCGAACAGACTTTTTATATTATTTATTTGTGTTTGACTGCGTTAGGCGCAAATAACCATGGTTGCTGTCGGCCAAAAATTTTAACTAACTAACTAACCACCACAGGACCGACCGCTATTACAAAGTACTTGTATAAAATACATTCTAGCAGCAGAGTAGAAATAACTTGGCCTAATATTTTCTAACAGAGATATTATTTATCATGACCATGGAAACGTTACATATATGTATGAAAAATAGATACTTAAAAAAAATCTAAAAATTTTTCAAAATTTTTTCGTTTTATCAAAAAATTTCTCAAATAAAAGTTATTAGTTATTGCATTTATAGCAAATTTTATTAAATAAATATTTTCGAAATATTTTTCTGTTGCTACATATTCGCAAAAATCTTAAAATCGACACGAGTAAACTCCCATTTATAGTCAACTGATTTTTACCAAAAGTTGATCAACTCGTGCCATTGATGTCAGAAGCTTAAATATGCAGTTTAATAAAAATCCTTTTAGCCGAATTTGCTCTGCACGTGTACGTGTAGACAGACAGACAGACAGACGGACAGACAGACAGACCGACAGACATCATGCTAAAAATAGTCAAAATGTTATGTAGGGACCTCAATTCGTGGAGATCCATCGAAATCTCGAAATGTCAAAATCGGTATGATCACAATACCTCCCTTGAGAAATCTCGAGAAAAATAATTATATAATTATTAGAATATACATTTTTTTTTTATGTTGAAAATATTGTAGAGGATAAAAACATGTTAAAATTATAATCACCTTTAAAGTACTAAAGTAAAGGCGTTGAGTAAATTTTACATTTGTCGAGAAATGAAAAATGAGAATTAAAACATTTTCTCGAGAAATTCTCGAGAAAAATCACTAGGTGTATTACATTAAATTATATTTCCTGACTTTTTCTGAATTTCTCTCATTGGGATCCCCTCGCTGTTTTGGTTTTCGAGGCGTATACATGCTTTTTGATTCCAATAGAGATTTAAAATTATCCTGATATCCTTCTATAAGTTAAGTATGCTTGACTGAGGTAAATGCCTTTTCATAGCCTTTGCCTTTCATTAATTTCTCATTTCAACTGTATTTTTGATTTAAACCTGTCCCTTAATTGTGGTGATGCACTTGTTGAAGAGAGAAAGTGCGATGTGTACGAATGTAAGTGGGTGTGAAATGGAGTAACTACATTCCTATGCATTCCGCCTGCAACCCGCGTCCTTCGTTGCAACGTACGCGACGCCGTTTCGACGCCGTTCTAATTTTGGAGGGCTGTCGCTAACAAGCCCGACTCTCTATGAATGTCTCCCACTGTGTGTACAGCTAGGTGTAAATATCCATGTCCACACATACACAAATAAAAATGGACTATTTGTTTTGCTAATTTTCTCCTAAATGAAAAGTGTTATAGCAAGAAAAATTAAAGAAATAAATGTCTTCTTAAACATTTTTAATTTTTACATCAATAGAACAAGACAGAATCATCAAAGTTATCAAGGTTTAATATTACGATAGATTAAAATTGAAGAAAGACAACAAAAAAATACACGATTGACTATCTGTATGGGTGCTTACCAACAGATACCACGTCGTTCAATAAGTCTCCGGTCTAACTAAGAAAAACATTTTTTTTTTTAGAAATTCGACTTTATTCATCAACATAGTCTCCTTCAAGAGTGATACATTTATTCCAACGCTCTTCTAACTTTTCGATGCCTTCTTTGTAGAACAATTTGCCTTCAAAATAGGCCTCGGTTTCGGCAATCACTTCTTAATTTGAGTCAAATTTCTTTCCCTGGAGCATCTTTTTGAGGTCTGCAAAAAGCCAGTAGTCGCTGGGGACCAGATCTGGAGAGTACGGTGGCTGAGGAAGCAATTCGAAGCGTAATTCATTCAATTTAACCATCGTTTTCATCGACTTGTGACACGGGGCGTTGTCTTGGTAAAAAGCACTGTTTTCTTTTGCATATGAAGCCGTTTTTAGGGTTTTGTAGGTATGACCAAAAAACCCTTATACCGTCATTTTGTCGTCTGTCTGTCTGTCTGTCTGTCTGTCTGTCTGTCTGTCTGTCTGTTCGGTAAAAATTGTAGCCAAACGGCTAAACCTAGAGAGTTGAAATTTGGCATGCTTATACAACTATTTGACCCGCACATAGGAAAAATACTAAAACATCTAAAAAACATATCCTAAAAATATAAACAAATATGTGCTCATCGAAAATAAAAATATTTTTTTATAATTCTGAGCAGGGTATCAAATGAAAGCCCTTGGTACGTGGATTAACGATCAAATTTTGATTTTTGCAAAATAAATTATTTTGAAGCAATTTTTGCCAAAATTGTGCAAAAAAAATTTTGTCCCACACCCTGTAGCCCAGATGGTTTAATCTAAAAATCTGAAAAAATTCTAAGTAATGTACATTGGTATGAACCAGAATAATACAACAGGAATTTTTGATCAGATTATGTTTTTGGAAAAAAACGCATTTTTTGTATTTTTTAGCTAATAATGTACACAAGTTATAGCTTTGTAACACGGTCGAATGGAAGGCTTATCTTGGTGTAGTGGTACTTGCGCTGGCTTTTTCACCCAAGTAAGTCAGTTCGATCCCCACGAGAAGAGACAATATTTTTTTTGCTTTTTTTTGCATTTTTATGTTTTAATTATTTTATTCAAAATTCTAGTTATATTTTGGCAAATATTGCATTTAATTTTTAAAAGCGTAAATTTAATAACCAGTGGAAATTGTTGAAATTATAATTAAATTCTGTTTCAATGTACATGAAATCAGAGGGGCAGGGCTTATAACAACCAATGAAAGCCATAGGCGCAATTTTCAAAATCTTAAAGAACCTTGTTATATAAAAAAAAAAAAATACTGCACATATTTAGAAACCTAAATAATGGTATTAGGCGTCCGAATTAAAATTAACAAAAAAAAAAAAAAAATTAATATAAAATTTGTTTTGGCATCCCAAATAATCATCATTCACTTACTAAATACCTGCAAAACCCTGAAATGTGTGAAAATTCACACTTCACATCAATTTTTTCTTGATTACTACACTCAATCCATCCAATAATGCCATGTAGTATTCGCTATTGATAGTTTTACCTTTCTCAAGATAGTCGATAAACAAAATACCATACGCGTCCCAAAATACGGATGCCATAACCTTGCCAGCTGACTTTTGAGTTTTTGGTCGCTTTGGACGAGTTTCACCGATTGCTGTCCACTCAGCTGACGATCTTTTTGATTCAGGTGTGTAGTAGTAAATCCATGTTTCATCCATTGTCACATACCGACGCAAGAAATCCTTTTTATTTCGATTGAACAGCTCCAAACAGCGCTCTGAATCGTCGACGCGTTGTTGTTTTTGGTCCGGTGTAATACCCTTTTCACACTAGATCTTTAAGATCGGATGTTTAAGTGAATGTATCTTTAAACGCTAATGTGAAACCGTACGGCCTCGTCTAAACACGACCGATGTTTAAGACAGAGATCTGCGTCTTAAACTTCGCCCGCATTACCAACTTAATTTCTATTATAAAAAAATACTCCTTGAATTTGTGCTGTCAACATTTTATATTATCATAAACAAGAATACTGTATTATATCGACGTTATAAGAAGTTTATACTTATTGTTATAATAAAATTATTTATTTTAATAATGTGTTTAATAAAATACAGAGCTACAATAATTGAGATAAAATGTATCGACTTACATGTTAATACAGGTGTAATATATTCTTTATTGTAGTGCCTTTATTGTAGAATGAAATTAAATATTCTTAATTGTTTATAATAATTCAAAATGTGCGTCTGCGCAGACAGGTCAAAACTGGTAATTTCATGACGGTAACTTAAGGACAAAATTACTGTAGCTGATGACAGCACCAGAGATTTAAACATCAAGTGTGAAAGCATACCGATCTTAAACATCGGTGAACTTTAAGTTCACTCGTCTTAAAGATCTAGTGTGAAAAGGGTATAAGCGAACGCGGCACCCACTTCGAAAGCAATTTATGCAGGCTCAAATTTTCGTGTAAAATTATAAATACACTACCTTCTGATATCTTTAAGGTGTCAGCTATCTCACGCAAGTTTACTTTACGGTCTTTGAAAACTATTTTGTGGAATTTTTTTATGTTTTCTGGAAGAACTGCAGATTTTGGGCGACCAGAGCGTTCAGCATCATCGGTGTTTGTACGACCGCGTTTAAATTCAGCATACCAATCAGTAATAGTTGATTTGCCTGGTGCGGAGTCTCTATAACGCTTATCAAGCCACTGTTTGGCTTCAACAGTATTTTTTTCCATCAAAAAACAATTTCTTCGACCAGAAATTTTTCTATCCTTCTCAGACTGTAAACTTTGTCTTCCTTCTTTCTTTCTGAACATTCTCACTTCTTCCCCATCTTCATCTGTTAAGTGTCTGGTCTTTTCATATATATCAATATTTGCGAGATCCTTCAAACCAAGGAAAAATTCAACATCTGTACAATGTTGAATTTTTCCTTCTATAATCCATATACATTTTTAATTTAGTTTTCACCTTGGATGTTACGACATCTGTATATCGTTTTAAAAATACTCCTGTCATTGAAACATCTAAACAATACTTGCCAAAATGTTATCAGTATTTTAACATTTCACTTTATTTGTATTTTGTGGTTCCGTAGAATCAACGAATCTTTTACGTCAGAAAGTTAAATATAACTTCCTAGGCATTTACGGACATTGACGATTTGAATGATTGAATTCCAGAAAGATATTTAAAATAGTGAAAAACCAGTGGTAGCACAAATATAAATTAATTTAAAAAAAAATAATTGTTTTTTCCAGGGCTTCGAACCGGAACTGAACCGAAAACCGAAAACCGAAAAAAACCGTTATTTTTGACGGAACGAAAACCGGAACTGAACCGAAAAAAAATATCGGTTTATTTCGGTTCAGATAATGGCTATGTGAGTGAATATAAATTACATTTTATTTAAGATTATTTTTTAAACTGATGAGCAGAAAAAAATCGTAATTTTTCTGACAAGTGAAAAATAAATTGCGATTCTATTATTTCAGGGGAGGGAGGAACGACCAGAACCCCCCCCCTGGCAGCGGCCTTGGTATGATTATTACAAAATAAAGAATAAAATGTTCGTCTAAATTATAGTAGAAAATAAATTTCTAATACAAATAAAAGCATTTAAAAATTTATCACTCGGAACTGAACCGAAAACCGAAAAAAACCGTTATTTTTGCCAGAACGAAAACCGGAACCGAACTGATATATATTTTTTTAATTTAACCGGAATGAAAACCGAAACGAAACAAATAACGGTTCGAAGCCCTTTAATAAATTTTAAAAAACATTTTTATATTTAAAAATGCTGTGCACTGTCGGGGTCCATTTATTGTTTATACATTTGTTGTTAAAATACAGAAAAGCAATTTAGTTCCGCGTAAATGTTTAGAATAGCCTATAATGTTAATACTGGTTAAAAAAATTATTATAAATTTAAAAAATTATTTTTAAATTTGTATATTTAAATTGCTGTGCACTGTCGTGGACCATTTATTGTTTACGCAATACAGAACTACGCAAAAAAATCCACATTAAAATTCTCATTAGCGAAACTAATTAAGAGGATTAATTTCTTTACTTAAGACTTTATTTGATAATTTTGGTGGACATTACGTCATTAATCCTTCCAAATATTTCTCGTTCATAGTCATTTATGAAACGTAAGTAACAACACATGTTGACCAGTGCATTTTTTGTATAAAATACCCTTAAATTAATAACTACTTTAAGTGCTAGTAGCTATAAATGCTGTGTGTACACATTTTTACCAGTTTTATAAAAAGTAAAATTTGAAAAAGTGCAATAGTGATGAACAAGTTGAGTGTCTATTGAAGGATTAAGAAGGGTCATCCTATACTGAGTCGACATCCCTTGGGAGCTAATAGCCAAAGATGCTGCACACCATTTTCTCAAAATTCAAAAAATTCTGTGGATTTTAAATTTTTTGTAAGTATTGTACAGGTAAATTTTATGTTTTTCCGATTGAATATTTTTAATAGCTCTAAGTATGTACATATGTTCCTTGGGTGCTAATAGCCGAAAATGCTACACACCATTTTCTTAAATTTACAAAAAGTCTGTGGATTTTAAATTTTTTGTAAGGATTGTACAGGTAAATGTTATGTTTTTTCCATTCAATATTTTTAATAGCTCTAAGTAAGTTTGTAGTTTCTTTGGGAGCTACTAGCCAAAGATGCTACACACCATTTTCTTAAATTTACAAAAATTCTGTGGATTTTAAATTTTTTGTAAGTATTGTACAGGTAAATGTTATGTTTTTTCGATTGAATATTTTTAATAGCTCTAAGTATGTATGTTCCTTGGGCGCTAATAGCCGAAAATGCTACACACCATTTTCATAAATTTACAAAAAGTCTGTGGATTTTAAATTTTTTGTAAGTATTGTACAGGTAAATGTTATGTTTTTTCGATTGAATATTTTTAATAGCTCTAAGTATGTATGTTCCTTGGGCGCTAATAGCTGAAAATGCTACACACCATTTTCATAAATTTACAAAAAGTCTGTGGATTTTAAATTTTTTGTAAGTATTGTACAGGTAAATTTTATGTTTTTTCGATTGAATATTTTTAATAGCTCTAAGTATGTATGTTCCTTGGGCGCTAATAGCTGAAAATGCTACCCACCATTTTCTTAAATTTACAAAAATTATGTGGATTTTAATTTTTTTGTAAGTATTGTGAATTTTTGGAATGTTTTTACGTCTCAATATTTTTAACAGCTCTAAGTAAGTTTGTATGTTCTTTGGGCGCTAATAGCCTAAACTGCTGTACACCATGATTTCAAATTTCAACAAATTCTGTGGATTTTAAGATTTTTGTAAATATTGTGCAGGAAAATGGTTTTGAAAATGTTTTTTCAAGTCAATATTTTTAATAGCTTTAAGTTTTATGTTCTTTGGGTGCTAATAGCCAAAGATGCTGCACACTATTTTTACAAATTTCAAAAAATTATGTTGATTTTAATTTTTAAGTATTGTGTAAGTAAATTTTTGGAATGTTTTTACGTTTCAATATTTTTAACAGCTGTAAGTATGTATGTTCTTTGGGCGCTAATAGCCTAAAGTGCTGTACACCATTTTTTCAAATTTCAATAATTCTGGGAATTTTAAATGTTTTGTAAGTATTGTGAAGGTATATTTTTGGAATGTTTTTTCCATTCAATATTTTTAATAGCTCTAAGTAAGTTTGTATGTTCTTTGGGAGCTACTAGCCAAAGATGCAGCATACCATACAGCATACTTCTGAATTATAGTAGAAAATAATTACAAATAAAAGCATTTTTATCACTCGGAACTGAACCGAAAACCGAAAAAATACGTAATTTTTCCGGAACGAAAACCGGAACCGAACTGATATATAATTTTTTAATTGAATCTGCATAAAATTAATATGGTTTCGTCTCCTTTCTGTCCGTGTGATAATTTGTCTGTCAGCGATTCGAACCATTTATTATTCAAATGCCCAATTCATTTTCGCAATCGTAACTTATTCATACAAAATTTAGTTCAAAAATATACGTTCCTACCAATATTGAGACACTTCTTGCTACTAACTCTCTAGATATTTATAAAATTATTTATAACTATATTAAAGCAGAAAATATCAAATTATATTTAAAAACCTGTAATGTATTTATTTAGCTAATAGCCAAAGCTGCTAAAGCCAACCAATAAAATTGATGTGAAGTGTGAATATTCACACATTTCAGGGTTTCGCAGGTATATAATAAGTGAAGGCGGTATGCTGAGTGTGTAGGACAAATTTTAGTTTGTAGTAATCACGGCAAAATGAACGATATTTTTAAAATAATTTATCGTCTGTTAATCATATAATAAGACTGGTTATTAAATTTACGCTCTTAAAAATTAAATACAACATTTGTCAAAATATAACTAGAATTTTGACAAAATAATTACAACATAATAAAAATGCAAAAAAAAAACAGAAAAAATAAAATTCGCTCCGTACTCGAACTCGAAACCCTTCGTTTTCCAGCTTACGACACCAGTGCTCTAACCCATTAAGCTATCGCACGCCTTGCATGTGAGTGTCTTACATTGGTATAACTTTTGTACTTTGTGAACCAAAAACCACAAAAAATGCGTTATTTTCCGAAAACATAATCTGATCAAAAATTCCTGTTGTACTATTTCGGTTCACATCAATATACATTACTTAGAATTTTTTTAGATTTTTAGTTTAAACCATCTGGGCTACAGGGTGTGGGACAAAAATTTTTTTGCACAATTTTGGCAAAAATCGCATCAAAATAATTTATTTTGCAAAAATAAAAATTTGATCGTTAATCCACGTACTAAGGGCTTTCATTTGATACCCTACTCAGAATTAAAAAAAAATATTTTTGTTTCCGATGAGCACATATTTGTTTATATTTTTAGGGGGGTATGTTTTTTAGATGTTTTAGTATTTTTCCTATGTGCGGGTCAAAGAGTTGTATAAGCATGCCAAATTTCAACTCTCTAGGTTTAGCCGTTTGGCTACAATTTTTACCGAACAGACAGACAGACAGATAGACAGACAGACAGACAGACAGACAAACAGACAGACACACCGACAGACGACAAAATGACGGTATAAGGGTTTTTTGGTCATACCTACAAAACCCTAAAAAGGGAAAAAAACGCCATAAATAATTGCAACTTGACTGTATCAATGTAATTATTAAATTACTTTTCAATGTAGGTGTAAAAGCGATTGAAATTCATCAAGGTTTTTAAAAACAGTTTAAAAAGCAGTGTTCACTTAGACCAGTATTTAATTGGTGCACAACAAAATTAGTCGAATATTTAATTATTACCATGTACCAATATATTTTAGAAAAATCAGTGCCAGTTTTCTTTGGATATTTTATTGTGTAAACGAGATAGCAACCAGTAACGAGAAGGAAAAGCTATAAAACACAATTCCATTGGTAAAAACTGTGTTATCAGAACAGTTATCAGCTGTTTTAATATCACGCTGTCGTAAATTATACCGCAAAATTCAATGATATAACAATAAGTTCTTATCAGCTACTAGTGCGGAATACGTTTCTATACTATACCGTATTACCAAACTGCATTCTATTACAAATTATTACTGGTCCACTCCAGAACCAGGCATTAAAGATATGGGAAAGAGGTAGAAGATAAAATAAATAAAAGGGAATAAGATACAACATACGAAATTTTAAACAGTAACATTTTTGAGCAATCTCAAAATGTAGCCTGCAATATAGCAGGCCCCGTCTCAATGAAGTTGGCTCAACTAGGGATGGGAACGATATATCGATATATTGAAAATATCGATACTTTAGAAAAATATATCGATATTTTTATATCGATATTTGAAATGCGATATATCGCGCAAAATATCGATATTCGCACAAAATATCGGTATTCTTGTATATTTTTTACATTTAAATATATGCTGTTCACTTTTGTAGAAACATACTATAGGCTATTCCAAACGTTTAGGCGGAACTAATTTTTGAAATCTAGTAATTTTTATCAATTAATTCAGACTTTTGGTCATTTTGTTTAGGCTTTGAAAATCATGCTCACATTGCAAATTCTAGATTAAATTGATTGTCATTATAAAATGTCCTTTTCATGACATTTTAGTTTTTTGTCATTCCCAGCAAACATTCAACTAACGGCCGAATGCTGGCAAACTGCTTTTATGCTGGTAAATTACTGGCACCAAAAGTAAGTGCAACGCCAGTATTAATAATGTACTTCACATTTGTATTTCGCATTCCGCCTATACGAAGTACTTTACCAGCATTTTATAAGCACTCTTCTTCACTCATACTTTTTACTTAAAACCATCAGAAATACATCTTGCAACTAATGCGATTATTTTGCACTTTACCGTTGCTGGGCCAGCAACTGATACATCAATGGGCCAGTAACGGCCACGGGGACACCGGGGTACTGGCCCATTACTTTCAATGCCGGGGAGTATGTGCTTTACCAGTGCTGGCCCGTATAAAAATGTTTGCTGGGTTCTTAATAAAAATTTCCCATTATTTTTTTTTTGTCTTCAAAATATGGAAAAATGTATTAAAATATTTGACATATGTCATTCGTTTCTATGGTTTCACTGTTGGAATTTTAATTTTTCACATACCAAACCTGAAATATGAAATAACCCAAGCAAGGTCCCTTTTCATGACAGCCTAAAATAACGAAATTTCCATTTAGTTCCGCCTAATCGTTTGGAATAGCCTGTAAGACGAAATTTTGATTTCAATAATTTGCACCTTTGAAATTGACATGTTGGTATTAAAAAATTATAAAAAATGTCACTTTCTTAATAATAATCATAACCAATAAATCTAAAGTCGGTTTTATAGTGTAAGGAATATTTTTAATTGATATTTAAAGACCGTAATACATTATAAAAGTAACCAAAAAATCTGGTTTGTCCTTACAAAAGTGAACAGCATATATATATTTAATTAAGAAACAAGGATAATATTAGAAATTTGGTTGGTAGCTGGATGAGTACCAACTGTAAAGTGATTGTCTGTCATTTGGCGACTTCTTCTCCCGCCAAGCCAACCAAAAAATATGTAATTTATGTATCTTACATGTTACGTTTTAGTTATTTCGATATATCGAAAATATCGATATTTTTACTTCGATATATATCGAATATCGATACCACACTTACGATGTATCGAATCGCGCATATATCGATATTCAAAAATAATTTCCCATCCCTAGGCTCAACTATCAAAAATTGTGGTTTCAAAGAAAATATTTATAGGGAAATTTCTCTCTCTTTCTCTTTCTTATTTTCTTTCTTATTTTTTGAGCTGCACAAACTTGGAAGTGGAATCCGTGGAAGCGTACTGAATTTGTTTATTTCATATTTAACTGAAAGATATCAATCGATTTCTGCTCAGATTGGGTTGAAATAACTTCCGGTTTGCCACAAGGTTCTCATCTAGCAACCTTACTGTTTAACATCTTTATTAATGATATAACTTAATGTCTTAAATTTGCTAAATTCCTACTTTATTCTCATAACTTAAAAAAAAAAAATTCCCAACTTGAATGATGAGATGAAAATAAATTTCTGTGAAAATAAGGATTCGTATATCAGCAGCGTGGTTCCATTCTGTGAAGGGAGGGTTATTGGGGACTCTAACTAAAAAATATCTCCCTTTATTTACTTTACAAAATGTTTTTATCAAAAATGTATGAATTACGAGTACCTAACTTATTAAATTGATTATTTATAGTGTCTGCTATTGTGAATTTTTGAAATCATCAGTGTTTTGAGTTTGTTACAAGTGGTATGTTACTTGGGGGGAAGTGAATATAGCGGGCAGGTGCGTTGACGAAAGTTGAAATGTTAATAATGTCAAATAGAAAGTGATCATTGTCTTACTGCGTTATGAAAATACACATACACTCAAATTGCGAAATAGGAAGTCAAGTACCTACGCAACTCGCAAGCAACACTCGACTTTAATACCAACACGATGCGTATTCAGAATCTTTATTTTCTTTAATTCTACAAGTACACACCAGTGAAAGTAAAGCACAGCTCCGAATTTAGTACTGAATTAAATATAGAATATAGAATATGGAATATAAGACAAAATAGATTTGTCATCTTATTATATACAATTTCTCGATTTGATTCTCGTACGATTTGTCGTACGATAATTATTGCATTGAGAATTTTGCTCAGAATTATCGGATATAAAATTATTGTAGTATCCATGCAGACAGATGTCTGTCCGTTTGTCTGCCTGCCTGCCTGCCTGCCTGTCTGTCTATCTGTCTATCAGTACCGCAACAAGGGTGGTGCGAGCGGTGTCGCCGCACCAGGCGCCCAATTCATAGGGGCGCTCAATGGCCAAATTCATTTTTTTTATTATTATTTTTTATTTCAATAAACTATAATCAACACAAAATTTGTTTTCATAATCGAAAGTTTCAAATGGCAGGCAAGATCATTCATTGATGACTGTACAACTGCCACTTCAATGTAATTATTAGAAGTGATCCACACTTACGATTTAAAAGATGTGTACCCTAATATTGGCATTGCGCTCCGCATATTTTTAACGCTCCCTGTAATTGTTCGTTCGAATGAACGCAGTTTTAGTAAATTAAAGTTAATAAAAAATTATTTGAGTTCTACAATGGGCCAAGATAGATTATAAAATTTACCTTTAATAACAATAGAAAATACTATAGCGCAGTCATAAAATTATGAAGACTTAATTAACCAATTCTCATAGTTAAAAGCCAGAAAAGTTCAATTTATTTAATTTTCCATTCCATTAAAGTGGTTCTAATATATTATTAAAATACCAAAATATTTATTATTTGTTCAAATATCACATTTTTTTTTATTAGTAAGTGTTCCTTTAATGGTGGTTTTTATGAATAAAATTATGTTTTTTATTTTTCCAAGTTATTCTTTTATTTCCAAAATAAAAATAAAACAATAAGATTTTAAGGATTCTCGATAAAATTTGGTAAATATCTTAAGTAACATTTTGGTGAAGAAAACAATGAAAGTAAATGTTTTAAACGTTCCTTTACTGATACAATCACCCTAACATAAAATTTAAAAAATTGCGTATGGAATTAGAGAGGATGGGGGGGGGGGGGATGGCGCAAAGTAATTTTACGCACCAGGCGCCAATTTATGTTGTTGCGGCACTGCTGTCTATCTGTCTATCTGTCTGTCTGTCTGTCTGTCTGTCTGTCTGTCTGGTTGTCTGTCTGTGTGTCTGTCTGTCCGTCCGTCTGTCTGTGTACACGTGCAGAGCAAATTCGGCTAAAAGGATTTTTATGAAACTTCATATTTAAGCTTTTGACATCAATGGCATGAGTTGATGAACATTTAGTAAAAATCGGTTGACTAGAAATGGGAGTTTACTCGTGTCGATTTTAGAGAAGAGGAAAAATTTTGATTAAATGTATATAACAAAAGTTGCTATAAAAGCAATAACTAACAACTTTTATTTGAGATATTCTTTGATAAAAAGAAAAAATTTTGAAAAATTTTTGTAAATTTTTTTGAAATTGATAAACTTTATAAAATAATTTAAGCCATAAAATATTTGGATATTTTTAACCTCAACTGTCACCTGTAAACCACCAATGCGCATGCGTGTTGCGCTTCTGTAACTAACGTCATTCTTTTCTCAGTAACTGTCACTAAGATATAACTTTCATAGCGACGTCACTACAGTGGGATTTTACAGAATACGAAAAATGTTAAAGTTACTATTAAAGTCATCTTGTAGTAACGTTCCCAGCAAACATTTTTATACGGGCCAGTACTGGTAAAGCACATATTCCCCGGCATTGAAAGTAATGGGCCAGTACCCCGGTGTCCCCGGGGCCGTTACTGGCCCATTGATGTATCAGTTGCTGGCCCAGCAACGGTAAAGTGCAAAATAATCGCATTAGTTGCAAGATTTATTTCTGATGGTTTTAAGTAAAAAGTATGAGTGAAGAAGAGTGCTTATAAAATGCTGGTAAAGTACTTCGTATAGGCGGAATGCGAAATACAAATGTGAAGTACATTATTAATACTGGCGTTGCACTTACTTTTGGTGCCAGTAATTTACCAGCATAAAAGCAGTTTGCCAGCATTCGGCCGTTAGTTGAATGTTTGCTGGGAAGTTATTTCTACTCTACTGCTAGAATGTATTTTATTACTTATTTGAGACAATTTTTGATAAAGCAACATAAATTAAACAAGTACTTTGTGATGGCAGTCGATCCTGTGGTGGCTACAGCTGATTTTTTTTTTAACTTTTTTTTTCCGAAAATGTCAATATTTTAGACCGTAACTCAATAGTGACCATTTATTTGTGATCTAAGGCTAAAAAAATATAAGTCTACCAATTTAAAAAAAAAAATAAAAAAAAAAAAATTTAAAGATTTTAGCCAAAATATAGTATTAAGCTAATTTTGGGGTGAGGATTATGAAAAAATTATTTAAAAAAATCATGCTTTCTTAGTTTTTGAGTTAGAGCCGATTTGGGTCAGTTTTTTGCCTATAAATCCAAAAGTTTTGCCCAAACTTCAAAATAGACCAAATTTTGTTAATCTATGACCAAAAATACATACTTATACCAATTTTCAATAAAATCGGAGACAAAAATTTTTTCCTTCAAAATCACGATATTTTTAAGGTCTACCCCTTACGATTTTTTCGATTTTTGGCCGTTTTCAAGGGTTTTGGATTACTGCCCATACAAAACTTATTAATTGGTTTATTAAAGCCCCAATTTTTTTTTAGACTAAACAATGTAAGAGTATTTTAAAAATTCAAACCGCAGATTTCTATCCTTAACCATTTTTTAGTTAGGATTTATCCAAATTTTCAAAAAATTTAAAAAAAATTAAAAATTTTCAAAAAATGTTTTTGCTTAAAAATATAGTTACAAGTCAATTAGGACCTCAAGATTTCAAAAATTTCAACCGCATGTCTTTATCGCATTTCGTTTTTGTAATACGTCCATGCGAAGATGAAAATTTCTATAAATCACACCATATTAAAATTTGTCATAATTTTAAAATACGCACAACGAATAAGGCCTCAAATTTTTTCTAGACTAAATAAGCTATGAGGAATCCAAAAATTCTAACCTCAATTCGCTTTCTCTAATAGATTTTGTGTTTCGTTGGATATTACAGAATACGAAAAATGTTAAAGTTACTATTAAAGTCACTATAAAAGTTATCTTGTAGTAACGTTACTACACGGTAACTATTATTTTACAGAATTGATCTGATTGAACTACCCTCATAGTTACTAGGTCTAATATCTATCCCGTTTACTCACTGAATGTAAGCCCGGCATAATGCGTGTGTGTTCCTGTCATTTTATATTATTTCTCAACGGTGAGGTCAATAATGACGTCATGACAGTTAAGGGTATACGTAGGCTGCCTATGACGTCACCACTACCCTCGCAACTCTTCTTATTGCGTGGGCGAATTCTCGAAAAAATTCATAAAAATATGTTTGTTTAAAGAAAGCATTTGAAAGTCTTGATGGAAAGGAACGACCTGTGTCTTGTTAACTTAATAATTATGAACTGACACAAATGTTTACAAAACTTCCTGAAGTAGATAATAAAAATTTAGTATCATATCATCTCAGCGTGTAGTTTTTATCTTGATTAAAAGATTTTATTGCACACTTATGAAAACATTTTTGATGGGGACGATGATATGAAAATTTCGGATTTTGTTTAATTTAATAAAAGAAATTATGAATTCTACATTAACGGTAGGTTTAACTCCACAGACTAACAAATCTCTTATATAAAACCAACAATCTGAAACATAATTAGAAATAATCTATAGGGGAGAAGATGGGAATATAGACTGAGGTTGTAATATGGACCGGTTAACTTTTGATCAAATAATTGTTGCGATCTGTGAGAAAATGATATAAACTAATCTTCAGCATGCTTCAAGTCATACAGTAACTTCTGGCACCAGTCACATGTTCGCTACAGTTACTAAGGATACGTGTTTGTTTTATGACTCTTCAAAAGTTTTTAAAGATAAGTTACAAAAAATTGTTACTTATCGGGAAGTAAGAGCAGGAGTTCCACAAGGTTCGGTCATTGGGCCTTTGCTCATCTTATTTATTAACGATTTACCGCTGAATATACCTTCGCAGGTGAAAAGTGAATCATTTTACCAAAAAATACCGGTTGTGTTCAATGTGGTCATTCATACAGAGCCGCAGTAAGGAAAATTTGCGCTGGGGGTAAAACTGCGTTTTGGTGCCCTTGGCAAATAAATGTAAGTGATAAGCAAAAACAAGATTCTCACCGCCCAAAATGTAGATGATGAGCAAAAAAAAAGGTCCTAACCTCCCAAAATCCAAGTGAAGAGCAAAAAAAAGGTCCTCGCCTCCCAAATTCCAAGTGAAGAGCAAACAAAAAAAAAGTCTTCACCTCCCAAGCTCATAGCTCATCGGCGCCCTTATCCTTAGTGCGCTAGCCCCCCCCCCTACGCTCCCTTATTGCGGCTCTGCATTCATATCAGCGCCACTAGGTGACAACTTATTTGTGTAAATTTAAAATTATTTCGAAATATTTAAAATATTTTGGTAAAAATTACAAATTGATACATTCCATAGTTTGCACCTTGAAATTGTATGTCATGTTGGTATTAAAACATAAAAAATTTCACTTTCTTAAAATGTCATTCCATTTGACATATGTCATAAAGATAAATGATATCTTAGTTATATTGATCATAACTAACAAATCTGAAGTAGGTTTTACAGCGTAAGGAATATTTTGAAATGACAAATTTACATTTGAAAGTCAGTACTGCACTATAAAAGTAACCAAAATAACCAGATCTGGTTTGACCTTACAAATGATAACGCAATATATTAAAGCGGGCAAACAATTAAATTTTACTGTGTAATAGTTTCTCACGATTTATTTCAAACTGATTTGAGATATAGTGTAAGTACGCTTTTATCCGTGTGTGTATTTTTCCGTGTGTGCTTTTTTTCGTGTGTGTATTTTTTCATGTGCGTATTTTTTCATGTGCGTATTTTTTCATGTGCGTATTTTTTCATGTGCGTATTTTTTCATGTGCGCTTTTTTCCATGTGTGTATTTTTGCGTGTGCGTTTTCTCCGTGTGCGTATTTTTATATTATATAAGAAATTTGAAAAATTATTTTAATAAATATATTTTAAATTTAACGTCTCAAATCATTTTTAGTTTTAACATTATAAATGTAATGCACTGAGTGAAAATGAATCGTTTTCCCATCTTAAAAACTTAATGAATTCGGAATAATACTCATTATTTGTCCAGTTTTTAATAATGGGCGAAGAGTTGATTCAATTTGAATTGGATGAAGTTAGGCGTATGGCTGGAGAAAGAAGTCTGAGGTGTCGAGCAAATTCCACATTAAGGTAATGATGTGTTTGCCTACACAGTTGGCAACGGGTGCACTAGTTTAATAATAAAATACAAAATACTTGTATGTTATAATTTAATTATTTTCGTATTGATTTGTTATTGTTATATTCCATTTCCTTTATCTTAATTTTCTTATTCCCTGTTTATTGTATCAGGGAATTAAAATATTCTCCTTGAGTTGTGCAGATAGAAATAATTTTGTTTGAAAGTTAAGTAGAAACGTACACGCAAGCGATAACGTCGTTGATAACATAATGCTATTGTTTTTCGCGCTAAACTAACCAGATCAATAATCACACCTTCAATTTAAACCGTTCAATGACTTAAAATACTTTATACTTATATCTATTTCCTTATTGGAAGTAATTACATCTCAAAAGCATCATCATCGACCTATGGTTCAATAACCCTTTATAGGTCTTGGCCTTCCCAAGTAGCTTTTTCATCCATTAAGGACAAGTGTCCAGAGGTATTTACGCCAGGACTAGGTAGGTAAATACTAGGGATGGGAAAAAAACATCGATGAATCGAAAACATCGATATTTGTTTTAAAAACATCGATGTTTTTGTCATCGATGGTAAGCTGGCGATAGTATCGATAAAACATCGATGTCTACTACCGATGTCGTTGTTTAAACTTTGAAATTCAGAAACTACCGCTAGAGGCGCTGGAATCTTAAAAATTAAATTTTTATTAAAATTACTACACAAAATATAAGCGCCATTTATTGTGATATAATAATACTAATAGTGTTAGTTCTTATTCTTCTTAGCAGTTAGCAGAATACGAAAAAATAAGAAGAAACTTCTAATTTTTGCAAACAATGCGAACGACCAAAGACGCAAACACACTTTTTCTTTTTGAGTCTTGTTGACACTTTCCCAATTGTTATTCCTCCAATCCCTGGATTTTTGTAAGTTGCCATTAGCTATTTTTTTAAATATTAAAGTTGGCTTTTCCTAAACAAAATGATCAAAAGCTTCAATCAATCGGTAAAAGTAACTAGAATTGAAAATCTAGTTCCGCCTAAACCAAAGGAACTGACTTTATTTCAACTTAAAAAAGTATAAAAATAATTGTGTATGACAATGTTATTTTTATGTTAAATAATATAAAATTAACATTAAGTTTACTATATTAGTATTGTAATAAAATCCAATATTTCATTTTAGAAATGTAAAAATAGTAAGGTCTGTTCCTTTGGTTTAGGCGGAACTAGATTTTCAATTCTAGTTACTTTTACCGATTGATTGAAGCTTTTGATCATTTTGTCCAGGAAAAGTCAACTTCAACATATAAAAAAATATCTAATGACAAATTACAAAAATGAAAATTGCGGTTAGTTCCGCTTAATCGTTTGGAATAGACTGTAGGTACAAATTAGGATTATAATAAAGTCTGTTCCAAACGGTTAGGCGGAACTAGATTTTGCAATCTAGTTACTTTCATCGTTTAAATCATGCTTTTCGGCCGTTTTGTTTAAGCTTTCCCAGCAAACATTTTTATCCGGACCAGTACTGGTAAAGCACATACTCGCCGGCATTGAAAGTAATGGGCCAGTGCTGGCATTTCGTACTGGGCCAGTACCCCGGTGTCCCGTGGCCCTTAGCTGGTCCATTGATGTATCAGTTGCTGGCCCAGCAACGGTAAAGTGCATTGAAAGTAATGGGCCAGTGCTGGCATTTCGCACTGGGCCAGTGCTGGCATTTCGCATTGGTCCAGTGCTGGCATTTTGCACTGGGCCAGTACCCCGGTGTCCCCGTGGCCGTTAGCTGGCCCAGCAACGGTAAAGTGCAAAATAATCGCATTAGTTGCAAGATTTATTTCTGACAGACTAGTGCTTATATTATACCCACTCTCTAGTGTTTCAAATGTAATATATGTGTACTTACCCAGTATTAAAATAAATTAATGGTTAGGTGCAAAATAAATACTCATTTGGCCATTTTCACCATCGTTGAATAAATTTATTTAACAAGTAAAGTTGACAATATCGCATCGGTTTTAAACTATTAATGAAGAAATTAACATTGCTGTCAATAGAATGATGCGATATTGTTAACTTAAGTTGTTAAATAAATTTATTCAACGATGGTAAAACTAGCCGATTGTAAATTGAATTAACAGTTATAATTTATTGATTTATTTATAAATATTAAATAAATATAATTTCAGGAATAACAGGAATTAGTTTCTTTAATTTATTAATTTAATGAAGAATTTTAAGAAAATGGTTTTCTGCCATTTCGGTCAAACCAATTTCATCCTAAAGATAAGGGGTGACTAATAATTTTCGCCAATATTCGTCTTGTATTATCTACCACATCTTTTCCCCCTGACTTGAAGAGTGCCAACCTAAAGAAATCATACTTGTTAAAATAAATTCAATAAACAAATTTTATAAGCATTAATGCTATAAGCTGTTCACTTTTGTAAGAACAAACTAGATCTGGTTATTTTGGTGATTTTTATAGTGTATTACTGACTTTTAGAAACTTGGTTATATTGTAAAAAAAGCTTTACAGTTTTGGATTAAGTTTGTATTATTTTAGGTTAGTATTATATTTACAAAATATTTAAGATGTCACTATTCAAAATGAAATATGACAAATTATATTTTTTAAATGACATATTTATAATCTTGTATCAGATTTATTAATAATTGAAAATTTTATTACATGAAAAAACTATGATTGAACTAAACTAAAAATTAAACAATTTAATATGAAATAGTTTGTGTAAACTACGTCCTTAAATCTAACAAAACACACACAAATCACAATAAAAAACTGTATAATGGTCACAATCAATAACTATTCAAATACACATCTTTAAAAACTATTCACCAACACGTCCGAACTTATACTAACAGAATATCACTTGTACCGACCCTCGAAGGCCACGCCATTAGGGTGTTTTATGACTAAGAACGGTCAGACTTTTCAAATTATTACATTCAAAAAAAGTTATAAACATAAGCACTGGCCCGCTAGAAATAACCTTGGATTAATACAAATAAGGAATGCTTATAAAATGCTGGTAAAGTACTTCGTATAGGCAGAGTGCGAAATACAAATGTGAAGTACATTATTAATACTGGCGTTGCACTTACTTCTGGTGCCAGCAATGTACCAGCGTAAAAGCAGTTTGCCGGCGTTCGGCCGTTAGTTCAATGTTTGCTGGGTTGTAAATCATACTTGCAACAAACATTTTTTAGTTAAAGTTAATATCATTTTAAAATGTCATTTTCTTTATATTTTGCTTTTTTGTGTCATCCTTAATACAAATATCCCATTTGTTTATTTTTTTGTCATTAAAATATGTAAGAAAATTAATTTAAGTTTGACATATGTCATTCGTTTCCATGGTTTCATTGTTGGAATTTTAAATTTTGACATTCCAACGTGAAAAATGAAATAACCCAAGCAAGGTCCGGACCTTGTCACGAAAAGGGCCCTTTTCGTGACAACCTAAAAGAACGAAATTCCCATTTAGTTCCGCCTAACCGTTTGAAACAGACTGTATTGGGTATAATAATGTTAATGTGAAATTAATTACTATTAAAATGGAATATTTCTATTTTAAAATCTAATAAATGCTTTTTGTGTATTATATGTTACTTTTTTCGTATTTTATCTTTACATTATTAACTAAAACCTATATAATATAAATAAATAGCTTTTTTAATATTAATAAAACATCGATGTTTCCGATACATCGATGTTTTTCCTTCGATGTTTTTTCAACATCGATAGTAAGCACCCATGTTAACATCGATGTTGAACATCGATGTTTTGCCTTCGATGTACAATCCTAATAAATACTAAACTTACATTGTGTATTTCTTACTAAGATATCCGATTAGTTTTTGCTGTTTTTGTTGTTATTAATAATTGACTTTTCTAATTTGTATGAAACTGTGCATAGTCTTTCACTAAAAAACGGAAATAAGTTGTTAATAAAACGATGGTAGATACAAAAAGATGCCTCTTAACATGATTCTAATCTACTTAGACGTGTCCCACTTTTCCAAAACTAACATAAACTTTTACTTTATATTTTCAACGATTCAAGTAAATACGAAAACTAGTTAATTTAACAAAATTTTGTTTAAAAATACCTGGACTTGCGTCAGTAAACTTTATTTATATTAAAATATAAATAAACATTGTAAATTAAAATTGTCTCCTTCGAATAAGGAACAAAACTCCTTCAGCAGCTACACACCTATAGTAATGTTTTTTCCACTTCTAGAAATAATTCTTGTAGGTACATCTGGGAATTGTATACCAACTTCTCAATTCTCTATTATCATTTCAGTTTTTAAAAAAATAATTTTAAAACTAAATATAACCTTACTACCAAACTTAATTTATTTTATTTGAATTAAATTAAAAGTGTTAAAAAATAAGTAAATATATTTGTTTACAATTAATGTAATTATGTTGCTTTTTCCAAACAAATTTATAAACAATATTATAATTTTATTGTATTTTATTGTAACAAATACTGAACTAAATGTCTAATTGATTTTTTTAATTGTTTTTATTTAATTTCAATAAAAAACTTGTAAACACAAACAGAATTAAGATGTTTACAAATATTTTCACGTATTTTGTTAATTTCTACCCAATATTTTGGGACATATATTTAAATTTTTAATTTTATATTAGCTACATATTTATAAAAAAATTGATGTGAAGTGTGAATTTTCACACATTTCAAGGTTTTGCAGGTATTTAGTAACTGAATGATCAGAGCCGTAGTAAGGGGGGGGGGGCGGAAGGGGCGAAGGTCCCTAGCGCACTAAGGAAAAGGGCGCCGACGAGCTTGACTAAGGGGCGCCACATTGCGAAGGTGAGGACCTTTTTTTTTTGCTCATCACTTGGATTTTGGGAGGTGAGGACCTTTTTTTTTGCTCATCACTTGGATTTTGGGAGGTGAGGACCAACTTTTTTTTGCCAAGGGCGTCAATACACAGTTTTGCCCCTAGCGCAAGTTTTCCTTACTGAGGCTCTGTGAATGATGATTATTTGGGATGCCAAAACAAATTTTATGTCAAAATATTTTTTATGAATTTTAATTCGAATGCCTAATACCATTATTTAAGTTTCTAAATATGTGCAGTATTTTTTTTTATACAGCAAGGTTCATTAAGATTTTGAAAATTGCCTTTATGGCTTTCATTGGTTGCTTAAATCATTAGCCCCGCCCTCTGATTTCGTATACATTCAAACATAGAATTAAATTATAATTTCAACACTTCCCACTGGTTATTAAATTTACGCTTTTAAAAATTAAATGCAACATTTACCAAAATATAATTAGAATTTTGACAAAATAATTTAAACAAAATAAAAATGCAAAAAAAAACAGAAAAATTAAAATTGACAGGAATTGAACTCTAGTTTGCAAATTACAAAGCAAAGACGAAACGCACTACGCTACGAGCGGTTACTTATATACTGTGTTACATAGCGAATTAAATATTTAACATATTTTGGTTAAAAACACAAAAAATGCATTATTTTCCGAAAACATAATCTGATTAAAAATTCCTGTTGTACTATTCCGGTTCACACCAATGTACATTACTTATAATTTTTTCGGATTTTTAGTTTAAACCATCTGGGCTACAGGCTGTGGAACAAAAAATTTTTAGCACAATTTTGGCAAAAATCGCATCAAAATAATTTATTTTGCAAAAATAAAATTTTGATCGGTAATCCAAGCACTAAGGGCTTTCATTTGATACCCTACTCAGAATTTTAAAAAAATATATTTTTTTTTTTCGATAAGCACATATTTGTTTATATTTTTAGGGGGGATATGTTTTTTGATGTTGTAGTATTTTTCTAATGTGCGGGTCAAAGAGTTGTATAAGCATGCCAAATTTCAACTCTCTAGGTTTAGCTGTTTGGCTACAATTTTTACCGAACAGACAGACAGACGACAAAATGACGGTATAAGGGTTTTTTGGTCATACCTACAAAACCCTAAAAAGAAAAATGTACTTAAAGTAAATGAAATCCCTTTTGCATATTTTTAGGAAGATATACATATTTTAATAACTTTATAAAAACTCTTTATATTAAGAGCTTTCATTTGACACCCCACTAAAAAATGTAAAAAATCAGACTGTATGACGGTATGTAGGTATATACAGGGTGTTTACGGTCTTCCTATTTCTTTTTTAATGGGTGATACTTGAAAAAAAGGCAAGATTCCTGAAAACACCTTAGTAAAAGTTTTATAATAAAATATTAATAAATTAAGTTTTTAATTTTTGTTTTTTTTTTCGCCATTACTCTCCAAATATTTATCCAATCAAAAAAATGCATTTAGATAAAATATTTGTCTTTTTATTTTTAACAATATCTGTAATATAAGTTTTTGCTGTTAAGTTAATAATAAGGGAGCAGTTTAAATTTTTAAATAAATTGTTAAGCCAGGTCAATTCACCGGTATATGAGGAGGACTAATGTAATTGAAATTGCTCTAAAATCAATCGATTAATATGGATTAATTTAATAAGATTTTTATTAAGTAATCTGTAGATTTTTTTAAACGTAATTCAAGTTATTTGCAAATATAACGTTCATTGTGTAAAACAACCATAAAGATATTGAAAGATTGTCTTCAAGGTAACACACGTCGGCGCATTGTTTCAAGTAAAGGGGAGCAGTGGGGGGAGTCGCTGCCCCCCCTCCTTCTGTTACGTAACAGCACATTGCGCTCCGAATGTGCATGGCAACCCGACGATATTTGATTACAAAGCGTGTCCGCGTAAATTGCGTCAATTAAATGCGAACTCGTGGAAGATACGTTCTTTTACCATTATGCACTTAAACCTACTTTAATAACCAACAGGCTTTCAGGATTTCGTAGCTATGACCTAGAAACTTTTATACTGTCACTTATGTGTCTGTACCAGAGGCGAATTAAGCGGGGGGCGGACTGGGCGGCCGCCCGGGGCCCACGAAACCGGGGGGCTTACCAAAGCCTATATACAAATATTTCCATTCTATTTAAAATAATAGAGGGCCCATTTTAATTTTACCGCCCAGGTGCCCCAAGCAACTTAATTCGCCACTGGTCTGTACAGTAGAAATTATGAATGGTTGGACTTGAAGAGTTGAAATTTGGCATGTATATATAGTTTTTTGACACCCGTACAGGAAAAAGGATACACATACCTATGTATATTTTGATTTTTACCGACCGCCAACATATATAAGGGAGGTATTGTTAGGGTGACCATCCGTCCCGGTTTACCGGGATTGTCCCGGTGTCCCGAAACATGTTCTCGGGACGCCCGATTGTCCAAGTTTTTGAGGTGAGGACATTTTTTTTTTTTTTGCTCTTTACTTTGAATTTGGGAGGTGAGGACCTTTTTTTTGCTCTTCACTTTGAATTTGGGCGGTGAGGACCTTTTTTTTTGTCTTCACTTTAAATTTGGGGAGGTGAGGACCTTTTTTTTGCTCTTCACTTGGATCTGGGAGGAAACAAAGACCTTTTTTTTCCTGTGTCCCGGTTTCCCTTCACTGAAATCTGGTCACCCTAGGTATTGTGATCATACCGATTTTGACATTTCGAGTTTTCGATGGATCTCCACGAATTGAGGTCCCTACATAACGTTTTTTTAGTATGTCTGTCGGCCTGTCTGTCTGTTTGTCTACAGAGTATCAGTGTTTCATGGACAGGCTGATACTCTTCCTGAGAGAATCGAACTTACTGTTTTATGTGTGAAGTCTTGTACCTTATTTTATTGTGTTCTATTTCTAAACTGTGATATTCGATGGTAATTGGCCCCTTAACAGCCTCTTACCATCACCCTGAGTCTGATCAAATTTTTATCTTATTTATTTGTGTTTGTCTGTGCAAGATTTCTTTTATTGAGTATGCGTAATTTTATTGATTTTATCTATTTATTTATTGTTTAATTTATTGTTTTTAATATGTAGTGTAATCATTTAAATGGGCTGCGTTAGGCGCATATAGCCTTTGTTGCTGTGCGCCAAAAATTTAAAAAAAATTAACTAAGTTCTCTGTCTGTCTGTCTGTCTGTCTGTCTGTCTGTCTGTCTGTCTGTCTGTCTGTCTGTCTGTCTGTCTGTCCGTCGGTCTGTGTACACGTGCAGACCAAATTCGGTTAAAAGGATTTTTATGAAATTTCATATTTAAGCTTTTGACGTCAATGGCACGAGTTGATCAACTTTTGGTAAAAATCGGTTTACTAAAAATGGGCAGGGCCGGTTGGAAGTATTGCGGGGCCTCGGGAAAATAAAATTTGCGGGGCCCTTAGGACAATAATTTTACAAAATTTCTGACAAAAAAATTTTTTCGATTAAAAATATATTCTTACCCTGAGCAAAAAAATTGTGCGGGGCCCTAAAATTACACGTATAGGGCCTTTACAAGCGCGGGGCCTCGGGAAAAGTCCCGAAAATCCGAGGTCTGAGCCGGCCCTGAAAATGGGAGTTTACTCGTGTAGGTTTTAAGATTTTTTGACAGTGCCTAAAAACTGCCCGTAAATGAAAATTTTAATGGCAATTGACAAAAATGTAATTTTTTAAATGTTTTTTCCATGAATGGTCATTAATTGTACACGAGTCTATATATTTCGCAACTATAAAATAATTTCAAAAATTTTATATCGGTAATAAATAATATTTTTATCAACGGAGATAAATTAATAGTGTCCAAGAGGACAAGTGAAACAATGGTATTGCAAATTTTAATATCAACAAAGGAATTGGAAGAATTTACTTCGAATTACAATGTTTTAATAACAATATGAAAAATATGTTTTAATGCTAGTTTTTATTTCTTACATTGTAAATATTATGCTCATATAGATTAGATAAATTATCACAGATTAGATATCAAGATTTAAATGTTTTTTCGAAGGTTTTTTAGGGTTTCGTAGGTATAATCAAGAATCCCGTAACTCATGTGTCTGTCTGTCTACCTAGTGCACCCGTTGCCAACTGTGTTGGCAAACACATCATTACCTTAATGTGGAATATGCTCGACACCTCAAACTTCTTTCTCTAGCCATACGCCTTACTTCATCCAATTCAAATTGAATCAACTCTTCGCCCATTGTTAAAAACTGGACAAATAATGAGTATTATTCCGAATTATTTATTCATTAACTTTTTAAGATAGGAAAACGATTCATTTTCACTCAGTGCATTACATTTATAGTGTTAAAATTAAAAATGATTTGAGATGTTAATTGTAAAATATATTTATTAAAATTAATTTTCCAATTTCTTATGTAATATAAAAATATGTCCACGGAAAAAACGCACACGGATTAAGACGCACACGGAAAAAAGCGCACATGAAAAAATACACACACGGAAAAAAGCGTACTTACACTATATCTCAAATCAGTTTAAAATAAATCGTGAGAAATTATTACACAGTAAAATTTAATTGTTTGCCCGCTTTAATATTTTGCGTTCACATTTGTAAGGTCAAACCAGATCTGGTATTATCAGGCGTTATATGTCAATATACACTTCGGTAAGCTTCGGAATATTTTGTTACATTTCGGAATCTCGCTTCAAATTTGTTTTTGACGTCATAGCACGCACCCACGCAAGGACACACGTTTGTGTATTATAGATATTGTGCACTCAGCTCTGGGATCGACTCAGTCTTGTGATAAATATGTTGCTGTGTACAAAATATACTTTTTATATGAACTGGAATTTTTGATTAAGTTCTTTAAAAATATAAAATTAATTTAAATATTTCTGAAGTAAAATTTACAGTTTTGTTTTGGGAATTCAATCGTTAGATTTTTTTTGCTAGCGTTTTCTTTTATTGTAAAAAAATACAACGGTACATAATCGATAATTGAAATAGTTTGACTATTAAAAGAATTCTTATTATCTTTGTGGTATCCATTAAATTATAATAATAAGATAATGTATCAAATGGAGTTAAATATAACCGCATTTTTTCTCATAATTCTTTATGGCCATAAACGAAAATTTTATTAACAATAATCACTAATAAAATTTAGAAAATGGTTTAGAAAAATAATTGACGAATTTATTGATTGCACTGGTCAACACATATTGATCACAAAAATAACACACAGTGTTAAATGCTAACACGAAAATTTCTCACACTGAAAAATGCTAACAAGGAAAATTACCCACTTTTCAAAATCCTCACGTGGCCAATAAAATAACTAATAGACCGGGAGCTCATGACAGTTTTTGGTCTCCGATTTCATACAGCATGCCTTTTGGAGGAGAGAATATTTACCCTGTGACAACAAAAAAGGGATGGTACTAAACCCCTGCACGCTTTCCGGTCATAGGGAAAATTGCATTTCCACTTAAACACAAAAATTTTGTGCTTTTCTCTGATTTAATATTGCTTGCCCTTTTGTCAAAAGAAAGTTATAACAAATTTAAAGTCTTTTAAATATATGCATGCGATTCGGAGGGTCCCAAAGAGCTCAAACGGTCATGTGATCTTGTAATAAAAAAATATGATTTTCCGCGTTTTCATACAGCATACCTATAATTAAAAGACTTTAAATTTGTTATAACTTTCTTTTGACAAAAGGGCAAGTAATATTAAATCAGAGAAAAACACAAAAATTTTGTGCAAGTGGAAATGCAATTTTCCCTATGACCGGAAAGCGTGCAGGGGTTTAGTACCATCCCTTTTTTGTTGTCACAGGGTAAATATTCTCTCCTCCAAAAGGCATGCTGTATGGAATCGGAGACCAAAAATGTCATGAGCTCCCGGTCTTAAAAGTATTGTGATCATACCGATTTTGACATTTTGAGATTTCGATGGATCGCCACGAATTGAGGTCCCTACATAACGTTTTGACTATTTTTAGCATGATGTCTGTCTGTCGGTCTCTCTGTCGGTCCGTGTACAAATGCAGAGCAAATTCGGCTAAAAGGTTTTTTATGAAACTTCATAGTTAAGCTTTTAACATTAATGGCACGAGTTGATCAACTTTTGGTAAAAATCGATTAACTAGAAATGGGAGTTTACACGTGTCGGATTTAAGATTTTTGTGAATATTTCACAACAGAGAAATATTTCGAAAAAATTTATTTAACAAAAGTTGCTAAGAAAGCAATAACTAACAACTTTTATTTGAGACATTTTTTGATAAAGCAAACCGACAGATGCTTTTATAAAATGGCAACAATAATCTAGTTTAAGGGGGGGGGGGGGTAGGGTCTGATAACCACATTTTAAGCATATTTTTGTGAATTTTTTTCAAATCTATGGTTAAATTTATTCATTTTCAAACTAAGTACATATATAAAGTATGTTTTGAAGAAGATACAAAAAAATTTTGAAGGCAAAATATGGCGAAATGAGCAAACTGTGGCAAATCTTCTCAGACTCCGGGAAAAAAATTAGATTTTGCGGTGACCAGCATAACTCGTCACTGGATCATCTGAAATCAAAAATCCAAAAAGATTTTGTTAGTTATGAGTTTGCCGATGTAACGACATTGAGATATATTTTTTTCATGTTTTTTTTTTTATTTAACAATCACAAATATACTCATTTTTAGGTTTTTTTTAGGGGGATTTTTTTTTTGTCTTCTAAGTAACGCTAAAAACTGAAAAATCATTTTAAAAATAAAAACTCAACGTCATTACCTCGGCAAACTCATAAACTAACAAAATCTTTTGGGATTTTTGATTTCAGATGATCCAGTGACGAGTTATGCTGGTCACCGCAAAATCTAATTTTTTTCCCGGAGTCTGAGAAGATTTGCCACAGCTGGCTCATTTCGCCATATTTTGCCTTCAAAATTTTTTTGTATCTTCTTCAAAACATACTTTATATATGTACTTAGTTTGAAAATGAATAAATTTAATCATAGATTTGAAAAAAATTCACAAAAATATGCTTAAAATGTGGTTATCAGACCCTACCCTCCCCCTTAACCAACCTCATAGCTCTTATAGTTCTAGAGATAGTGGACAAGTTAAAATGAACATCCTGTATAATAGCACTTCCACATTATAGGAACTCAAATACACAAGGGAAGTGATCTTTTTAAAAAATTTCTTTATTTTGTCTTATTTTTAGCTTCGTATAAATTTTACAGATAAAATTTCAGTCAACAAAATAATCTTGAATACTGCAAAATAGCTGAAGGTTAAAAAAGCAAATATACGAAAATATCTTTTATTGCTAAATTTTGTTTTTACAAAATTTTATAAATAACTATTTTGTCTAGAGGGTTATTATTAAATTTATTTCACTTAATTTTGGAATATAAAGTTATAAATATCCATATTTAGCCCAAAAATACAATATACAACAGGGGTCAATAAACTACAGCCAAATGAGAAGCCAAAAATAATTTTGAAAAAATTTAAATACCAGGTCTACAAGTATGAAATGCGGATTTTTTTTAAAATAAAACACAATAAACTCAAAAGAACAGTAAAAGTTTATTTATTCAAAGTTATATACAAAGTCATTAGAAGTTATACATTTTTCCCATCTTTCAGGCAATTTGTGAATACCTCGCCAGTAGAACTCTTCCCCTTTCCCCGCAAACCATTCATCTAGCCATTCTTTCACATTTTCATATGAACAAAAGTGCTGCTCGGCAAGTGCGTGACCCATCGATGCGAACAAGTGGTAATCTGAAGGGGCCAAGTTTGGTGAGTAAGCGGCATGGGGTAGCACTTGAGTGTCTCCAGTGTCTTGCAAACTGCTTTTGCCTTATGTGATGAAGCGTTATCGTGAAGAAAGATTACCTTGTGCTGTCTTCTTTCGTATTCTGGTCGTTTTATGAGCAGCGAATGGTTCAATTCGATCAGTTGTTTTTGGTAGCGTTGGGTATTAACTGTTTCACCAGGTTTTAACAATTCATAATAGACCACACCCTTTTGGTCCCACCAAGTACAGAGCATTGTCTTTTTGCCAAAGCGATTCGGTCTTGCAGTTGATGTGGATGGTGAGCCTGGGTTCACCCATGATTTTTTGCGTTTGGGATTTTCAAAATAAATCCATTTTTCATCGCCAGTAATGATACGATGCAAAAAAAATTCACAAGTGTTTTTGCGTTTTTCCATCTGCCTCTCATTCAATGCATGTGGAACCCATCTGCCGACTTTCTGGATTTTACCCATCTCTCGTAGGCGATTGGAAACAGCTTGTTGACTAACGCCTAACTGCTCTGCTAGTTGTTTTTGTGATTGACTATCGTCGTCTTGTAGCAATGTTTCCAATTTTGTATCTTCATATTTTTTTGGAGGTTTTCCATGTTCTTTGTCTGTAAGATCAAAGTCACCACTTTTGAAACGCCGAAACCGTCGTTCACACGTATCTTGCGATGGACCATATTCACCATAAGCTTCTCGAAGCAGTCGGTATGATTCAGCAGCAGTTTTTTTCAAATGAAAACAAAACAGTAGTACTGTCCGCGAATGCTCTTTATTTGGCACAAAATTTGACATTTTTAACACAGTAAAACAAAACTATATGATCACTTTTCAAATTATAACCTATACGTATTTGACACTTAATGATAACTTAACAAAACGCCATATGTGTTGAAACTTTGAACTATACACTCTGTTTGCGCGGCAAGTTTGAAAAAAATCCACATTTCATGCTTGTAGACCTGGTACATATTTGGGCCTCTTTTAATATTATTTCTTTCTTTTATGGGATTTTAGCCAAAAATATGCTAAAGAAGTTCTTATTCCCCCCCCCCTTTACCCAGAGGGGTTAAACTAAAAAACTGAAAAAAATATAGGTGATGTACATTGATCTGAGCCGGAAACGTACGAGAGGAATTTTTGATCCGATTGCGTATTTGAAAAATATTGCAGTGTTTTTGAAAAATTATTTTCCAGTATTATGTTGGCTTCTTACACTTATTAAATACCTACAAAATCCTGAAATGGGTGAAAATTCACACTTCATATCAATTTTTTTTATTTAGTTCATAATTATGACAGCCATGTTTAAAAAAAATTATTAAAATTATTTAACATATTAGGCCGATTTGATAGCATTTTTATTTAAATCGTGTCCTTCAGTGACTTTAAAAAATGTGATTTTTTCAGTCGATAATACGTATAACTGCGTACGTAATTTTAAAATCAGTAAGTCAACATTATCCAAGGATAGAGTATTATGTGACTTGTTTGTTTTAAATAAACTTTGTATCTATTTTACCGAAGTATTTTGTCAATGACGTTCGCTATTGTTATCTGACAACTTAACAAAAAAACATCGTAGCTCTTCCAAAATGAAACGCGTATCAAAAATAATTAAAGTAAACTATTTATTTAAATATATTATTGAATTATTCAAATTATTGATATCAGTTAATTTTTAACAGGTCTACCAACATTAGTTAAATATTTAGTATCATTTGTCATTGTGGTATGACGTGAGAAAATGATTTCGACTGCCAAATAGTGATGAAGTACTTATAAAAGAATTTTAACTGTCTTTTAATAATGCTTATAAGATGCTTATTAGAAATAGGTTGATAAAATCACTTACATATTTAAAGTCCGGTTAAGAATATTTAGAAATTTAACTGGTAAATGACATTAACACTTTTAGGGCACTTTATAGAAGATTTTTTGGCCAGTAAAAATATTCCTGTGGCTCCTCAGCCTCCTTATTCGCCTGACTTGAGTTCTTGTGATTTTTTCCTCTTACCAAGATTGAAAAATCACCTCAAGGAACGTCATTTTGGGCCACTCGAAAACATTCAAACGTCCAAAACCGACCAACTGAAAACTATTCCAGTATCCGAGTTCCAGCACTGCTATGAGGATTGGAAGAACCGTCTCCAGCGCTTTGTGGCTTCCCAATGAAGTTATTTTGAGGGAGACAATTTTGAATATATATTCTATTCGAATATATATACTTACTTACTTAATCCTGAAGCCTTTCTACCTTGCGGTGTAAAGCTGTAGTCGAGTTACTTATTTTCTGGTGTTGTTCTCCATACTTCTTTCATTCTGTCCTTTGTATATTTTCTTATCTCCTCCCACTTTACGCCTCTCTTCGTTGCAGCTTCTTTTGTTTCTTGGTACCAGGTTTTTCTTTGTCTTCCTGGTCTAACTTTCTTCACTGTTCTTGCTTCAAAAATTCTTTTTACTATTTTGTCTTCACTCATTTTGTGTATATGTCCCAGCCATCTTAGCTGTCCTTCTTCTATTATAGTCTCTACTGGTTTTGTGCCTAGTTTTTCTCTAAATACTTCATTTCTTATTCTATCCAATTTTGTTTTACCTTCGATTTTCCTTAAACATCTCACGGAGCTTCATATTTTAGACCTGTGCGTCTCTGTAGTGGTCCAGGATTCTGAGGCGTATGTCAAAATTGGTACTGTCACTTTTTTGAAGATCTCTACCTTGATGTTAGTTGGTATTTCTTTTTTAGTTAAGAACGATGCTTTGATGCTGTTGAACATTCTTCCTGCTGCGCCTACTCTTTCCATAATTTCTTCATCCATTTTGTCATCTATTTTTATTTTGTGTCGCATTTTTGTCCTGCTTATTACCATTGTTTTTGGTTTTTGTGTGCTAATTTCATATTTATTTTCTTCAATTCTTTATTGTATTGGTTCAAGTTGTTTTGTAGTTCGTCCTCGTTCCTTGCTATTATAACCATGTCATCCGCATAGCAATGTTCTGCTACTTTCACATTTTCCATTTTCCAGTAGCCCATAGAATATTCTTTAATATTTTGTCTTACTTCGTTTATGGCGTCGTCTAGAACCAATGAGAACAGTAGCGGACTGAGTACGCATCCTTGTCTGAGTCCGTTTGCCGTTATAAAAGATCTCGATACTTCATTTCTTGTTCTGATATAATTCTTGCTGTCGGTATAAAGACTTTTAATATTTGAAATGGTGCTTTCATGAATGCCTCTGTTTTTAAGTGTCGACCAGACGTCTTCTCTGTTCACTCAGTCGAAAGCTTTCTCCAAGTCTATGAAGCATAGGTGGATTTGGTCGAATATATATATATATACATATATTTAATCAGTCCGTTTACTTAATTTACACACCTTGTATGTATGTAGGTAATGTAATATATTGAAACATTGTAGTAATTTATAATATTTCAGTAGTCATCTTTATTAAATTTTATAACGATATCTGGTTGGGTCTCAGCTCTCAGCTCTGAGTAAACAAGCGATAGTTCATATGGACATTGATAAGATACGGTTATGACGATGCTGATTACTGGCTTGTTGAGTTTTATCTTATCGTTTCAGCTGTCATTCGTACCATATTAAACAGCTATTTTTAATTATCCTTCAAAGAGAAAATATAACGTTGATCTTGCCTTGTAACTTAACTCTTTCCCCAAGTTTAATTTCGGTCTGGTGTAGATGGACAAGAAAATTTCGGAATTAGATAGTCTACTTGAAACAGAGGGAAAAAATGTACGAATATGGGGGTTTCTCAACTGAAGTAGTATGGAGGAACAGATTAAATGGACAAGGAATGCAATAAATGATAGAAAGAATAAAAGATACAACACCAAGAACTTGATATTAAAATACAGGAATCAAAATGTACCGTATTAGCCCGAATATAACGCGACCCTGAATTTAACGCGACACCAAAATTTACCATGAAGACATTTTGAAAAAAAAATCGCATCGTTAGCGTTAGTATGCTCGCTTTCAGTTTCCCACAAAATGTTATCCTGAGACCCATTTAAATGTTTTGAAATGCAGCATTTCTTAAAACCATCGATTCAGGGTCATCGATCGATTCAGGTTCGATCTTGTGCTAGGCGGTCGCAATGCATTTTCCTAAAAGTGAGACTGAGGATTTCTTTGTATTCCCTGAAGGTGTCAATGGCTGATTTCCCGCTAATACCCAATTGTTGTATTCTTTTCGTAAGTTGTCTTTAAATGGTTTATTGACCACCAATCGAAGACTTGCAACTGAGGTGTCATACCACGTGTTTTTATTGAAATTAAATGCCTGAATATTTTCCTTAACACCTGACGTAAGGTGGCCTCGAAATGCATCAAGGAGCGAGGTTTTCTCAGAGAACCTCGCTGTTCCAATTCCTCTGTCATCCAACCTTTTTCTTGGGCCCGAAAAATTATTCCTGGATGCAGCTTTTCTTTGGGCTTTGTTGAAGCTTCTGTCCATCAGCAGTAACGGCAAGCATGACAGTAATTCTAGACTTATCGTAGTCAGTTGACTTCGATAAGACCGTTGTTGCAGCAAAAAACTTGTCTCTGAAGGAGGTCGCGAAACGATAAATGCTCCGACCTTTTGTCTGAGCTTCGGCAAAGGTGCCTGGAACACAAAAGTAAGCCCATCTTGGGTGCTCATCTTGAGCGTTCTAGGCGGAACGAAGGCGTCTTTCGAACAGGAACTTGACATGATTCCTGCCAGCAGCAAAAAACATGATTCTCTAGTCACTTTGAAGACGCTCGGCGTTTTGCATTGGCCGCTGTTGCATATCTCCACAATCAAAAACATTTTAAAATCAACCTTTATGTATTAACAATAAACATCGTTTATATTTTACCTTCGAAATTTATATTAAACCCTCTTATATTAAAATAAAGATTCTCGAAATAAATTAGGTCAAATGTTGTCAATAAGAACAAGGTCAAGAGGAAGATCTGACAGCAGGTGGAAAACTAACATCTTCAGTGATAAAACTGACCGCAAAGTGGTATGGAGTTGTATTGTAGTTATGGTAGTGGAAATGATAAAGTAAAAAGCGTACTGCACTGTAAATAAAGTCGGTAGCGGTTCTGAATCTGAACTGCAATGTATACCGTTGCGTCAGGTCAAGTAGTCGAATCAAAGCTATGCGTACCAGCGACGCAGCGTCGCGGTGCTTCTACTCCGTGAACTTGCGTGCGTGAACCCTTCCGTCCATCCCTTCCCCGGTCTCTCCTCGCGTCTCTCACACAGAACTAGGGAGAGGGGGCGCCACTGCTCACGGGGAAATTCAGGAGCTCGCTCCACCCACAATATTGGCATCACAGTGGCGGATCATACTCTCATTATCAACACCACAAGTTCAAAACTGGGTTAACGTTAATATTTACAATCAAATGAACCACAACAGCTCAAAAAATTGTCAATTAGTAAGTCAAGTAATACAGAATTATATGCGAAATATTATTAGGGTTGGTAAGAAAATAATTTAACTTGTAGGATTTCGTAGATATAATACTTATACCGTTAAGTCGGCGCCAGACATGTAGAATTCGCCAAATAGTCGAGGTTCTCGGCGTTTTGTTCGCAAACTCGTTTATCGCCTCGCTCCTAGTTTTATGTATTTTTTAGTGGGAAATCTGATGACAGTTTAATAGATTAGTTTATTATAGGGTCGAGAGGGGGCTTCAAAGTACTCTCCAGACCCACCAATTGAGCGGCTTGGTGTAACTTTCTTTCTTTTTTAGGGTTTTGTCGGTATGACCAAAAACCGTTATACCGTCATTTTGTCGTCTGTCTGTTTGGTAAAAATTGTAGCCAAACGGCTAAATCTAGAGAATTGTAATTTGGCATGCTTATACAACTCTTTGACCCGCACTTAGGAAAAAACTAAAACATTTAAAAAATATATCCCCCTAAAAATATAAACAAATATCTGCTCATCGAAAAAAAAATATTTTTTAAAACTGAGTAGGGTATCAATTGAAAGCCCTCAGTACGTGGATTAACAATCAAAATTGTTTGCAAAATAAATTATTTTGATGCGATTTTTGTCAAAATTGTGCAAAAATTTTTTTATCCTACACCCTGTAACCCAGATGGTTTAAACTAAAAATCTGAATAAATTCTGAGTAATATACATTGGTGTGAACCCGAATAGTACAACAGGAATTTTTGATCAGATTATGTTTTAGGAAAATATCGCATTTTTTGTGTTTTTTTGGTTGACGATGTACAAAAGTTATAGTTACGTAACATGTAACACACTATACTATAAGGCGCATCCTGGTCTAATGGTTAGCTTGCACGCTTGTTATGCAGCAAACTAGGGTTCGCTCCCTGGAACAACAATTTTTTTTTGTTTTTTTTTCTCTATTTTTATTTTGTTTAAATTAATTTGTCAAAATTCTAGTTATATTTTGGCAAATGTTGCATTTAATTTTTAAGAGCGTAAATTTAATAACCAGTTGGAATTGTTGGAATTATATTTTCATTCTATGTGTCATGTATACGAAACCAGACGGGCGGAGCATATGACTTAAAACAACCAATGGAAGCCATAGGCGCAATTTTCAAAATCATAATGAAGCTTGATATAAAAAAAAAAAAAAAAATACTGCACATATTTAGAAACCTAAATAATGGTATTAGGTATTCAAATTAAAATTAACAAAAAAATATTTTAACATAAAATTTGTTTTTAAACCTCTTAGATTAACATACGATAAATTATTTTAAAAATATCGTTTATTTTGCCGTGATTACTACAATGCAAAATTTGTCCTACACACTCAGCATGCCGCCTTCACTTATTATATACCTGCGAAATCCTGCAATGTGTGAAAATTCACACTTCACATCAATTTTTTTTCTTAAACAATATTTTTGATGTGCTACTAAATACATTTATTTTATTTTTAGAAAATCACAGAAAATTTACAGAAAATAAACAAAATATAAATTATTTACATAAAAAATGTGCATAAAAAATTAAAAAAAACTGCAAAAAACACATAAAAATTTCGCGGACCACTAAAATTTTTCTGGGGACCACTGGTGGTCCACGGAGCACCTGTTGAGAAACACTGCTCTAAATTGAAAGATAGAATGCCTACCACCGTTCTACAGCTTTGTAGGCTTCCTCTCGCCTCTAAACAAGAAGTTCTTCTGTTCCTGCATTCTTCATCCTGAGTTTGTCCTCTTCATATCTTCCAGAACTGGTTTATTCCATCTTAAAAGTCCCATTTTTTTAATAATTTTTTTGTTCATTAATAAATAAGAATATACTCTGCCCCCTTGGTTAGTTTTTTAGCGCGCCACCACTGTTATCCAGTGTGAGATTTGGCAACACTGGCTCGCTATAACCGATATTGTGGCCGCTGTTGGAATGAAGGAGAAATAGAACTCGGGTCAGAGCGTTCCCCCCACCAAAAACCCATCTGTTTCTCTGAGAGTAGGAGAAACGGTTGCGTGCGTTCAGTACTATTCCGAAGCGCGTACCAACTATATCACGACAGTAGTGTCTTGTATTTCGAACAGTTCAGATGTGGTATGTTAATTTTATAAAGATCGGACATATCCGATCTATTAGTGGACTGTGACAATTAAATGATTTTGTGAAGTGGCGTAAACGAAACAATTTAATCATCTTATGCATGTGTTCCAATGCTTGGTTACACTTCCTATAGGTATTAATTCTGGATTATTATTGTTTTAGTGTTTTTGTGTATAAGTGATGTGAAAATTGTGCTGTGTTTAAGTGCATTTCAAGGATTATTTTACCAATTTGGATTATTATTATACCCCACATCGATGTCAGTAAATAAATATTTTATTACGCGAAAAAAACAAAACCCAAAACAAACAATTTCAACTCTTACAACCTACTAATTTAACCCTTTATCGCCTAGATTATCCAAATATAATATTCAATAAATAATTTTAAGTATAAATTAATCATTGTTATCTTGAATTGAGGGTTGATTTTATACATGAACCTATAGGCAAACTGTGGAACATGGGTCTTGTCGACTACAGAACTCCATATTCGCGGTTATCTATTATCGCGGATTATTTATCGCGGTTTATTCTGCGGTTACACGCGATAAAAAACAAATTACAGAAATTAGCACTATTTTGAGAGTGACATTTTATCATGTTTGTGCATATTTTATAAATTAAACTTTTATAAAAGTATTTTTAGATATATTTGCCAGTAAAAATCCACTTAAAAATCTTCCTTTCATAAATAAGTATTAACATAGAGATTAAATTTAAAGTTATTGTGTATTAGGCTATGTTTGAATAAATATTATTACTCAAAATTATATTGTATTGTGCCTAAAGTCTTTTCAAAACGATTAGGTGGAACTAGATTCTCAAATCTAGTATTTTTTACAGATTGGTTGAAGCTTTTGTTCATTTTGTTCAGGAAAAGCCAACTTCAATGTATAAAAAAATAGCTAATGACAACTTACAAAAATAAATATTCCAGTTAGTTCCGCCTAATCGTTTGTAATAGCCTATTTTATAAATTAATCTTTTATAAAAGTATTTTTAAATCTATTTGCCAGTAAAAATCTTCTTTTCATAAATAAGTATTAATGTAGAGATTAAATTTAAAGTTATATTAGGCTTAGGTTATTTTGAATAAACATTATTACTTAAAAAATGAAGCGTAAGATTTTTGTATAATAAATGCAATTATATTATTTTTTATAGATATTGAAACATTGTTAAATTAAAATAAAAGTAGTGATCTACCAAAATTTACGTGATCAACCGGTCGTTTTGACACCTTTGTAGTGTTATTAAATACTGTTTTAGACATCCACCGTGGTTCTTCCCTGCAGTTATGGGGATATTTTCCGCAGATTGTCAAAATTATAATACACAATCAAATTTACATAAAAATTATTTCATTCCGCGTGACCCCTAAAAAACATGGACCCATTTTGCCTAGTAAAAATCGAAGTAGTTTTTGAAGCACTGAATCTGTATGTTTAAAAATTATCGAACGTTATCAGTACTGATTACATGGCAGTTTAAATAGTTTTTAGTTTGATGAAATATTTAGTGTTTTATTCATTGTTATTAAATCAGCTTTTTCAATTCAAGATATATTAATTTAATCTCATTTTAAATAATGAATGGATTTTTGGAAATTTACAATTTGAAAGGTACAAGAAAAAGGCGAAATTTTATGAAAAATAATGCAAAAAAATACGCAAAAGTAATTGTTAATATACACATTGTTAAAATACAAAATATGTCAACTTTGCAAAGGAGTTAAATTAGTTTTTTGTCCATCTCTGTTTTTATTTCAAAACGCTGTGAATTAGTCTTTAAATTGTTTTTTGTTAAATTTCCAAATTTATGTTTATCTCAAACCTCTATTTTAGAAATTCGTCTCGTTTTCATTAACTGTAACTTTTTTGTTTTGATTTCGGATTTGGCTTTGATATGCTAAATAATTTTTGGTTTTTAATTAAATGTATTTCCATTCAATATAAAAGGATTTAATTGACAGTTATCCTGTTTGCTTTAAAGGGTTAAATTATGTAATAGGTATTTTATAAATTGTGTCCTTATTTTAAATAAGTTTATTGAAATTTTATTCGAATTACGCGCTTTTTTATTTTATTAAACTTGGTACCAACTTAATTTTTTTGTGGCAAATTCAAATTTTATTTTAATTTAATTGAATTTTAGTGTTATTAGGACTTTGATCTGACAATTATTTTGAAAATTTCTCTATCAAAAATTTCAGTTTGTTTGGGCTTTAAATAATTATGGCAATTTATTTAGTGTAAATTTAGTTTAATTAGAAATTGATCTTATAATTATTTTAAAAATTTACCTATTCAAATTTATTTGGGCTTGATTTTTTGTTTACAATTTCAAATATAGTCTATTTGATTTAAGCAGAACTAGATTTTGAAATCTAGTACATAGCTTTTAACAATTGAAGGAGGATTTTGACTATTTTGTTTAATAATTCTTATTCAATTTTTAAAAAGTGTTCTTGTGACGTAAATAAAAATCCCGTGTAGTTCTGCTTAAACATTTGGCATACAGATTTTGTATAATAAATATTTTGTCGGAAAACAGTTTTAGAAAATATTTTATTTAAATTTTATTTGGGCTTGATTTTTCTTTACAAATTAAAATTTGATTATAATTTAGTTCAGATTTAAATCATCAAATATTTTAGCTCGATACCTATTTAAAAAAATTATCAAACCAGTTTTTTGTACTTGAAATATTTTTTGCTGATAATTTTCAATTTAAATTAAACTCGTTTTTAATTTCTTAGCTTCGTGAGAAAAGAGATTTTTTACTTTTAATGAATTGGGCTTTGAGACCCATTGTTTTAACATAGTAAATCGGACTTTACAAGAAAATTTAGCTTAAAAATTTCAGTTTTATTATAGCTCTTTAAATAATAAATAAATTATTACCTTAACAAATGTTTAATAATGTGCCAGGACAATTCAAATAGAAATTTCACATTTGAAACATAAATTGACATGTTTTGGGCAGATTAGCCAACATTAAAAAATCACTTAATATTTGAGATGCAGGCGGGTAACATTAATAAAAGAAATAATACTTCCTCACGAAGCTAAAAAATTGATATTTGTTTCATTTAGTAATACGTATTATCTGTCTCATTTTGTAATATGTAACTAGCAGGGAAAGTTCATTTTTTATGTTGTATATTGACAATACATTTATAATATTATCATAGTATTGGTTCACACGGATACGTTAAAGTCTGTTTACACCACAAAAGTCACCAAAATCATCAGTTTGGTGACTTTTGTGGTGTAAACGTACTTTGACATATCCATGTGAACCAATACTATGATAATATTATAAATGTATTGTCAATATACAACATAAAAAATGAACTTTCCCTGCTAGTTACATATTATAAAATGAAACATATATTAATAGCAATTTTTTATCTCATAATAATTATAAAAATTATCCATCAGAAGTTTATTTGGGCGTTAAAAAATATGGTTAAATCACATGTTCACAAATTTCGCATCATTGGATTTAATTTTACTCTTTTTAAATTGTTTAATTTTTCAAATACAGATCTTGGGCATTTTGTCATTAATTTTTAAATTTTGTTATAAAACATTCTTTTATTGTAGAAATTTTGTAAATCCACCTTTGGTACCTTTAGATATTTATGTAAAATTTGATAAAGTTACATGTTTTTGATAAGAAATTATTAAAAAGTTATATTTTTGGGAAGTATCTACTCCTTGTTGGCTAGGCAAGCCAGCAACACACAGATGTATCGCGTGTAGTATCATTTAAAAATTTTGGTTTTTATCTGTTTTGCTATTAGCGCTTTAAAAAGGAGGGTTTAAGCTTTGATTAACATTTAACATGACCCCCACATTTAATATATATATTTTAATTTAATGAAATATTTGAATTGTCACAAAAATTTAATAAAATATAAAAGTGTTCTTTTGTTCAAAAATATTTTTCAGTATTGCCCCCCTGTATTTTCAATTATTATCCGCCTAAATTTTTTGATAAACTCTTTTTTTCGATATGGCATCTAATAAAAATTATTTTTCATAGAAATTTATAAGAATATGCATAAATTTGTTGATTATTAAAAATTGTTTATATTACAAATTATTAGGTATAGGCTATTCCAAACAATTAGGCGGAATTAAATTGAAATTTCGCTCTTTTAGGTTGTCACGAAAAGGGATGCTTGGGTTATTTTATGTTTTAGGTTTGGTATGTGAAAATTTAAAATACAATCAGTGAAACCATGGAAACTAATGACATATGTCTAATTTTAATACATTTTCCCATATTTTGAAGACAAATAAATGGTAAATTTTTATTTAGAATGACAAAAAATGCAATGAAAAGGACATTTTATAATGACAATCAATTTAAAATAGAATTTACAGAGTATGATTTACAAAGCTTAAACAAAATGACCAAAAGTCCAAATTAATAGATAAAAACTGATTTCAAAATCTAGTTCCGCCTAAACTATTGGAATAGTCTATATTTGGTTTAAAATTATCAATGTAAGCTATTAGGGCAATATTTTGAGTCCAATCGTGTCTAAATCTTATTTAAATTATCGTGAAATTTTAAATTAACGCAATTATAACTCTTTTCTGTACCAAAATGTATAAATTTTAGTCAAATCGGCATGAAAAATCCGACATTTTTATTTTATTGCCACCAGTAAACTATGGGTATTAAGCTATAGGGTGTCCAAATAAAAATAAAGCCAAAAATTTTTTGTAAGAAATTTTTACAATTTTTTGAAGATGTTTTGGGCGTGTTTTTTTAGTACAATAATCAAAATACGTATTATTTTGTGCCACAACATTTTAAAATTTTTGTAGTATCTTGTAAAAATTTTACATTTGTATAACCTGGTAATGCTGTCTATTAAGGTTTGATTAAAAATTTAAAATAATGCCCGTAAATTTATTATCAAAAAAGTGAATTTTTAATATAATAATATTTGTCAAATATCTTTAAAAATTCTTCCTTATTTTTAATTAGTTGCCTATCGATTTTTCTAGGTATAAAACTTTATTTTGAAGTAATTACTATACATTTTTCATCTAGAAAAAATTCAAACACACTTAAATCACATAAGTTTTGGTTATAGGTCCAATTCAAAAAAAATAATGTCTGTAAGCTACTTACAAAACTTTATTTTCAACAACCAGAATATTTTTTTGTGTTGAAAAAAAAAATTAGAACTCTAACACATGTTAAACATATCAATTTGAGCTATTAGGGCCACCTAAATCACAAAATAGTGTCCATAAATTAGCAACCATTGTTTTGAAGTAGCCCACCATGAAATTCGATTTGTTTAAAAACAAATTTAGAATTTAAAATACGTAAAATAATTTGGACTGTAACACGGTAGACTACAAATCATAAAATGCTGTTCCTTATAGGTAGACTTACCGTAATATTTATTTTCAAACCGGGATAATTTCAAGATTTTGCTTTAAACAGTAAGTACTACGCTAAGTACTTCTGATTGAAAAGGCTAAATAATGGAGTGGTTAACAAAAAACAAAAATTACGTAGTAATAATTTTTAATTACTCTTAATTGAACACTTATTTTTTAAAAGTTATTAATATTTGTGTTTCTTTAAAAATTCTTTGTTATTTTTAATTAGTTGCCTAATCGCCATTTTCGGAGGCACTTATTTTATTGCGTGTAAATTCGACACTTTTTAATTTTTACCAAATTACCGGGAAAAAATGACAAACTGGCCGGGACGTTGGGACCATTCCTTGAAACCGGGACGTATGGTAAGCCTACTTATAGGCGGGTGCTAATGAATGAGTTAAATTTTTAACTCTAGTTATCCCTACCTCAAGTTAAAATATGTGGTTTTGTCTTGAGTTCAGGATAATTCGAATTAAAATACTTAACTTGTTTAGCAACTGGACATTAGTCAGTTAAATTTAATTACGAAATATAATGGGTTTTGAATTTTGTACACGTCTAGAAAAAAATTTTTTTGAGTGTTACATATGTACAACATCAATTTGAGCTACTAGTGCCATTATTTAATTCTTGTTTACAAAATAGTCACCACAAAAATATTGTTATATATAGTTTCTTTCGTTTAACCGGAACAAAAATTTTAATAGTATCTTTTAATGATTAAATGAAGCTTTTGATCTTATTGTTTATCAATAGCCCATTTTCATCGTTATAAAATGAGCTCGTGATAACTTGATATAATAAAAATTCCATTTAGTTCCGCTAAAACGTTCAAATAGCCTATAATCAAAATTATTATTCTATTTTTATTTCAGGCTTTAAAATCCATTAAATTAAAATATCAGCTTACATAATTTTGAAGTAAATTACGTGTATTAATTTAAATAAACTTGTTATAATTATTCCGTGAATATTATTTGTACTAAACTGGTAAAATAAATAAAAACATAAATAAATAAAAAACAGTTTTACTATATATCAGCGGTAAACTTATCTTTTCGAAACCCTTATAATTTTCCAAAGATTTCAAAACTGGCCTATATTATACCGACCTTATTTTAAGATATTTAAAAAAAACATTATTTTAAATATACAAAATTTATTTAATGTAGCAAAACAATAATGAATGAAAAACAATTATCATAAAAGTATTGATCTCTTGAAATTAAACTAAATACTTATCTCGTGGAACCTCTGAAAAAACACATTGGAAAGCTTTTCCATACATAATACTCCACGTGTTTCGCTAACATACATTCAGACTGAATTTTTCAAACAATTAACTGTGTTTCTATTCGCGGAGAACGTGCAGTCGATGTAAACATTACGTCACTCTTGCTGTGGTTGGACGAACAGACTTTAAATGTATTTTCAACCAATCAGAACAAATGACGTAGTGTTGTTGACATCCACTACACATTCTCCGCGAATAGAGTATAGTAATATTAAGTATTATTGGAAAAATAATTAGTGTATAATTCTAAATTCAGTTATTTTTAATAAATGCACAAATCAAAATCACCAATATTTGTCCAATTTAATTATTACTATGTAAAAATAATATACTAGGCTTTATTTTGATATTTTGTAAGTATTTTAGGGTTATTTGAATTAAATATAAAATTCAACAAGTAATTTTCTACTTTTTTTGGTGTATATAGGATGTACCAGGAAGAATCAGTCAAACTTAAATGGTATATTCCTTCATTATTTTTAAGCAAAATCAAGTTTAGCAGTCGCGGACATTATTAGATGGACAGTACCTGTTTTACCGACTACTGGGTACTGTCCACTTAATACTCTTTCTGACTGTATGTCTGATTTAGAAAAATTTACAGAGTTATGGCTTACTGAAGGAAAAATGCAAGACATTTTATAAATAACGTTTTTTTAGTTGACAGAGGAGTCCGTGTATTCTCGGTGAAACATATTTAAAATAAGATTAATAAATAAAACACTCGGTAAGTTTCACAAATATCAAATATCAGATATGATATTTGTGAAACTTACCGAGTGTTTTATTTATTAACCAACGTTTTTTTATTTGAAATTTAAACAGTAACGATGAAATAACTATCAGAAATTGAGCACTGACAAATATGCGTTTGTCGCATTCTCTAAAATTTCATGATTAGGAATTTAAGTTGCAATAAAAATTCTCTGAAGTACTGTCGCTGCTCAATAATTTCTCAGCCCCGCAATGAACGATTTGAATTTTCAATTAAAATCAATTTTATTTTTCAATATAATCCTCCTTAACATCTATATTTATTCCAGCAGTGTTCCAAACTATTATCCCATCTCTGTAGTAGCTTTCCAGTCTTGAATTGATGGGAATCTATTTCTTTCGAATTTCTTGAAGTTTGGAACTGATGAAAATTTGAGGGAACTAAATTTAGTGAATAGGTTGGTTCCACTAATTCGTACTTCAAATCCCTGATGTTCTTCATCACCAAAAATTTGTGTATGTGTTGATCTGTTAGCAAATATGACACCAAAGGTTTTTATACTTAGAATTTCAGTTAATATTGTACCGACTCTTTTGACATACCTAGGCTTCCACTATTTCATGATCTTTTATTCGTCGAACATCCAAAGCCGTAGTAATTGCTGAAAAGTTTATTTCGAGGCACTTTTTGAATGTTTGAACGTGGATCATCTTCAATACTGGTACCACCACGTTTAAAACTGAGCAGCCCATTTTATAATAATAATAAAAATAGGTTCCCAACGCATAGACAGCAACCCATTTACTGTTAAAAATAAAGGAGCAGAGTCAAAAACATCAAAATTCTGTCAAATCGTCAGATTAATGGTTGGTTTATATACGGAACAAGAATAAGGAATAGGAAATAAGAATAGTACACAAGAATAAAAAATATTAAACCGTTTATATAGGACATAACATTTCGTCGCTGCGCCTGCGTACTTGCGTTGGCCTGTGTTTAACGTTTGTCACTTGACAGGTTCTTAAAACTTACAAGAAGAATAAATAAAAATAATAAAAACATTTTATTGTTGTTTACAATCCTCTGATCACAACTGAAAAACATTGTTGAACAAACTTTATTACGGCAGACATTTTGATTGCTGTGCGCAGGCTTATCGTGTCTTATTCTTGAAATAAGAATAAAATGTTGAATGTTACCAACTATTCTTATGTTTAAGTTAAATTTCATTCCTACATAAACCGATATACGCCGCAGCCATGTTTTAACATCTTGTGTACTATTCTTATTTCCTATTTCTTATTCTTGTTCCGTATATAAACCAACCATAAGTAATAACGTGTTATCACAGTATAAATAAATGTGTTAAATTATGCATAACGCACATAAAGTTGTATGATATAATTGCTTTTCAGATGCAATTAATTTTTAAATTTAATATTTGTAAGCAAGTGTCATATTAGGTTAATTTTATCTTAAGTTTTTATCACTGGAAACAAGTTATGTTTGTAAACCTTTGGCCCATCCACACCCACTATGCGCTACTTTATCTAGAGACCTTAGGTAACCCTTGTAGTACGGCTCGATTGTACGTCTTGATTGGTCTCGGCATAAATAAGTTCTCGTACCTAGTGTCACCATCAGAAAGGATAACCACTTTAATAAACATTTTATAAAAAAGTTATACTACTTCAAAATTGTTAATTTGTTAAAATTAATAATTTATGTATCTATGCTTTCTTTGACACCACTTAGACATTTCAAAATATAGGCTATTCTAAACGTTTAAGCGGAACTAACTGGAATTTTCATTTTCCTAAGTTGTCATGAGCATTCTTTTTAAGGTTTGAAGTTGGATTTTGCTAAACCAAATGCTCAAAAACCTCATTTAATAAATAAAAGTTAATGTAATTCAAAATTATTTCCGCTTAAACCAAAGAGCAGATAGGTATAATTATTTAAAAAAAATAGAGTAGTAAATTCATAGAACAATGAATGCAATAATATTAATAAATAACACAAAAAATATTTCAAAGTAAACTTTTTAGGAAGAATTTTGTTATTATAATAATTTTTTAACTATTAACTATATAAAACGGTTTAAAATATGACATTAAATGGTAAAGCGTTAAGCATTAAATGGTAAAGAACACCTGTAAAAAAATTGGCAATCGTTGGCCCAAGGGTGGAAAATTTCGGAAAAGTTTTGTGAAATTTTTAATCACTCAAAATTTTTCCGAAATTTTCCACCTTTGGGCCGCATGCAAATTTTTTTATAGGGGCTTTAGGACACAAACTTTAATTCTTTTCATCGGCATGCTGCATGAAAATGCATATTTTTTTTTATTACAAGTTTGAGCCCTTTGGGACCCTGCGAATCGCATGCCTATAATTTTTAAGACTTTAAATTTGTTTTAACTTTTGATAAAAGGGCAAGCATTATTAAATCAGAGAAAAAAACATTGGAAAAAAGTGGAAATGCAATTTTCCATATAACCGGAGAGCGTGCAGGGGTTTAGTACCCTCCTTTCTTTGTTGTCACAGGGTAAATATTCTCTCCTCCAAAAGGCATGCTGTATGAAATCGGAGACCATAAACTGTCATGCGCTCCCGGTCTATATAGGCAAATGGTGATAAGAGAGACTAATAGACCAATTCCGTAACTCAGTTACTATGATCATTGTAATTAAATTTGTCACTATGACCAAGGTCAGTTACTATCATGAATGAAAGTCATTATACTTTTAAAAAAGGTCCTCATTTCCCAAAATCCAAGTGAAGAGCAAAAAAAGGTCTTCACCTCCCAAATCCAAGTGAAGAGCAAAAAAAAGGTCCTCACCTCCCAAATCCAAAATGCGGGATAAAATGTTAAAATGCGGGACTTTTGCGGGACGCATCTTAATGCGGGACAAAATGTTAAAATACGGGACGAATGGTCACCCTAGTAACGTTACTACACAGTAAATTTTTACAGAATTGATCTGTCTATCTTGCGGTATTGTGTTGAATCTAATAGACAATGAATCGATATTTTTCAAAACATTAAAAAGACATCTTAATTGTGGAAATAAAATATAAGATATCACAAATCAAACCATAAAAATATAATTAAACCCCTTATAGATGTCAGATTACAATACATCAAAATGTTGTTGTCTATTAGATTAGTTTTAATTTTGCCACCTTGGCGCTGCAATAGGGGATGTATTTTAAGATCGCAGCGCTATTTCGGCAAACTTGGAACCTTCAAAATAGACATTCGTTACATATAAACAACGTGAATTTTAATGTTTACTGGTGGTTTTTGTAATTTTGCTGCAATATTAATTGTTTTTATGCAATTATATTTTTATGCAAACATTTTTTATAAAAAAAAGCGCGATAGAATGTCTATTTCTGTAGTTGCTAAAATCCCACCAGTTGTCATATCGCTTAGCAATTTTTCCCTATCTTAAAAAGGTTTGCTTATAGTTTCGGAATGTAACCAAAATGCACAATTTCAAAAAATGTCTTTTATTTTCTTTTCAATAAGCCATTCTGTAAATTTTTCGAATCAGAACTATGTTGATCTAATTTTTTTTTTGTTTAAAATTACTGCAGGAACACATCGTTGTAGTTTGTCATATTTCTTCTGGGAACAGTATGTAGTATGAAGAGTATATTGGGGATGTTAGATGTCGGTGGCTAAGAAAATGCGTGTTTCAGGGATTGGTCGCCATCTGGCACCACCCAGCAGCAATTATCTGTCGTGACGACAGTTTGGGGTGTCAGCACGTCGTCTCAATCAGGACCACACAACAACTATCCAGGTGCTAGTCAACCGAACGTCCAAAATTCTGGATATGCCCAATTAAACAAACAAAACAATAATTTTACCGGAAACTACAGGCAGTCTGTTACTGGGTGAGTTAATTTCAATCTTAAAAAATAAAATCATTTTACTAACTCACCTTATGGGTAGGGGAAACACTTGCAAATACACTAGACTATAACCTTACTAACTTATCTGACTGGTAGAAATAAGCACCTGTGAATCAAAATAACACTCACTAATATAAAATTCTTAGTGCAAAAATTGACTAATAAGTGTACAAAAAATTTGACTTAAAAACTAACTCATTTGTCCAGGGTAAAACACGATTACAAAAAAATTTTCTTCACCTAAAATTAGAGTTACCTACTATTCTATAGACCAATGTTTCTTAACCTCCGGTCCGCGGCTTAACCCGACGTATAACCCCTAGAGCTTAAAAGTAATGTCACATGTATTTTAAAGTAGTCAAAAACTTCCAAAGGACTCAGCTCTCAGATGGCAGCACATGTATGTGACGATACACTAATATGGTCTATTAGAGCCATCGTCGAAAAATATTTTAATGAAGCTTTAGCTGCAATTTGCCGCGTCGTATGCAAATATGCGTCGAATAGTTTACAAGATGGATTCTATAATGCAATTTGTTTGTCTTCAATTACATGACAGTTATTTACAACATTATATTATGTTATTAACAATTATGTTACAATTAAAAATATTCTATTAGATAAAAATTTGCTGTAATTTTTTTTGTATAGATTGTTACTAATAAAAAAAATATTGACAATCCTTATATGTAACAATTTTGAAACCTTTTCTATATAAACAGCATATTAACAATATATACATACATCAAATTTTAAAATCATTGTCCAATTAGGGTAACATTTAGAAGGGGTAGATTTTAAAATAGTTTTGAGGGGATGTCAATAACGGTTCTGTGGAGTTAAGTTAGACAACAAAGGGGGTGAAGGGGGAAAAGCAGGTATAGTCAATAATGTGCCTACTGATATATTAAAGCAGTTGTCAAACTGTAAAATTTGACGTACATTTGAAATACATGAGTAACAGTTTAATGTCATTTTCGAGTGTTCCAGCTTTGCCGCATATAGCGCTGTGATCTTAAAAAGTTCGCTATTCGTGACTTCAAATAACAGTGAGACATCTGGTGGCGACTAAATTAAACAGAAGCGTATATTTGTATAATATTTGTAGTGTGTTGAGCTGCAGTTTATGTGAATTAAGACGTATTTTAAAATATAATGACTTAAATACAGTGCTTTTTTGCCGAAATTGTTTGAACAGATAAATATTAAGAAAAAACTTCTGACATATACGCTTGTCGTCGGCCATTAACTGTCGTACGCAGCGCCACCAACGTTAGTTTGAGTCGCGAATTGAGCAGCATTGATTTAGATTTGACGTATCCGGTGCGATATTCGCTGTATTACATTAAATTATATTTCCTAATTTTTTTTTTAAATTTCTCTCATTGTGATGTGTTGAACTGATTGAGTACCACTGTTAGTTGGTATGAACGGTTGTTAGAGGCAATCCCCACGCTTGCCTTTGTCATAGACTATTGTGTCACCCCTGTCAAGCGGACCTCTGTCAATCGAAACTCAGAGCAATGCAGCACTGGTCTCTCTATACAATACTTTTTACACCGCCCCTGTCTTTGTTAGACTAAACCGTCATTTTCAACTCTTAAAATACTAAACGTTACCCCAGAAAGGTTACTACAAATATCACACAAACAAATTTAAAATGATGCTGCAGTTTGCGCGCGAAATTTTTAAACCTATTGAGAACTGATACATTCGGATACGCAGTCTGGTGGTCAAATATTTTACTAGGCGCTCTAGTACTGTTGAACTTATTACATATGTTCTAGTGTTGAATTTTTGTTAGAATGTCGATAGAAGTTGTGAAAAACTATAAAAGTAGAACAAAATTTAGTGTTTTTGGCTGTCATTCAAGACAGGACAAAAATAGGCATCTTAGGCCCGGTATTTCAGTTGTACTTTAAACTATAGTTAACCGTTGATCTTCGTTTAAGTGAAATCAAGTGTATTTCAGTGTCATTAAACTGTAGTTTAATCGTTGATCTTTAGTTTTCTTTAAACTATGCATTGGGTATGGTTTACTGATTTATGTGTAGTTTAATTTCCATGGGTAGATAGATAGATACAGAAACAAATGAAACAAAATACAGTCACAACTGTCAGTGAAATTGTGAAATTAGGTTAATAAAAAACTCCTATTTCTTATTTAATATTTATTATCATTTTGCTTGACAAAAAGGGATAAAAATGGATGTGGATATTTTTGAATATGAATCGTCCAGTGACGAAGAAATAAGAAATTTTGTAATGAGATTAGGTGGAAGGAAAGAAAGAGGATACAGAAATCGTAATGATCAGTTTGTAATGTGGGATGACATCGAATTTTATCAAAGGTTTCCTATCTTATGTACTGGAATAAGATTAAATGTCCGAAAAACTCAGGCATTAATAGTAGCAACTGCTATATTGCATAATATCGCTGTTTCTATTAATGAATTAGAGCCTCCACCAATAAATGATGAGCTTCAAGAAGCTATTAATTTTGTTAATTCTGTACCACATGCACCAAATATAAGAAATGAACGTAATGCAATAAGAAGTGCATATATTAGGTATTTCGATAGCCTGTAAGAATTTATTCAATAAAACAATAAATAATAAATATTGTTTATTTATTCATTTTAAGTTTAATTGTTTTTGTAAAATTTTCATTCTTATTTCATGCTCTTCTTTTTCAAATTTCATTTTCTGCTCGCTTTCTTCTCTTCTTAATAATAAATTTAGCTCGTGCTCCTCGTGCATTTGTCGAACTTTTAGTTCATAAATTTCGATTTTCTTTTCGGCCACGGTGCACCATGCCCTGTTCGTCATTCCACTCGTCGCAGGTGTAGTTTTTCGCTGCCTATTCATGCCACTTGTTTGCTTTTTATTTTTTGCTAAATTAATAAATATTACATTATTTACATGTTATTTATTATTTTTATACAAAAAAAAATTACACTGTGTTGTGTTCTTGACACCTTCCGAATTTAGTTCTTCAGGAACACCAGATGCTGCCAACGGTATCTCAGTTATACTACAACACGGTGATGCAGTTGGGTCTTCGTCCTCCCTCGATGTGCCAGAACGAGGTGTGTCCTTATCAGGAAGTGGTTCTAAGATCTATAATAAATATACAATTAAAATATGTGAATTTATATACTTTTGTTGACATTCTGACCAATAATTCTGCAGATGTTGGAGCTTTTAATAACTGCGGGGTATAATTATTCCACTGAAAAGATTCACTGTCGTTTATACCAGCAGTGTCAGTGTCGCAGTCAAATTCAGCTGTATCTCCAGTAGCTTGCACATTTAATAGTGCTAAAATTTCATCGTCTGTACCTGACAGATCAACGGACATTGCAGGTCCTCCACCCGTGCCCTTTATATGCTTTTTCTGTTTAGATACTTTTCCTTTTACAGTTTTCTTCAAATTATCCCATTTCCTGTGCAAAATGTCCACCGTTCTGAATTGTTGGGGATTTGAATTAGTGGCGTTAAATTCATCGGCGATTTTCTTCCAACACTTATTTTTATCTTTCCAAGTGCATTTATCTGATTTTTTATTTTCAATTACGTTCCAATATTTAATTACTAGAGTTTTGAGTAATTCAATTTCGTCAGTTGTAAAATTGTAAGATCGTTTTCTTTCCTAAAATTAATTAGATATTATACATTGTTAGATATCTTTCTCTATTCAAATTTGCAATTAAAAACTAATAATAATATAGCAAATATATAGTTATAATTATTGACATTATCTTACCTTATCCATACTTCGATTACTTTTACGACGATTACTTCGTTATCTCAACAATATAAATAAACAACTGTCAAAAATATGTTGAAGTATGTCACAAAATCGAATATGTCAGAATAATAGCATGTTGCAACATTTGCTAATGCAAATGTTCGCATTTCATTTGTTACCATGGCTAACTAACTTGTAAATTAAAGAAATAACTGAAGTTTTACTATGTGACACTCTAATGTGGCACTGAAATACGGATATGATATTTATGTGGAGCTTAAAAGTTAAGCTCCACATTATTAATCTTCAGTTTAAGAAGCAACTGAAATACCGGGCCTAAGTTTTTTATTTTCTTAAAAAAATGGAGGGAAAGTTAATATTAAGTTCAGATTGGAAAAGATTTGGTTATGGACAGGAGGAAGTCATGGAAATATATTTTGAGTTAAAAAGTAACTGATACTATGCGAGTTTGTTCACTACATTTGTCGCAGAAAAACAATGCACTAATATGTTTGCACCTGCAAGTTGCATATTTAACTTTTAGCTGCTTCTGTCCAACTAAAACTAATTTTATTTCATGAGGCAATGAACATAATACACTTGTTTACAAACAGAATCCATATATTGTAAATTCAGATGACCGACACTTAAATGTACTACATAAAATTGCCAGGCATTTACCACTACGTGCCAGGCATTTAACACCTGCTCAACTACAAATTACACTTCAATAAATCTACTGAAATTAAACTTTAAATACTGTAATTTAATGTCCACCTTCTGTTATACATCTCGATACAGGTGTAGCGTTTAAATATTTAAAAATTTCACAAATATTTACTCGCGTTTTTAAAAAAATTAAATGTACTGTGCTTAAATTAACCTGTTCGCTATTAGCATATTGACAGCTGAGTACTAGACACGACAGCCATATTGCCTTGGAGCACAGCGCCTCCACCGGTGATGTCACTTTTCAATTGTCTATTCCAAATGTTTAATCCGAACTAACTGGAATTTTTCTGTGTTGTTATGATCTTTTTTTTAAGGAGTGAAGTGGGATTTTGCTAAACAAAATGATTAAAAGCTTCAGTTAATCGGTAAAAGTTAATAGAATCCATAATCTAATTCCGTTTAAACAAAACAGTCTATATAAAGTGAAATAAAAACAATGTATTCATTTTATACACAATTATTTGAAATTGTCAGATAAAAAAGTGAAAATTTCATTATTTCTAACCGTAGATATTGAAGAAATTTCATGTATTATTTATTAGAACGGTATGAAAATAGAAATTAATTCCAAAAGTAGGCCACATCGTATTACATGTAGATTTGACATACATCCAGCTAAACTTAGAAGTCGTGTTGGTTGCATACATTCAGGGGCAACATTTTTCAAAAATGAATATCTCCAAAACGAGATAACATAGAGGTTTGCGGTTTGAATTTTTGGAAAGAGGGCTTTATTATTTATTATCTACAACTATTCAGACCACGATCCTTTTCGGAGTAGTTGTTTTTATAAACTTTGCCAGATGAATTATGGTTGAATGCTTTTAAATTGTATATTTATCATTGTTAAATATTATTTGTGAGGAGTTCTTTAGTATCAATGTTAGTTATGGAATAAACACATATTAAATATTTATATTTAAGCATTCCGCTTTTCCTTGTTGAACGCGGAAGTGTCTGTACAAGATATAATAATATCAACTGGGTTACCTTATTTCCAACTGCAAATAATTTGCTTCCTTATTAAATTTCTTTGTACTACTTTTTAATATTGCTTACTGAAGCTCTAATAGCACTAAATGCACAATATAAATTATACTACTAGCGTTTACGAGCCTTTACATGGTGATAGATTTACATAGAACTGATAAATATATATCTATTTAACAGTTCTATGTAAAATTTCGGTAACTTTTGAAAGAATAATTCATGAGATTCTATTTAGAGACTTACAAGGGACCTGAAGCTGAATTTATTTAGGTTCAAGTTCGGATTCAGGTTCAATGTGGTAATTTCAGTTCGGTTTCAGGTTCAGGTTCAATAACAAAATTTATTTAGGTTCAAGAACCTAAATTTTTGCAGGTTCGGGTTCAGGTTCAATGAAAATTTTAAATAAAATTATATATATAAAGTCTGTTCCAAACGGTTAAGCGGAACTAGATTTTGCAATCTAGTTACTTTTTTCGTTTAAATCGTGCCTTTCGGCCGTTTTGTTTAAGCTTTGTAAATCATACTTATAATAAACATTTTTTGGTTAAGATTAATATCATTTTAAAATGTCATTTTCTTTATATTTTGATTTTTTGTGTCATTCTTAATACAAATATCCCATTTATTTATTTTTTTGTCATTAAAATATGTAAGAAAATTAATTTAAGTTTGACATATGTCATTCGTTTCCATGGTTTCATTGTTGGAATTTTAAATTTTGACATTTCAACGTGAAAAATGGAATAACCCAAGCAAGGTCCCTTTTAGTGACAACCTAAAAGAACGAAATTCCCATTTAGCTCCGCCTAACCGTTTGAAATAAAGTACAGTCTGTTACTTTATTTCACTTTATAATACATAACTAAGAGGGAAACTTCATTTTTTATGTTGTATATTTATATCATCTTAGGGTGGTAATTCTGAGATGACACCTTTGAAAATATTTGACAATTAATTGACATTAATGACAATTTTTCATTTGTAATTTTTGAATAAATATAACCTAAGGAAAATCAAAACCATGTTTTCAAGTTGACATTCTTCCTAAGGGCTATTTACAACACAACAATCACCAAGTCACCAGATTTTGTAACGTATTTCAAAATAAAATGTACTATAAGATGTTCACTTTTGTAACGACAAACCAGATCTAGTTGTTTTGGTTACTTTTATAGTGTAATACGGACTTTAAATGTCAATCAGAAATATTCCTTGAAAATTTCCTTAGTATAAGCTGTTCACTTTTGTAAGAACACACTAGATCTGGTTATTTTGGTTACTTTTATGGTGTGTTACTGACTTTAAATGTCAATTAAAAATATTCCTTACGCTGTAAAACCGACTTTACGTTGATAAGGTTATGATCATTATAATTAAGATATCATTTTTCATTATGACATATGTCAAATGGATCGACATTTTAAAAAAGTGACATTTTTTAATACCAACATGACATACGGCTTCAAAGATGCAAACCATTGAAAACAAAATTCCCTCTTAGTTTGTTCTTACAAAAGTGAACTGCTTATATAATCCGTCTCAGTTTGTAATACGAAACTAGATCTGGTTACTTTGGTGACTGTTGTGGTGTAAACAGATTTTGGCGTATCCGTGTGAACCAATACTATGATAATATCATAGATAAAGAAGGAAATAGATGCGAAACTGCCGTTATATTTTTTGAAACCAAATTAGCGCTGTAGTTGTTGGGTTATGGAACTAAAATTGGTAGGGGAGGAAACCGTTGGGTTTTCGCGGGTATTTCAAATGCTTCAGTGGATATAGTTGTAAGCATAATTAAATGTTATTATTAAATGAAACAATTGTTATGATTTATTTTGTCTATTTTTAATATTATTAACGACAACAATATTAAAAATAGACAAAATAAATCATAACAATTGTATCATTTAATAATAACATTTAATTATGTTTACAATTAAGAACAAGCAGTTAGGAATTATACAGAAACAGAAAAACAAAAACTAGCAGAAATAATTATTTATTAAGTAGACTAACATACAACATAATATTTACTAATACTTAATATTTATGGACACTTCCATGGACAAGCCATCCAATTTTGGATTTCCAATGTTCCTCATCCACGTTTTATACAATTCTGGAGCCACACGTATCTTCGGGTTTGGAAAGCCATATCTTGTAGGTTCATTACTATCACACCCCAAAACAAAGCATTTAACACCCATTTTCCGAATTAAACAATGAAATTACAAAATGACAGAAGACGATTTTGACACTAATTACAGATTTTGACACTAATGACAGAAGCCGTAACAGGCAACATCCTGTCATGCACGTAGCTATAGCGATTGGTAGCGACTGGGGCGCTATTCGTGTTGGGTTATGGAACGTAATATGGTTTTCGTTTTGCCATTAGAGTTTCACCCCCCTGGATAATATTATAAATCTATTGTCAATATACAACATAAAAAATTAACTTTCCTTGTTAATTACGTATTACAAAATGAGACAAATAATATAAGCTGTTCATTTTTGTAAGGAAAAACCAGATCTAGTTATTTTGGTTACTTTTATAGTGTAATACGGACATTAAATGTCAATTAAAAATATTCCTTAAAAATTTCATGAACTGAACTTTTTATTTTCTCTTCATTTTCGATGTACAAAATTTCTTAGTTCTGATTTAAGTTAATCCTGGTTAAAACGTGCTAAAAATATTTTACTGACACAATTTTTCACTTTTTTTGATTTAAAATTGAGTCGTTTTATAAATATAAAAGTTAAAAATAACAATACAGATATGATTCCAAAATAAATTTGTAACGATGTATATAAATATATTGAATGTACAGATTTAATACTTAGATAAAATTAATTTTGATGACTGACTAATTTGTAATATTTGTTGTTTTTGTTTTCAGGGTTGGAGGTTATGGGGTGGGTGGTAATGGGGTCGGCATGAACGGCGTGGGAGGTGGCGTTAGTGACGGCAGCAGCGGACAGCAGTACCACCACCAGCAGGGTAACGCCCTCAGCACGGCCGCCATGGTGGCAGCGGCCACCGCAACCGCTACGGCAACCGCGAGCGTCGTCGCCCTCCAGGAGAACCAACAGTTCGCCGCCGGACAGATGCAAGCCACTGGACAGTATCCCACCAACGGTTCAGGATACGGAGTCCGCGGTAAGTCACCCAACAATATACCTACTGTAAGCAGAGTATAGGGAAATCGGCGACTTGTCACGTAACGAGCTCATTACATAACAGGTTGAGCTCATTACATAACAGGTTGAGCTCATTACATAACAGGTTCAAGCAGCAATGGCCTTAAGGCGGCGTATAACCCCCGGAGGTTACTAGTTTCTTATACAAAACTAACAATCTGAAATAAAATTAGTATCAACCTATACATCAAATTTTGCATCCAATTTGTATCTATCTAATATGATAGTTTTAATTGTACAGTCTGTTACCAAACGCTTAGGCGGAACTAGATTTTGCAATTTAGTTACTTTCATCGCTTAAATCGTGCTTTTCGGCCGTTTTGTTTATGCTTTGTAAATCATACTTACAATAAACATTTTTGGTTAAGGTTAATATCATTTTAAAATGTCATTTTCTTTATATTTTGATTTTTTGTGTAATTCTTAATACAAATTTCCCATTTATTTATTTTTTTGTCATTAAAATATATAAAAAAATAATTTATATTTTGACATAGGTCATTCGTTTCCATGGTTTCATTGTTGTAATTTTAAATTTTGACATTCCAACGTGAAAAATGAAATAACCCAAGCAAGGTCTCTTGTCGTGACAACCTAAAAGAACGAAATTCCCATTTAGTTCCGCCTAAGCGTTTGAAACAGACTGTATTTTAATATACATTTTTGATGTAGGTAAACTAAAAAATAATAAAGCAGATATTTCAAGATGTTAGTTTTAGGAAGTGTTCGTTTATAAAATGTTTAAATAAAAGGCTTACATTTCATCGGTTCTGGGCTTTTTTGTGGCCTGTCTTTTTATATATTTTTTGTTGCAAATGTCAAAATTTTAGACCGTAACTCAAAAGCAATCATATATTCGTAATCGAAGGCTAAAATTGCATAAGTATACCAATTTTCCATCAAATTAAAAAAAAAAATACAACTATTATTTTAAAATTTTGATCAAAATTTTTTTCACTCCGATTTTAGCCAAAATATAGTTTTAAGCTAATTTAAGGGTGAGGATTATAAAAAAAATATTTTAAAAAATCATGCTTTCCCAGTTTTTGAATTAGAGTCGATTTTGGTCAGTTTTTTGCCCATAATTCCAAAACTTTTGCCCATAATTCCAAAACTTTTGCCCAAACTTCAAAATGGACCAAATTTTGTTGATCTATGACCAAAAATACATATGTATACCAATTTTCAATAAAATCGGAGACAAAAATTATTTTCTTCAAAATTACGATTTTTTTAAGGTCTACCCCTTACGTTTTTTTCGATTTTTGGCCATTTTCAAAGATTTAGTTTGATGATTCATATTTATTGTAAAAGTTGGGTTATTAAGGCCCCATTTTTTTTCTAGACTAAACAATATACGAATATTTCAAAAATTCAAACCGCAGTTCTCTATATTTTATTGTTCTTAAGTTAGAATTTTTTAAAATTTCAAAAAAAAATTGTCAAATTAAAAATTTCGCAAAAAAATTTTTTGTTTGGGAAATGATTCAAAATGAGTTCTAAGGCCCTTTAGGACCTCAGCATTTCAAAAATTTCAACCGCAAGTCTTTATCTCTTATAAATTTTGAGATACGGTCTTTCGAAAATGAAATATTTACATATCTTCAAAACTACACGGACTAAAAAGGCGTTAGCAAAAGAGGGCCCTAATTTTTATTTAGGTAGAAACAAGTTTGTAGATTTCAAAAATTCAAACCGCAGGTCCCTATATTTTATTGTTTTTAAGTTAGGATTTTTTTAAATTAAAAAAAAATATATATATTTTTATTTGTTTTTTATTTAAGGTTCCCACCCTGGCGGACCAATGGCTGGAATGTCAAACATGGCGATGGCAGGAATGAATGGAATGTCCCCAATGAACAGTATGGCCAACATGGGAATGCATAATATGGGTGGTATGGGTCCAATGGGACCAAACAATATGGGAATAAATAAAATGAGTACAATGCAAGGTGGCATGCAAGCAAGTATGCAAGGTGGCATGCAAGCAAGTATGCAAGGTGGTATGCAAAGTGGCATGCAAGGTCCAAATAGTCAAATGTACCCTCGCAGACTAGCCCCATACCCTTCCCCAGCGCTCCATATGTCCCAAAAAAGAGGACAAGCCTATGGAACAACAGGACCACAACCTGGTTTCAACCCAAATTCCCCCCAATACCCCAACGCGTATGGAAATCCTGGACGACCTGGATTTCAAAATCAATACCCACCACAACAAACTTTGGGACCTAGTGGAAATTTTGGACCTGGTAGTATGAGAAATGCGGGTACAATGAGACAAACGACACCACCTTATACGACTTCAGGACAGTATTTTCCCAGTGGACAGATGGGTGGCGGCCCTAGCGGCGGGTTTCCGAGTCATCATAGTGCGGGACAGTACGGTGTTAGTAATGGAGTCAGTTCGGCTGCTTATGGTGCCCCTAACAGCCAGTTTCAACAAGATGTTAGCAGTATGAGAAATAATATGAATTACCAACATAGTCCAATACCTGGAAATCCAACGCCTCCTCTAACACCTGCCACATCAATGCCACCCTACATCTCACCAAACCCAGATGTCAAGCCCAATTTCAATGAACTTAAACCACCAATGCCTATTCAAAGTAAGTAACACTTTATGATTTTAAAGTAAAGTTTAGTTCTAAAAAGGACTTATTAAAACTTATGTACTAGTTCTCTAGATAATTTAAAAAATGCACGATTATCTAAACTTAAATAATTAATAATAATAATTTTATTGGTCCAGTAGATCATATATTGGACAAGTCAATTTTTAAAATACAATCAGTACATAAAAAATATTATTACTATAAGTAGTTCACTTCTGTAAGAACAAACTATGGTCTATTTCAAAATAGAAAAATGTGTATAAGAAGATGGGAGCTGTTTGTTCTTGCTTCGGATTGGTTTAGATCGTCATCCCTATTGACATCTGACACTACCGATAGAGGCGCTACTGCATTTTACATCATGGCTGACTTTGGTAGGATATTTTTGACAGGTTTAATGGTATCTTCATGTGATATTTATTGAAACACACGGGAACACACTCTAAAATGGTCTTTAGCTGTCTTTCCACTTCTAATAACATATTCCCATGCTTGTCTTCTATCCATAACTACACGTGCACCACCACGTAAATTCAGAAACACGTTCTTTTGCTACGTTTCGGAACACGATGAAAACTTAGGTCTCTATCACTACCTACTTTTGCATTGCAAAGATAAACACAACAATTCACGTTAAATTTAATTTTTTCTTGCAATTTTAAAGACATTTTTTTAAAAACTTGCTATGAAAACAACAGTAAACAAACTCGACTATCCTACAACCGTCAGTTTCTCAAAATCTCACTAGAAGCGCTTCAGTTATTGTCAGTTGACAATTACACTGTTAAAATATTGTTTGTAGTCCAAGTTGACAGATGTTCAGGGTCGTACATTGGAAATATGTATTATTTAATTTTTTTCATATATTTTGTTATTATTTACATATTTAAACTTTTATTTATATTCTTGGCGTAGATTTTATGGAGAAAATTATCTAGTGGTAATTAGTATTATTAAGTGGTCCTAACACACTTCCTTGCGGAACTCCTTGTGTTACAAATAAATGATTTGATTTTGAATCTCCAATTTCTACATATTGTTGCCTACTATTTAGATACGAGACGAACCAATCATGAGCTTTCTCTCTAAGACCAATTTTTTCTAGTTTTTCTAACAGGATTTTATGATTTACGCGGTCAAATGCCTTCGATAAATCTAAAAATACTGCTAGAACATGAAGATTTTTGTCTAAATTTTTATCAGTGCTGTAGTTGTAGAATGTCCTCTTCTAAAACCATGCTGTTCCGAAATTAATATTGCGTTTTTCTCCACGAATTTTACTATCCTATTTGCCATAACTTTCTCAAATATTTCAGAAATTGATGGCAAAAGGAATATTGGTTGGTAGAGTTCAAAATATACTTTTATTTGAATTGTTTTCAATGTTGTTATTTTTTTTTACAGAAGATGATGAACTTCGGTTAACATTCCCAGTTCGTGATGGCATCATCCTACCCCCCTTCAGATTGGAACATAACCTAGCAGTAAGCAATCATGTGTTCCAACTAAAACCAACCGTTCACCAAACCTTAATGTGGCGTTCTGATCTCGAATTACAACTAAAATGTTTCCACCACGAAGACAGACAAATGAACACGAACTGGCCTGCAAGTGTACAAGTATCAGTAAACGCAACACCTTTAATAATAGATCGGGGAGAAAATAAAACATCGCACAAACCATTATACCTCAAAGATGTCTGTCAACCAGGCAGAAATACAATACAGATCACCGTTTCAGCATGTTGTTGTTCGCATCTATTTGTTTTACAACTCGTACATAGGCCGAGTGTTCGAAGTGTATTACAAGGATTGTTACGGAAAAGATTATTGACTGCGGACCATTGTATAGCAAAGATTAAGAGGAACTTTAGTAATACTGTTAGTTCTGGACCTAATATGACTGTGGATAGAGATCGAGACGCTGTTGAACAGACAGCGTTGAAGGTTTCGCTTAAATGTCCTATAACATTTAAGCGTATTACGTTACCTGCTCGGGGACATGATTGCAAACATATTCAATGTTTCGATCTTGAATCTTACCTACAACTTAACTGTGAGAGAGGTTCTTGGAGATGTCCTGTATGCAAGTAAGTATCTTAGATTTAAAAACTGGATCCGGTGTCATATATATACACACAAATTTTCAAATTTTTCAAAGGGTAGGTCATTCAGACAGTATTTTCCAGAAAAAAAATTTCGAGTTTGCACTGAAAACTGTGTAGAAAACTAACAATTTCCGTATCTAATATAATTTATTATTATCTAAGAAAGATGTCTGTACAAAAAATTCATGACAATAATGCAAATGGAGTGTGTATATATATTACTCTGAAACATTTGTTTTATAATTCTCCTGAAAAATATCATTGATATGATTTTGTCCACCAACTTGAAATATATTTTTTGCGCACTGGCTTAATGCGTTGGCAACCTATTAATATTTTTATTTTATTTACAGTAAACCTGCGCAGTTAGAAGGATTAGAAGTGGACCAATATATGTGGGGCATACTAAATACCTTAAACAGTACCGATGTGGACGAAGTAACCATTGATAACGCAGCCAACTGGAAACCGGCTAAGAGTATTACGCAAGGAATAAAGGTATGTATGGTGTACAAACAACCTCCGTGTGCAAACGACCTCCGTGTACAAACTACTTCCGTCTACAAACTACCTCCAACAACCTCCGTCTGTAATGTTGTATTCTTCTAATTGAAAATTACGTTTGTCTTAATGTTTATATTGTATTTTTATTCCAGATGGAAGATGAAAATGATTCTTGTGGAGCAAAAAGATTAAATAAAGCAATGTCACCGGGAAGTATGACCCTTCCAACAATGAACAACTGGGATATGTCCCAGGCAATGTCCCCCTACATTCCTCCCGATATGAACAGTATTGCGAGTGGTTCTATGATGAATAATGGTCCACCACCTTACAACGCTAACAATAATCGTAATGGACAAATGTCTAATAGTTACGACTTCGGAACTGGATCCAATCCGGGAAGTAATGAATACAGCGGTGGTAATGGACCATTGAGTCATTTGAGTGATTCAGTTAATTCTCTCGATCCACTTAATGCGATGGAAAAATCCCTGAACGAGCAGGTAAATTATTATGTATGTAGTAAAAATTAAAAAGTGTTCATCACTTAAGTTACTTGTATTTTCACAATCATTTGAGTTTAATGAAATTAAGGCTTAATCACGTGACGCTCAAACAATTATAAACACTGTATTAAATTTATTTTGTATTTAATTTTGTGTTTTTTGTTTTTTAGATGCCGCATACGCCTCATACTCCGCATACGCCCCATACGCCGCATACGCCTGGTGGTACTCCTGGTAGTGCGCATACGCCTGGTGGTGGTAACAGTGGTCCTCCATCAGTGCCGCCGGCCAATGAGCACCTCAATGGCAGTAGCGACAACACCTCTCTTCCAGAGATTCCTTCAGATCTCAACTTTGACCCCGCCGCAGTCATAGACGGCGAGGGAACGGGCCAAGAGGCACTTAATGTAAGTTATATTTATTAATATAAAATGTGAATTCTACCACTTTTCAGGGTTTTGTGGAGAATCTAGTGAATAAGATCCACAAAAGAATTACGTTTCAAGTACTTTTATTTATAAACTGTTCACTTTTGTAAGAAAAAACTAGATCTGGTTATTTTGGTTACTTTTATAGTGTATTACTGACTTTAAATGTCAATTAAAAATATTCCTTACGTTATAAAACCGACTTTAGGTTTCTAGGTTATGATCTTTATAATTAAGATATCATTTTTCATTACGACATATGTCAAATGGATCGACATTTTAAAAAGTGACATTTTTTAATACCAACATGACATACAATTTCAAAGATGCAAACTATTGAAAACAAAATTTCCCCTTAGTTTGTTCTTACAAAAGTGAAACGCTTATATTATCTGTCTCATTTTGTAATACGGAACTAACAGGAAAAGTTCATTTTTTATGTTGTATATTGACAATACATTTATAATATTATCATAGTATTGGTTCACACGGATACGCCAAAGTCTGTTTACACCACAACAGTCACCAAAGTAACCAGATCTAGTTTCGTATTACAAATTGAGACGGATTATATAATCCGGAAAAAATAATGGTTTTTTTCGGTTTACGGTTCAGTTCCGAGAGATAAATTTTTAAATGCTTTTATTTTTATTAGAAATTTATTTTCTACTATGATTTAGAAGAACATTTTATTCCTTATTTTGTAATAATCATACCAAGGCCGCTGCCAGGGGGAGTTCTGGGCGTTCAACCCCATTTTTTTTTACTTATCAGTTAAAAACATTACGATTTTTTTCTGCTGTTCAGTTTAAAAAATAATCTTAAATAAAATGTATTTTATATTCACTCACATAAACATTATCTGAACCGAAATAAATCGATATATTTTTTTCAGTTTTGGTTTTCGTTCCGACAAAAATAACGGTTTTTTTCGGTTTTCGGTTCAGTTCCGGTTCGAAGCCCTGATTTATACAAACCTGTCACATATAAAAAATAATATAACAATTGAAAATGTAATTAAAATTTAATATTTATACAAAAATAATTAAGAAAAATATATAAAATAATATTAGAAGTCAGTCCGAATCATCAGTGGATTCTTCTTCACTTCAAATTTATATTTAATCGACCCTATAACACAAAAAAATTTATTAATATGGAGCACGTTAACAGCAAAGAATATGACAGTTGACAGCAAAACAACTGTTGTGTCTGGTACTAGAGGCGTACGTACATTAATTCATTTTCAGACGACTTCATTTTAAAATATTTCTCTTCATATATATTCTAAATTAATTTCAAATCTAATCACTGGCTTTTATATTCTAACATTATTTAAACATATACCTCCGTTTTACTTATTAGAAATAATAGGTAGTAATATATTCACTGTAAACTTAGTACGCCTATGTTTACAAATTTGGGTTAAAATAAACAGAGACAAATAGAATAAGTTGAGAAATCTATTTTTCTACCGTGTAAACTTATCCACGTTCTTACCCAATTAAAAACAAGATCGAAATAGCTCCTAGAGTACGTTCAACTTAACTTCATCACAGGCGGATATTACCAGTTCCCTTGCGCAGAAACCAAATTGTGTCTATTACGTTACCAACAGTTAGCTTAACACATTTCAGTGGCGTCACTTACTTTGATTTGTGTTTGACTACGCGATGTTGTTTGTTTATTTCTGTTATTATTATTTATTTATCGTACGTTTCAAGTTATACCGTGTACTAAAATGAGTAAAAATGTATTTGAAATACATGATTTTGTGTGTTTGGTTTTCACAACAATTGTTTAAAACCCTAATGTACATGATTAGCTGTTTTCTCGCGCAGAATTGATGACGTAATTTATGATACCCTGTGCTGAAGTTAAGAAGAACGAGCTCTATCTTGTCCACACTCCATTCTTTAAAAAAATTAAATATAAAATTGTACTGATCGTGTATTTTGTTTTTGTTTTCAGTTGTTACCAGATAGTGTGGACCCAATGGAACTTCTTTCCTACTTAGACCCGCCAGATTTAAACACACCACCATCAAGCGGGGCAAGCAGTAACGGGAACAATAGTTCGGTGGGTGCGACAACCAATGACGATATCCTAGCGCTGTTCGAATGAGCAAACACGAGCGACAGTTACGGCATATAGTTCCTTCGCACCGCTCCACGGAGAGACGGCGCGTACTATCAAACCCACCGCTGGGTAAACAGGGGGTTGGCAATAACAGATTAACTGTGATTTTGTTATTACCAGCTTTAACACACTCGATATTACAAAGAAAATAACCAACAACTACATTAAAACAACGAAAAACCATAGTTAAATCTTTAAACTTGGACAGTATGTTGTCAAATAATAAACAACAGTGTTCTTATTTGTTTAATTTAATTATTTTTTGGCCATTTGTCTTCCGATCGTATTAGCCAAATTGATTTTTTAGCAAAAATGAGTTTTCGTGGTTGAAAAAATCATAAAATACAACAGAAAAACCACCGTTAAATCTCATAATTTCGACAGGACATTGTCTAATAATATGCAACGACAAAATAGCAAAGTTAGTCAAATTTATTACCTTGAAAAAATAGTTTTTGTGGTATTGAGAACTGACAATACCTGAATATTTTGGAACTTAACGGAATAGAATTTTGTTGGATGTGGCTCATTTAATTGCATTGTTTGTATGTGTTAAAGTGAAGAAAACTTTAATAAAATGTCTTTAAAATCGCAACAGAAAATTAACTGCAATGTGAATTCTTGTGTATCAAATGGCAAATGTCAAAAAATTCTATTCCAATCGCCATTTTGTAAGCGACAACAGCGCCTCTATAGGTAATGTTTATTCGCAATATTGCGTTCACTTTTGTAAGAAAAAACCAGATCTGGTTATTCTAGTTACTTTTATAGTGTATTACTGACTTAAAAGTTCATTTAAAAAAATTCCTTACACTGTAAAACAGACTTTAGAATAATTGGTGTTCATTATTAAGAAAGTGACATTTTTTATAATTTAATAATACCAACATGACAATTTCAAAGGTGCAAACTATTGAAATCAAAATTTGCTCTTAGTTTGTTTTTACAAAAGTGAACAGGATATATATGCTGTTCACTTTTGTAAGGACAAACTAGATCTAGTTATTCTAGTTACTTTTATAGTGTATTGCTGACTTTAAAGTTCATTTGAAAAAATTCCTTACACTGTAAAACAGACTTCAGATTTGTTGATTATGATCATTATAATTAAGATATCATTTTTCAATAAGACATGTCAAATGGTATGACTAATTAATAAATTGACATTTTTAATCATTTTTTAATACCAACAATTTTAAAGCTGCAAACTATTGAAACCAAAATTTCCTCTTAGTTTGTTTTGACAAAAGTGGACACAATACAAAAGGAAATATATAATAATAAAATATATAATACTTTAAAAAAATAATATTTGTTAAAATTCATAAAATTTATTCAAGAAAAGTAAAACAAAAATACAGAATTTTGAATATATTTTAATTTTTTTCTATATTGCATTTATGTTGTGCAGATCTAAATAATAATTTCTTTTTTAATGTTATAAACTGTTCACTTTTGTAAGGACAAACTAGATCTGGTTATTTTGGTTACTTTTATAGTGTATTACTGACTTTAAATGTCAATTAAAAATATTCCTTACGCTGTAAAACCGACTTTAGGTTTCTAGGTTATGATCACTATAATTAAGATATCGTTTTTCATTATAACATATGTCAAATGGATTGACATTTTAAAAAAGTGACATTTTTTAATACCAACATTCTTTTAATAAAAAAAAAAAAATAAATAGACATGACGTACAAAGATGCAAAACAAAATAAAACAAAAATCAAAACAAAATTTCCTCTTAGTTTGTTCTTACAAAAGTGAACAGCTTATACCTGCACCTCAAATATTAAGTGATTTTTTTTATGTTGGCTAATCTGCGAAATATGTCAGTTTAAATGTCAAATGTGTTCTATTTAATGCGGTTAAAAAATTGCAACCACTTGCTCGATAAAAACCAGTGGTTGTTAACCGTTAAACTTGCTACGGAAACAAAATAAAAAATTTTTCTTCGAAAAGGTAATATGTAAAATCATTTTAATCGTTAAGAAATTAATCGATGTTTTAAAAATTATTGAAATGAATATTGGTTGAAATATGGTTATTTTTTTTGTAAATTCGAGTGTGTTAGCCAACCCTTGAAGTGCAAGCCTCGCAAAACTGGATAAATACGAGTTGGATATAATTTCCTAGAATGCCTCCGAACAGGCTTCATCAGACTGAATTCCGCTCGTTAACCAGAAATGCATTCGGTCAAACGTGTAATTTGTGTACACAGTGTGATAAACTAAAACGTTTTAAGTGAAAAAAAAATGTGTTTAAATTAAAAAAAAAGAGGAAGGTCTAAAAATATTTTCAACACTTGTATTATTTTGTAAATAGAAATATGTATAATGGCATGTACTCATTTCAAGGCCAATCTTAAATAGAATAAGATATAATACTTACTTATTAAAATATTATTATATTAGAACATAGCTGTTGGAACCAAAACATTGTAAAAAATTTGTCTAGTATCTTTATTGATAGGGAAAGTTGTGCGCATCTAAGTTGGCAACACTTACATTTTAAACAAGTTGAAACCTAAAAAATATTAAAAGCACTAAAGGTATTATAAAACTTATCCTCGATTTGTTTTATTTATACTTTTATTACATATTATTTCACGGTAAAATTATTATTTGTTTAACAACACTAATAATAATAACAATTAGCAAAACAGTGGCAAATCTATAAAATAATAATTAAAGTCTGTTTCTTTGGTTGAAATGGAACCATAGCTTGTTCCTTTGGTTTAAATGGAACTAGATTTTCAATTCTAGCAACTTTTACCGCTTAAGTGGGACTTTTAAACATTTTGTTTAGCTAAAAGCCCACTAAACCTTAAAAAGAAAGCTCAACAACTTACAAAAATTAAAATTCCAGTACCGCTTAAACTTTTGGAATAGCGTATAGATTTTCACATCTAAAGTTGGTTTTACACAGTTCAATTAATTGATCAAGTTTTTTGTCAATTAATTGAAAAATTTATTGGTAACCTTGGAAAAAAAACATCACTTTATACACATCAATGTATTTATCATTTTTTTTTTTTAATTTTTACATTACCTACTGTAAAACATGTTGACATATTTATCAAAATGAAAATATTGAAAAAATCTTCACAAAATTACGAGCTGTGAACAAGAACAAAAGAAATAACCTAGATGATGATAAATTAGAACGTTTGAGGTTATGTTAAATTTGAAAACGAAATACAAATAATATATTTCGAGGTTATGCTACAACTAAACAGTTGGCAATATCTTAACAGATAAAAATATACCTAGGATTCCCCAAAAAATTGATGAAAAATTGACGAAAAATAGAACTTGTTCTATTTTCAAAATAAATTGATCAAATTTTTTGTCAATTAATTGATCAATTAATTTTTTTCATGTACCACGTCGCTCAATAAGTTTCCGGTCTAACAAAGAACAACAATTTTTTTTTAGAAATTCGACTTATTCATCAACATACTCTCCTTCAAGAGTGATACATTCATTCCAACGTTCCTAAAATTAAAAAAATTAAAATTAATTAATTTAAATTCAGCATACCAATCAGTAATAGTTGATTTGCCTGGTGCAGAGTCTCTATAATGCTTATCAAGCCACTGTTTGGCTTCAACAGTACTTTTCCCATCAAAAAACAATGTTCAATCAACACACGAAATTCTTTTTCCATTCTTTTGAAAATTACAAAACTGGAGTCACTAAAACCACTGTAACCTCTTAACTAATTGTCAGAATGTCATGAAATTTTAACACGTATCGTGTGAAGGTTGGTACTATCCAGAAATCATATAGATCTGTCAACAGTGTTGCCATATATATGTCAAACCGGAGGCTTATTGAGTGAAGTGTTATACCTCCCAATCTCATATAGTCTCCGGTTTATATAATAGGTGTGTTCGATTTGCACATTTGCAGTTACTGTTTACTGCCGCGTTAAAGCGTTAACAGCCGTAACAAATAATCCGCAAGAGAAACAGCTGTAACTTTTTCGCAGTAGCGTCATAAACTGGCAGTAAATTACGACAAATTAAACAGATTTGCAGTTACTGCGACCAAACGAACAGATTTTTTTAACGCAGCAGTAAACAGTAACTACAAATGGACAAATCGAACACACCTAATTTCTTTTTTTAATGTTGCCTGCCTGTATCTCAAATGTTGAAACAGAATTTATGCTACTAAATAATTTTTGACATTAACCAATTTTTCAAAATTTGTCCAGATTACTCAAAAACTACTCATTTTATAGAGGTTTAGAACTGGAGAAGTGATGAAATATAGTTGGGCAAAATTTGAGTACAAAATAAGAAGAGAAACTTATATATGCGCGCACCCAGAAGCCAATTCTGACTTGGACATCCCCGCCAAGACTTTAAAACACCAATTTACATTGTTATATTTTCTACTTCAACAAGAATCAACTTTTTTTGGGAAATTTAGAACTTTATGTTTCGTAAACTATTTTTTAAGTTCCATTTTGTTTTAGAATTACAGTGTTACCAACTTGCTTATCACAACAATTGTTTTTGGCAATTTCACTCCATTTCGGTGTCAGCTTGAAGTATTATTATACGCAGGGTGCGCATGTCTTTTGAGTCATACGCACACTGCGCATGCGTTCAGTTAAGCGATGAAAACCTTGAATTATGCACAGAAAATATCGCGTTATTTTTATTGTACTGTTGGATACAGTACATATAAAATATCTTTCCAACTTTATATTTCTGTGTACTGTTAATAAATACAGTGTACGAATTATAACTTTGTTATTTTCTGTGTTTTTTTTTATTTATTCTGGGATGTTAGGCGATTCTTTATTCTATAAAATAGATCCACTGCCATGAAATTATTTTATAGTTCCCTAGACGCGTGCTAAAGTTTGATATTCAAACTATTTTATTTTGTAAATCTTCACCATCAAAAGAAAAAAAAACGCAGGACACTCGAAAACGGTATAAAATAATGAATTAAAAGACCAATTATATTTTTTTTAACCCTTATAGGGAAATAAATTTAAGATCGTAGCGCTGTGGTGGTCTATTTTGAAACGTAGGTAGAGAGTTAACATTAAGTACCCTCTACCTAACCTTCAAAATTGACCACAGTAAATACCACCAGGAAATAAGACCGTACACACCCTTATAGAAATTTAAAACAATAAGCTACAGATACTGAAATTTCAAAAATTATTAGTTTTAATGGACGATTTAGTGAAAACCCTAGTTTTATCCAAAAATATATTTTACAAACAAGGAAACGAATTTTTTATTTCATTGATGAAAAATATTGCAGCAATAAAAACAGTGTATAATATTATTATATAATAATTATAAACTTTTTAACACCACTGTACACTCTGGCCAGATGTGCGTGTTGTAAGATAGAGTCTTGGATAATTACACCGCCGTAAAATTTAACAATTTATTCAGAATAGAGTTATAAAACTACTCATAATTACTGTAAAGAGCATACATTCCATAAATCTGAATTGAAATAAGAAAATAATCAAAAAATGTACTTAATGATTTTAAAAATGGGCTTAAAATTAAATAATGCTTTATAATTTCAATTTTTGAACAGGTTATAATGGAAATATCATAAAAAATTTTAAAAGTAGTTTTTTTGACATTTGTAAACATAAACAACCGGCAAAAAAATTTCAGAATTGTGACCTCATTCTGTACTTAACTTGAACAGATTTTATACGCTCCCAACCACAAAATTTTGTGACATTCTTACTACTGAGTCGCGACACACCAGTTGAGAAACACTGCTCTATATCCATAATTCACATTAAACCCTTTACTCCCTTGGAAATGTAGGTATTTAATATCTTTTTAGCTGTGGTTGGATGTAACCTAACTTTTTTGACATTTGTAAACAAGTAACAACTGGCAACACAGCAAATTTCTCAACTGTGACGTCAGTTCATAGTTATTTTAAACAGACTTAACTGTTCAATTTGAAAAACCCGTGGAATCATCGTTTTTTGTATTTACATGACCCAAGATCTATTTTCGTGGCTAATTCGACCCCAAAATCTCTATCTCTGACCGTTTTCGAGAATAATCTGTGCTTTTGATGTTACTTTATATTGTAGTGTAGATATTACGAGCGTCATAATATTAAAAGAACATAACATTTTGTTATGTTACACAGAAATATAAGTATTGTGATTATTATGTGATAAAATATTCGAAAATATACTATGGGTTTTTTGAAAATATGTGAGTGTGTTTAATTTCCAAAATTGTGCACGTGTCTAGGTAAGAACACTTTTATTATTTTTTCAAAAACTTTAAAAAATAAAAAATAAAGGTGAGTTATTTAAAGCTATAACAAAAATATAATATTTTGAATCTCAAACTATCAAAAATTATTTTGATACAAATTCGAGGTTCGAAATTTTGAAATTACTATCAAGCATACGTCCAAAACTATGACGTATGTCTCGTAGTGACGTGTACGTCTAAAACTATGACGTATAAGTGCGTACGTCACAAGTTCTGGCGTACTATATTTAATTTTTTGGAGCCAACCCCCAAAACTGCTGTAAATAATCAAAATAAGTCCCTTTATTATGTTTTTATAGTTTTTAAACGCTGAAAAAAATCTTAAAGCTGGATTTTAAGGACGTATTTTTACTTTTTAACAAAAAAATATATATCTCATACAAATTTTATTCTTTAAAAATATTTGAAACTATTTTTTTATGCGTTGTTAAACGTGGAACGAACATTTTATTTAAAAATCAGATCATTTAAGTGCGAACCAAACCAATTAATACCATTCGTAAGCTCAGGGAGTAGACTTGTTAGTGGCCTTGAGTTAACGCGCTGCTATTGGCGGAGTGGGGCGGAATTTTTTTTGGGCTTTCCGCTGCGCAAACTTCGAATCAGTATAACTCGATATTGCGAAGCGCTAGGACGTTGAAAATGGTCTCAAACGAAAGCTAACTTCGAGATCTGTCGATTTAAGATGTTAAAAATGAAATCTAATACATTTTTTGTTGTGTAACTTTAGATCTCAGTTGAATATTTAAAAAAAGATCACAATGTTGGAATATAGTCGTCGAAAAATCAAACAGAAATCGATCTAACTATCAAAATTGAATAGATCGGATGGTACGGAATCCAAAAATCTGCCATACACTCAGCGGGTTGGTATCGGGACACTTGCCAGGGGCGCGAGGTTTCACGAGGGGCGCCATTGTGTATATTGTACAGAGCGATCAAGAAATCTTGTCCGTTATGCAATACTTGACAGAAACATTTAGTTATTAAACTTATTTCCAAGACCATGTACACATAGGCGTACATTTTATTTTTATTACCTTATACGAATTGATTATTAAATGAACACTATTTCTCTCTACAACAGGTATTAAGTTTAGGGTGACCATTTTCTTAAGAAGGCAATGCGGGCAAAAAAAAGGTCCTCACCTCCCAAATCCAAGTGAAGAGCAAAAAAAAAGGTCCTCTTTTCCTCAAATACAAGTTACAAAATGCGAAAATGCGGGACCTTTGCGGGACGCATCTTAATGCGGGACAAAATGTTAGAATGCGGGACGAATGGTCACCCTAATTAAGTTAGGAACACATATTTTCGTTGTTTCTCGGGTGAGTTCGGGTAAACGAAGTAATCTGATTGGTTCTTTGTTAAATTGGGATTTTCAGCTGTGGATTGGAACACAGTTTTGATATTTTTAAACTCATTGTTTACTGTTATGTAACTGACAAGAAATTATGATCGCTTGGTATATGGTCTTGCATTAGCAAGTGAAAACCTTTCCACTAACGCCGCCAATGTGCCATAGGCCAGCGGTTCTTAACCTTTATATACTCGGGACCGTCCAACTAGCCTAAAATATTTTCTGGACCCCACAAGAAAATTTTTGAAATAAGTTAAATGTTCTTAATAATTTATTGTTAAATAATTAAGTTTATTGTAATTATAAAAGCAAAAACTGATAAAAATTACATTTTTACCGACCGCCAACATATATAAGGGAGGTATTGTGATCATACCGATTTTGACATTTCGATGGATCTCCACGAATTGAGGTCCCTCCATAACGTTTTAACTATTTTTGGCATGATGTCTGTCGGTCTGTCTATCCGTCCGTCTGTCTGTTTGTCTGTCCGTCCGTCTGTCTGTATACACGTGCAGAGCAAATTCGACTAAAAGGATTTTTATGAAACTTTATATTTAAGCTTTTGACATCAGCACGAGTTAATCAACTTTTGGTAAAAATCGGTTGACTAAAAATGGGAGTTTACTCGTGTCGATTTTAAGATTTTTGCGAATATTTCATAACAGATAAATATTTCAAAAAAAATTATTTAACAAAAGTTGCTATAAAAGTAATAACTAACAAATTTATTTGAGATATTTTTTGATAAAACGAAAAATTTTTGAAAAATTTTTCAAATTTTTTTTTAAATATCTATTTTTTCATACTTATATGTAACGTTTCCATTGCATATAAGTGTTCAGAGCAAATTCGGATTAAAGGATTTTTATGAAACTTCATATTTAAGCTTCTGCCATCAATGACACGAGTTGATCAACTTTTGGTAAAAATCGGTTGACTAGAAATTTTTTCTTTTACTTTCGGGACCCCCTAAGGCAGGGGTTGGCAACCTTTTTGTCAATAAGGGCGCAATATAAATTCAAATGTTATTGAGGGCGCATAAAAACGTGCAATATGTAAACATTCGTGGTTCGCAAGGTCGTCTAGTCTAGCGCTGATCGCTCAAGTCGAATCACCAATAGATGCGATGTGGATATTGGGCTCAGTATGTGTGTCTCGATAGCAAGGGCGCATAAAAATCTCACCGAGGGCGCCGTATTGCCGACCCGTGTCCTAAGGTCTTTTCGGGACCCCTCGATTAAGAACTGCTGCCCTAGGTTCTCTCTATATTAGGTGCGTTCGGCATAAGCTAATAATCTACACATTCTGCATAATTTACACAAGAATCTTGTGTAAATTATGCAGAATGTGTAGAATATTAGCTTATGCCGAACGCACCTATTGTTAAAACTTCCCGTAGGATTTTTACGAAAATGTTTTGGTTTTTTTTTTAGATAACTGCCATTTTCTGGTAAAACTGTTGGCTGCGAATTAAATAGCATTAATTAAATTACGGATTAAATAGGAACGTGGATTAAATCCATTATAACTCCACGAAATTTTATAATTTTCAAACTTAGTTATTATTTATTGTTAAAAAGTAAAATTGTTTATAACCTTATCCAGCTTTAAGAAGTCCCTATTTTTTGATATTTCTATTATTATTAAATCGTTTAACTGAACGTACTTTTGCACTTAGCATAGAAAATTCCACTTGACATTCTAAAATAAGATCTTGTCACAAATTAGAAAAATGTAGAGTGACTAAATAGTAGGATAGAGAAATAGAAAAAAAAAAGAGATACCGGTGCAATTTATAAATGGCCAATTAAATTTAGGGTCCGAAAATTATCTTTTTTGTAAAATACAAAAATGTTAAAATTTATTTAAAAAAATAACACTCAAACAAAAAAAAAAAAAATGATTCGAATCTACTAAGAAAAAAGATATTAAGTGATATAGTTTTGGGTTTCATAGTACCAAAAATTAATATAAAATATGATTTTCTTATATTTCAGGGTTTCGTATGTATATAGAAAGTAACATTTTTGACTGCAATCGCGTTAAATTTTTATAAAATCAATTTTTGTCTTTTAATTTCTGTTTTACATTATACTCTTCACTGTACTTTCAAACTTCTGAAGTTATTCAAACTTCTCAACTTCTTTTTGAAGTAAAAAGCGACACAAATAGGCATCAACACCTGTTTTTTGTTATTTCTCACTGCCAACTTAACAATTGACAGGTAAAAGTTTGGTTATAATAACCAATTTATAAATATCGTTGAATTCTGATAGTTTATATTTAATTATAGTAATTATTAGCGAGTATAGTTTTTATTTAAAAGCCCAAATCTCAATCAGGATTATTAAAATATCAAAAAACTAGTTCATAAAAAGGTAAAATTGGTATACATGTAAAATTATCGAAACTTCAAACAAAATCTGACTGGTGTAGTTTCAAAATTTGAATTTGTAGTAGAATGGCATTGAAAGAAGGAAGAGTTGTGTTTCACAAACTTTTTACGTCAATACTAGAGATGGGAATTTTGGATCAGTCTGCGGAACCGGATCAGTGGAGGTAGTTCAGTTTGCTGAGCCGGCTCACAGATCCGGCTAAGTAAACCTGTTCCCGAGATACAGGTCGGTCGTTCGTTCAATACAGTTGTTGGTTTGCATTATGTAGGTAAAACGTCGCTCAGCCGGCTCTTGTATTATATGAACTATAAACATGTCCCCGAGAAACAGATCGGTCAGTTGTCAGTTCTCCAACCGTTCAACACGGTTGTTGGTTTGTAATATGTAGGTAGGACATCGCTCAGCCGGCTCTTGCATTATATGAACAGACAGCGGAATTGTTTGGTCGAGTGGAATAAATGCGATAAAAACGTCTGAGTATATGCCGCTTTATTACCTTTATTCTTCTCAATATTCTTAGTATGAATTCAAAACGTAAATTATGACTTATTGACAAATTCTTCTCTCTCTCTCTCTCTCTCTTTATCTTCCTCATTATCTTATTATAAAGAAATAATGAAGTTAAATAAATAAAAATCTATGGAAGTGAATTATTTTTTCCGGGTTAATAGTAAACAAACAGTTCACTTTATGTAGCTACTGTATTTTAAACCAGATGTGTTAAGTTTATGGCGATGTTTATTGCCCTTATAAATCGGACATCTGGGATTTGGGCAATATTTTTAATATATTTATATAGTATGGTTGTAAGAAAGTACAGACTAAGCCTATTAGTTTCAAATAGACTGCCCTACAAATTGATGACAAAATACACTTTATGATAATACATTACAAGTCGAGTTCTCGCGAAGTTCAACATGACATCGATCCAGATCCGGATCACTCCGGCCACTGATCACAATCGCCCGATCAATCGTATCCTTGAAACTATGCAGTGAGCCGTGATCTGGCTCATTTCAATTTAGTGAACCGTGTCACTTCGGTCAGTGTACTGAGCCGGCTCAATGAGTTGGTCATTCATTTGGAAGGTGACAATATTTACAAAATTTTTTTATTTTTAAATTTTTTATTTATATAAAAATTCGTATTTCATGTATGTACAGAGCCGGCCTTAGCAAGTTTGGCGCCCCGGGCGAGATTTTTTAGCCGCCCCCATAAAAAAAAATAATTACTCTATATAATACAAGTGATGTCCTAAAAAAAAAAGGTCCTCATTTCTAAAATACAAATGATGACTTAAAAATGACCGTCTGCTGCCCTTCCTGGCCTGGTGCCCTGGGCGGTCGCCCGACCTCCCCCCCCCCTTAAAGCCGCTACTGTGTATGTACATGCCAAATTTTAACTCTGTAAATTAAGCCATTAAGGCCATAATTTCTACCGTACAGACTTTTCATTGTTATACCTACGAATCCTAAAATAATTTGCTAACATTTTCTTAGGAATATAAATTATGGGGAATCCAAAAATTGTAATCGCATGTCTCTACGTCTTATCGTTTTGGAGTTATGAATTTTTCAAAATTTTATTGCAATTTCTATCGTATATATGAGGGACGGGAGTATTTTATTATATCTACTAAACCCTGAAACACGGATGTAGAGATTATTTTGATAAATAAGGAATCTGATGACCAGTATATATATATATATTTTTGGTTGAGTGTTAATTTTTTGCTTGTATATTATTTTCCAGGATAATTTTTGGACAAATTCACAGCTGTTCTAGATAAAATTAATTATAAATATTATTTTGGATAGTAATGAACAGCCTATAGGAATTTTTATTATGTCTGATGTTAATTTAAAGAATTTTCTTTTTTAAAAAACATTTTAAAATAAAAACAATTTAAAAAAATCTAATTATTTATTTTCTATCATGTAATTTGGAATATAGATGCTAAAACAGTATAATCAAAATTAGAGTGTATGATCCCAATTATGTGGGTATGCAATATATATATTATATTCTTAAAATATCGGTGTTTTATTCATTTTTGGCGCACTATATCTTTGGTTATTAGTGCTGTTAATAATAAAATCGACCGATACAAAAAGGTAAGTATTTTAGAAATAAAAGGTAAGTATATATAAATATTTTTTAGGCTAATCCCTAAGTAGTTGTCATTTTTGGTATTTTGGTATCTACCATATATCAGTGGAGGACATGTTGCCCGGTGTTGGCGGAGAAAAATTTGGACGCCCCCTTCTAAAAGCGAGGGTCTTTGGTACCCCCATACAGGGCAAAATTTCAATTTCAAGTAAATAAGGTAGGGTAAATTACAAAATAGACTTAACAATAAATAAAATGTATGCATGCATACAATAATATAAAAAAAAATAAATAAAAATAAAAAAAGTTATAATTCCTAATTGTTTTGTTTGATGTTTCGGTCCATAACAAAGTATTCAAAGTTGATACCAATAAATTAGTACGCATTTTTGTAGTTAAAATATTTATATAAAAAATCAGCTGTGGCCACCACAGAACCGACCGCCATCATAAAGTACTTATATAAATTACATTCTAGCAGCAAAGTAGATATAACTTGACCTAATATTTTCTAACAGAGATATTATTTATCATGACCATGGAAACGTTACATATAAATATGAAAAAATTGAGACTTTGAAAAAATTTCGAAAAATTTTACAGAAATTATTCGAAATTTTTAATTTTATCATAACACGTCTCAAATAAAAGTTATAAGTTATGATTAGATGAGTTACGTCCGTAAGTTAGTAATTATAGTTGAAGGTAATGGGATTCGGACCAGTCAGAAAATAAAAACAAATTTATTAACTTCGCTAACGTTTCGATTTTAGTAACGATAGCAGTAGCCATAGTAGTTATAAGTTATTGTTTTTATAGCAACTTTTGTTTAATAAATTTTTTCGAGATATTTTTCTGTTGTGAAATATTCGCAAAAATCTTAAAATCGACACGAGTAAACTCCCAGTTTTAGTCAACCGATTTTTACCAAAAGTTGATCAACACGTGCCATTGATGGCAGAAGCTTAAATATGAAGTTTCACAAAAATCCTTTCAGCCGAATTTGCTCTGCACGTGTACACAGACAGACAGACTTTACAGATGGACAGACAGACATCATGCTAAAAATAGTCAAAACGTTATGTAGGGACCTCAATTCGTGGAGATCCATCGAAACGTCAAAATTGGTATGATCACAATACCTTCCTTATACATATATGTTGGCGGTCGGTAAAAATTAGAAGATACCATTGCTAAACAGACATATGACTGGAATCATCAAGGGACACGCAGAAGAAGAAGGCTTGCAATAACTTTTACGCAAATGCATTTTACATGAATGCGAAAAACTGAGTTCCCAAGATACATTCCTAGAGCACTTGGAGTCAACGTAGATGAACGGTGTCTTGGTCGCACTGGCAAAACAACCAATTCTGCTAATGGAGTGCTTGCATGAGCGGCAAAATATATAGAATAATAATGTAAAGAAAAAGAAATTAAAAAAAAAGAAATGTAAAATAAAATAAAAATTTAAATAAAAAAATCTGATTTAGACAAAAGAAGAAGCAAATTACTAAATAAATTAATATATGATAAAGATAAATATATTAAAAATAAATAAATAAATAAAATAAAGTATACAAATAAAAATAATAGATAATAATAATAATAACAATAAAACAAATAACATAATACTGTACCAGAATAAAAGTACCCGATATCATGAGCATATTCTCTGCTGAAGCTTATTGTCTTCTAAAGGCAGCAGAAGAAATAAAAAACAATAATGAAATCAGGGGCACATATATCATACACTGTGACTCGCTCAGTGTAATTCAATCCGTTCAACAAGAACGTACCGCCAATCCAGTGGTTACGAAAATCAAAGAGACGATGCATGAAGCTATTCACGACGGCAAGAAACTTATCCTTATGTGGATACCTTCACATATAGGAATCTAAGGTAATGAACAAGCTGACGAACTAGCTAAAGAAGCCATAAGTGAAGAAATCATGGACAAACCCATACCAAGCTATGACCTAAAGAACTACATCCGAAGAAAAGTGGAAAGTAGCATGGCAAAATAACCACTTACACCAAATAAAAGATAGTATAGGTAAATGGTCCTCCCGAACTAACAGAAGAGAGCAAGTGATATTAACAAGACTGAGACTTGGGCACACGATGTGCACCCACGTACATATATTCCAAAAAACCGACCCGCCACGATGCAGTACATGTAACACTCGCCTAACCGTAGAACACATCCTTCTAGACTGTCAAGAGTACCAACTACAGAGAGCAAATAATTCCCTACCAGCAACTCTAAAGGACCCGCCACAATGCAGTACATGTAACGCTTGCCTAACCGTAGAACACATCCTTCTAGACTGTCAAGAGTACCAACTACAGAGAGCAAATAATTCCCTAAAGGACCTGCTAGCCAATAACACCGATATAGAAGACAGAGTCATTCAATACCTTAAGGATATCAACATCAAATCAAAAATTTAAATTAAAATAATTCATTTGTACAAACATATGCATGTAAACCATTATGTAACCTGGTGGCCAATAGCCATAGTAGCTGAGGCAACCAATAATTATTTAAATTAAAAAAAAAATAAAATAAATAAAAGTACAATAATACAAATTAAGAAAAGTAAATGGAATAATAAACTCCAGATCTCAACAAATTTCAAGTAAAATTAAGTAAATAAATAAATAAATAAATAAATAAATAAATAAATAAAAAGGGAGATAAATTATTAAATAAATAAATTAACTAAAAAAAATAATAAATAAAAACAAATAAATAAGTGAAGACAAAAAAAGGTCCTCACTTCTAAATTCCAAGTGAAGAGCTAAAAAAAAAGTCAATTCAAAAACTTCTCACTTTAACTTTGACGCCTCCCTCACACTAATAATTTAAAGTGATTCACAAAAAAAAATACATTACTGGCCAAACAAAAAAAAGAAAAAAAACTGGCTCATCGATCACAGCAGAAATATACTGCAACCAACTGGACAAAATGATACAAAAACTTAAAGAAAAACAGCCTAGATTGGTCAACAGATCGACTCCTATCTTATTGCATGATAACGCTAGAGCACACACTGCACAAATGACTGTGGCAAAACTACAGGAATTGGAGTTGGAACTTCATCATCCTCCATACTCACCAGACCTAGCCCCCACTGACTACCACTTCTTCCGCAATTTAGACTTTTTAATAGGAAAAAAGTTTAATTCCGACAATGCTGTAAATCTGGCCTTCCAGGAATTCATTGACTCTCGTCCGCCACAGTTTTATACCACCGGCTTGAACAACCTGCCGCTTAAATGGCAAAAGTGTATAGAGAATCCTACCACTTCTTCCGCAATTTGGACAACTTTTTAATAGGAAAACAGTTTAATTCCGACAGTGCTGTAAAACTGGCCTTCCAGGAAATTCATTGACTCTCGTCCGCCAGAGTTTTATACAACCGGCCTGAACAACCTGCCGCTTAAATGGCAAAAGTGTGGGCTGAATTAATGGAATGGACCCGTAAAACAAGTCGAATCGAAGAAATAAGCCAAAAAATGTACATACCTAAAAAATTTGTGCATGTAACGTAAAAAAAAAACAAACCATAATGTTTTCAGACCTGTGTAATTCTACGTCAATGTTTATTATAGAAAAAAAGGCCAATCAATGCCATTAAAATGCCAACTATACGCCCACAAAGATAAAATTTTAAAAATAATAACCAATGACTGAATGTCTATATTAGGATGTGACATTCCAAAGCTATATACTTACATTCCAAAAACAGTTTCATAAATATAAAATCTAGCGCCAGTTTATCTACTTATTTTCTTTTTTAACCAGTGACGTATCAAGAGGAGCACTCCGCCCCGGGTACCATTCAATAAGAGGTATCATCATCATCGATCAAAGATTTTTTGTTGATCAAATAGCAACCATATGTAACGGGTGTTTTTTTTAGAGGTATAGAACTTTAAGTTGGCATTACTGTTCAAGATGGCGACCGATTTAACAGCTGTCAAGTGATTTATTCTCAGTTTGGTTTGGCAATTCATCATGAATAGACTCACGCCTGAACAACGCTTGCAAATAGTGCAATTTTATTTCGAAAATAATGGTTCTGTGCGGAATACGTATCGCGCACTACGTCCATTTTATCGTCGACAAAATCGTCCATCAGAGCAGTTAATTCGATTAACCATGGAACGTTTTCGCACCACGTTTACTCTTATTGATAACTCGCATCCCCAGAGACGCCGTACGGTGCGTACAGAAAAAGCTATTGGTACTGTAGAGCGTAGCATAAAACGATGATGGCCAGAACGTTACAGTCAATGGTGATCGGTATAGAGCCATGATTACTAACTTTTTCATTCCTGAATTGAACAGCCATGATGTCCAGGAGCTGTGGTTCCAACAAGACGGCGCAACATGTCACACAGCTCGTGCCACAATCGATTTATTGAAAGACACGTTTGGTGACCGCCTAATTTCACGTTTTGGACCTGTGAATTGGCCTCCAAGATCTTGTGATTTAACACCGCTGGACTACTTTCTGTGGGGCTATGTAAAGTCATTGGTCTATGCGGATAAGCCACAAACGCTTGACCATTTGGAAGACAACATTCGCCGTGTTATTGCCGATATACGGCCACAAATGTTGGAAAAAGTCATCGAAAATTGGACGTCCAGATTGGACTACATCCGAGCCAGCCGTGGCGGTCATATGCCAGAAATCATATTTAAAATGTAATGCCACAAGATTATCTTTCGAATAAAAAAAAATTCATGTCAATCGAATAATCCATCGTTGTTTTATTGCAATTTAAAGTTCTATACCTCTAAAAAAAACACCCTTTACATACAAGTCCCATGTGTTCAAAAAGAAATTTCATGAGGGTTGGATGCGGAAAAATAAAATAATGTGTACTGCAAGCTGTAACTGTCAATTAATTAACTGTCATCACTGTTGTTGTCATAAATTTCTATTGAAAATTCAATTAAGCTAAAATTATAATGGTTTTTACAATAGAACTCAAAAAATTTATGATTGAATCATATTTTTGAAATGGTGTTCGAGTGAACGGCGAATGGATTTACAGTGCGGTGTCATGTTTAGAGGAATTTCTGCTACAATTTCCAGATATTGCTTTAGAAGGAGATTTTTACAGCGCACTTAGAAGATGTGTTGATTTATTCCAAGATACAGGGAGCATTACTCATAGAGATAGAACTGGAAGGCCAAGAGTTCGTACTCAAAATACAGTTGACGATGTTCGTCAACGTATGAACGAGCAACCCACTACATCACTACGTACACTGTCGCAAGAGACTGGTTTATCAGTTGGAACTTGCCATACTATTGTCAAAAAAGATTTAAAGCTTTACATTACAAAATTGTTGCTTTACATGAGTTGCTGCCAGCAGAACACAATAGGAGAATTGTGTATTGCCACTGGTTCCAAAAAAATTTAATTAATAATGTTGATTTGTTAAATTTTACGTTTTTTTTCTGACGAGGCCTGGTTCACCTTTTCGGGTATATTAATTCACAAAATATGAGGTTATGGAGTGCTCAAAATCGAGTAAATTTGTGTCTGCAGCAAAACGGTGGTCATTTTGAACAGTTTCTTTAGTTTTTGATCATACCGATTTTGACATTTCGAGATTTCGATGGATCTCCACGAATTAAGGTCCCTATATAACATTTTGACTATTTTTAGCATGTTGTCTGTTGGTCTGTCTGTCTGTCCGTCCGTCCGTCAGTCCGTCCGTCTGTCTGTCTGTGTACACGTGCAGAACAAATTTGGCTAAAAGGATTTTTATGAAACTTCATATTTAAGCTTTAACTTTTTATTTCATATTTCATATTTTAACTTTTGACATCAATGGCACGAGTTGATCAATTTTTGGTAAAAATCGGTTGACTAGAAATGGGAGTTTACTCGTGTCGATTTTAAGATTTTTGCGAATATTTAACAACAGAAAAATATTTAGAAAAAATGTAATTAATAAAAGTTGCTATAAAAGCAATAACTAATAACTTTTATTTAAGACATTTTTTGAAAAAACGAAAAAGTTTTGAAACATTTTTCGAAATTTTTTTTAAGTATCTATTTTTTCATACTTATATGTAACGTTTCCATGGTTATGATAAATAATAATTCTATTAGAAAATATTAGGCCAAGTTATTTCTACTCTGCTGCTAGAATGTATTTTATACAAGTACTTTGTGATGGCGTTTGGTCCTGTGGTGGCCACAGCTGATTTTTTTTAGGAAAAGTAAAAAACTAAGATGCCTATCTTTGTCTTTCCTTAAGTGACAGCTAAAATCACTATAATTTATTCTACAATTTACTCTACCTTTATAGGTTTTCAATACTTGACATTGTAACAAAAATTCAACACTAAAATATATGTAATAAGTTCAAACTGTACTACAGTATTTAGTACAATAATATGGCAATCAGTTATTCCAGTGTGTCACTTCTGAATAGAGGTATATTTTACATAGCATTACGTGCAAAAAATATTAGAAAAAGAATTTACATGGAGAATGAAATTATGTTTTCAGTCATCATAGATAATAGCCTTAAAAAATTATTAAATGCCTGTAATTGTGCGAGTACGTATAAAAAGAAAGAAAAAAAATCTATATAAAAATATTTATCAATAAAACCTTGAATGTTGAACTTTGTGAATCAAAATACTAAAAAGCAACAATGAAACTAAAACCAGTTTTAAATGGTTTCATAAAATATTTGAGCGGTTACGTGTTTTGTACGGACTTATTGTCTAGGTTTTTGTGCAATTTGCGATAAAGACAGAAGGCAGAAGGTATATATACAGGTGACCTTAGTCGAGAACGAAGCGCGATCATCGCAGTCTCTCCACAGAACTGACGCAAGATGCATCTACTTAACAGTGTTGTGATTGTTGGTGTCTTATGGTTTGCTCACGGAGTTAAAACTCAACGTAAGTTAACAATATTTCTCACAATAGACTCCCTAATAAATTACCTAGTGAATAAAATTAATATACATACATCTATCTTCTTCAAATCAAATTTCTTGGGATTTATATCGATAGTCAACTTAGCTGGCATGATCACATTGACTATTTGGCAAAAGTTCTTAAAAGGGTTATCTATGCGTTCATCAGGCTGAAAACGTCTGTGTCTTTTGATATGCTGCGTATGTTCTATTTTGCTGCTTTTCAGTCGCGTTTAACTTACGGCATAATTCACTGGGGTTTAAGCTCGTCTGTCAACAGAATTTTCTTACTCCAAAAACGTGCTGTAAGAATCCTGAATAATGTTCCTAACAGGCACCACTGCCGAGAGCTCTTTAGGAAATGTAGCATTTTGTCTTTTTATAGTCTTTTTGTTTATACTTGTCTGGTATACGTTAAAGAAAACCCGAACAGATATGTAACCGTATCCTCTAGACATGTCTACAATATTCGTTCTGCTGGCAACATCAGACTACCAAGACTTAGATTGTCTAAATCTAGGAATGGTATTTTTTTGGCAGCCACTTTCTTTAACTACTTACCAGTTTCTTTAAAAAAATTGTCAATTAGATTGTTTAAGTTCAAAATAAAAAAAATTCTTATTGAGAATTGTCTCTACAATTCGGACGATTTTTTTCAAAATTAATTTCAGTTCCTACATCTAACATGTAAGCTGTTGTTTTTTTGCTCTACCATTGTTAATTTTATATATATTTTTTTCCCTCTCTTTTCTATATTATTTAATATTGTATTTCATTTTTCAATGTTTTCAAATACTTTCTACTTTTGTTCATTGAATTTATCATATATGTACTGACAAATGTAAACGTCGTAAGATGTCTAACATGAAATAAATATTATTATTATTATTATTATCTGGTCTAGTGCAGAGGCCCCTAGAGTGGTTGGTATGGACCCGCAGGGGTTGATTTGGACTCCTAGGGGTCGATATAGACCACCAGAGTAAGATGAGGACCCCCGAGGGGACATTATCGTTTTTTTCAACTTTTAAATTTAATGCAAATGATCTCATCATCATCTCAAATGTCTGCATTAACCATTTGTGTATTAGGCCCGGTTTCTGAGAGCTTAGGCGAGTTTAACCATATGACTAAACTCTGTTACTTACAACAATCCCTATACCAGTGTTTCTCAACTAAAAGCGCACCGCGGACCAGTATAATATATAATTTTCTAACGCGGACCACTAATAATAATTGTTGGTTCATTTTTGCAAGAAACAAATATATTTAATATGCTACTAAATACATTTATTTTATTATATGCAGATAGTTTACAGAAAATAAAAATATAAATTATTTACATAAAAAATGTGGACAAAATTTTTTAAAAAACTACAAAAAACACATCAAAATTTTCGCGGACCACTAAAATTTTTTGGGGGACCACTGGTGGCCCACGGACCACCTGTTGAGAAACACTGCCCTATACTATATAAGTAATCATAACAACAATTTTCTGATACGTCCCGAATTACCCGGCCCGTCCCGAATTTCCGCCTTGCGTCCCGATTTTTGTCAGAAGTAATATTTGTCCCGAATTTTAGAAAAGTTACTTATTTTCAATATATATTTTAAATATATTTCAACTATAATTATTTTTACAAAACTTTAACTAAAAAAAAAAAAACTACCGAAAGAGTATTTTCCTTGAAGAACAGCTTTTGGATTGTGAAATATGAAGAAAACTGTGGATATTTATAAAATGATTCAAAGCAAAAAAGATCTCCTCTAAAAGATCCATAAGTTCGGAAAAACAACAAGTTTTCTACTGAGTAATTTTAATGAATAAATTTTGAACACATTTAAAAAAATCAGCTATGGCCACCACAGGACCGACCGCCATCTCAAAGTAATTTTGATCGTTGTACACGTACTAAGGGCTTTCATTTGATACCCTAGTCAGAATTTAAAAAAAATATATTTTTTTCAATGAGCACATATTTGTTTATATTTTTAAGGGATATCTTTTTTAGATGTTTTAGTATTTTTCATATGTGCGGGTCAAAATGTTTTATAAGCATGCCAAATTTCAACTCGTGTGAATATGAAAAGTGTGAATATTCACACATTTCAGGGTTTCGCAGGTATATAATAAGTGAAGGCGGTATGCTGAGTGTGTAGGACAAATTTTACTTTGTAGTAATCACGGCAAAATGAACGATATTTTTAAAATAATTTATCGTCTGTTAATCATATAATAAGACTGGTTATTAAATTTACGCTCTTAAAAATTAAATACAACATTTGTCAAAAAAAAACTAGAATTTTGACAAAATAATTTCAACATAATAAAAATGCAAAAAAAAAACAGAAAAAATAAAATTCACTCCGTACTCGAACTCGAAACCCTTCGTTCCAACGCATTTTAGCTTACGACACCACTGCTCTAACCCATTACGCTATCGCACGCCTTGCATGTGATCGTCTTACATTGGTATAACTTTTGTACTTTGTGAACCAAAACCATAAAAAATGCGTTATTTTCCGAAAACATAATCTGATCAAAAATTCCTGTTGTACTATTTGGGTTCACACCAATATACTTTACTTAGAATTTTTTTAGATTTTTAGTTTAAACCATCTGGGCTACAGGGTGTGGGACAAAAAATTTTTTGTACAATTTTGGCAAAAATCGCATCAAAATAATTTATTTTGCTAAAATAAAATTTTGATCGTTAATCCACGTACTAAGGGCTTTCATTTGATACCCTACTCAGAATTTAAAAAAAATATTTTTTTTTTCGATGAGCACTTTTTGATGGTTTAGTATTTGTATGATGAGTTTTTTAGATGGTTTAGTATTTTTCCTATATGCGGGTCAAAGAGTTGTATAAGCATGCCAAATTTCAACTCTCTATGTTTAGCCGTTTGGCTACAATTTTTACCGAACAGACAGACAGACAGACGACAAAATGACGCTATAAGGGTTTTTTGGTCATACCTACAAAACTCTAAAAATGGGGTCCTGTATAAGCTGCCTGTCCTCTGTGGATGGTACAAATTTTATGACGTTATCCCTGGTATTTTTGATCATGTATGATTTTTCGGCAATATATAATTATATTGCATAATAACAACTTGAACAATGTTACTAACCATGAAATTAATAAATATACTTTTTATAAACAGCAAAACATTAGCATGGGGAAAATCACAGTTTTTTTAAAATATTTTCCATTATTTTAATTGAGATTTTATCAAACGTCCTTCAAAATTTATTGGCGTTATAAAATTACAAAACAATTTTATAGAATCTATCATTTTTTATATTTTAAAATTTAATATTAGATTTAGAATGTTATATTGACTTGTTTAATAAAAGATGGGCAACATTTTTTGACAGGTTATGGAAATTTGAAATTTACATTATTAATTATTGTGTAAGAATTACTAAACATATTACGATTAAGTTTGACCTAAAAATTATATTTTTTAAAATAAATATAATTAAAAAATTTCCTTTTGACTAGTTTTTGAGTTATAGGCAACTCAGTTTTTGTTTGTTTACTTAAAAACTGCAAGAATTAGCTAAAAATTGAGGTAATTTTTGAGATTTAGGGTTCAAAAGATATAAGACCAATTATTGACAAAAAACTCGGTTTAATTTTTCGGTTTAATTCGGCAAAATTTTAAAAAATAATATTTTTACCGACCGCCAACATAAGGGAGGTATTGTGATCATACCGATTTTGACATTTCGAGATTTCGATGGATCTCCACGAATTGAGGTCCCTACATAACATTTTGACTATTTTTAGCATGATGTCTGTCGGTCTGTCTGTCCGTCCGTCTGTCTGTCTGTGTACACGTGCAGAGCAAATTCGGCTAAAAGAATTTTTATGAAACTGCATATTTAAGCTTTTGACATCAATGGCACGAGTTGATCAACTTTTGGTAAAAATCGGTTGACTAGAAATGGGAGTTTACTCGTGTCGATTTTAAGATTTTTCGGTCTCTCTGTCTGTCTGTCCGTCCGTCTGTCTGTGTATACGTGCAGAGCAAATTCAGCTAAAAGGATTTTTATGAAACTTCATATTTAAGCTTTTGACATCAATGGCCCGAATTGATCAACTTTTAGTAAAAATCGGTTGACTAAAAATGGGAGTTTATTCGTGTCGATTTTAAATTTTTCTGTCTGTCTGTCTGTCCGTCCGTCTGTCTGTGTACACGTGCAGAACAAATTCGGCTGAAAGGATTTTTATGAAACTTCATATTTAAGCTTCTGCCATCAATGGCACGAGTTGATCAACTTTTGGTAAAAATCGGTTGACTAAAAATGGTAGTTTACTCGTGTCGATTTTAAGATTTTTGCGAATATTTCATAACAGAAAAATATTTCAAAAAAAAAAATTTAACAAAAGTTGCTATAAATGCAATAACTAATAACTTTTATTTGAGACGTTTTTGATAAAACGAAAAATTTCGAAACATTTTTCCAAGTATCAATTTTTTCATACTTACATGTAACGTTTCCATGGTCATGATAAATTATTAGATCAATTCTGTAAAAAATTACTGTGTAGTAACGTTACTACAAGATAAAATGTTATAAAAGTATAATGGACTTTCATTCATGATAGTAACTGACCTTGCTCATAGTGACGAATTTACTTACTATGATCTCTGTTAGAAAATATTAGGCGAAGTTATGTCTACTCTGTTGCTAGTATGTATTTTATACAAGTACTTTATGATGGCGGTCGGTCCTGTGGTGGCCACATCTGATTTTTTTTTATTCGCACAATAATTTTATGGTGTCCTGAGTGACCATAGATATTTAAAGCTTTGGACATGTATATTTTTCAATGTTTATTTTTATTAATTTAATATTTTCAGTAAATTACAGTCCTACTGAAACCTACAGATGTCCTGGAGTAAACGAGGAATACACAAGTTGTGGTTCGGCATGTCCTCCCACCTGTGAAACTATCGTCCAGAACGACCTAATTTGCATTGCTCTTTGTGTCCCTGGTTGTTTCTGTAAAGCAGGACACGTTCGAAATCGATGGAACAACTGTATCCCAAAAGAAAAGTGTAAGTCCCAAAAAAAATACAATGCTTACTAATTAATTACATAATGTAATTTAATAGCATGAAATTTTCACTTCCTGTAATAAACATAAGTTTTCTAATTATTACGTATAGCCAGTGGTGTGTTTGCAAACAGTTAACAAACGAGTAAAAATTAATATGTGAAGTGTGAATTTTCACACATTTCAGGGTTTTGTAGGTATTTAGTAAATGATAACAAATTGTTAGTAACACTTCACTCAATAAGTCTCCGGTCTGATAAATATATGGCAACACTGTTGACAGACCCATATGATTTCTGGATAGTACCAACCTCCAAACGATACGTGTGAAAATTTCATGACATTCTGACAATTAGTTTAGAGGTTACAGTGGTTTTAGTGACTCCAATTTTGTAATTTTCAAAAGAATGGATAAAAAAGAATTTCGTGTGTTGATTAAACATTGTTTTTTGATAGAAAAAAAATACTGTTGAAGCCAAACAGTGGCTTGATAAGCGTTATAGAGACTCTGCACCAGGCAAATCAACTATTACTGATTGGTATGCTGAATTTAAATTAATTAATTAAATTATTTTTTTTATTTTAGGAGCGTTAAATGAATATATAATAATCTCATAGTAGAGATGAACATTTTTATTAGCATATAGAATAAAAAACAAAAAATTGATAAAAATAGTAATAAAAAGAATTAAAAAAGTTACAAATTATAATACGTTAAACTCATACAAACATTTCTTGGTCAAATATTGGTCAAAATAGATCTTATTATAATATATTTTCTGTAAATAATTTGCAGTTGAATAAAAATAATAAAATTTTTACTAATTATTGTTTAGTTATGTCAATAACTAGTTAGATAACAACAAATACAAAAAGTCTTGACCATGTAGAATTTTTATTAAATGAGTTATTTGAATAAAAGCGAAAAGTTGGGGGATGTAAAGTTAATGTCAAAAATGTTTCGCGGATCCCCAGGGGTCCGCGGACTACAATTTAAGAACCGCTGGTTTAGTCGATATGTCAGGGGGAAAGGATCAATGCTGCCCTTTATATAATTTGATGGAGCATATTTGGAAAGTGATGTATTTTCACTTTAACAATAATTATGTCGCTTTATGAAGAGTTGGCAATCTTAAAAAATGTTTATTTATACGAAAAAAAAAAAAAATGCTAATATTGTTTACAATGAAATTTAAAAATAAATTACTGTTGCGGTTAAGAAATTTTATTTTCAATTAACCGAGCAGCGCCGTGTAATCTGGGGGTCTATTCTGTAACTTCTCGACAGTCACATGCACAGTATCGTGTTGCCTATGCACATTACACTGTCATCGTATAGTGTTACTTTGTGTTTGAAAGTGTCGAAAGTAAATGTGGCCATTTTGAAATTTTGACGTACTGTGACAGAATAAACTTTGAGGTTATTAGACAGTATATACAATGCACATATATATACATAACGCAGTATATACAGTGATATTAGTTAATATTGTCATATTACAAATCTGGCCAGGTATACCTACTAAAAGATAGGACATATTCTGACCTGAATTTTTTCTGCCCTGTAACAGTTAATATAATTTGTTTAAAATAACTCTAATAATAATTATTGTAGCAGGATTTTGTGCAAACTTCCCTTCCAGCAGGTATTATTCAAAAGGTTGACTTGTTTCTCTTAATTCATGACGTCATGCTAATCCTTCATAGAAATTTGGAATTTCCATCTAATCCCCTAAATAACATTTACTCAATGAATACATTCTCTACCCCCTACAAAAAATTGTGCAAAACCGCACGACGGTATATTTAGATTAATTTTGTTTTTGTTTTTATGGTTTTATTAGGATTTTTATTTTATAATATATTTTATGACATGTATTTTATTTTTATTTTATAAATTAAAATATTCATTGACATATCCCCTTGTCCCTTCCTCTTCCAATTCATCCAATACTTCAAATATAATAAGTCCTTCGGCCATAACTACAACATTTAAGATAAAAAAACAACCAAAATATACATATTTCCATATATAAAACACATTTTAAATCCTCTATATACTAACCTCAAAATAAGTAAATCAATATATTCAAACTAAACGTAAACAACTTTCAAAAGTCTAAAAACAATATCTCTTTCCAAAAACGACAAGTTCGTACGTGTCGTCTCATAATACTACTAAAAATTGGGCCAATTGTGCTGGCCCTGGGGGGGGATGCCCGTCGCCCCCCTTGTGGTTGCGCCACTGCCCATGAGTGCTGGTTTTCATGGTCTATAGGGATTTGCAGCTAAGCACCCTACCATCTGGTGAGCGTTTCATGAACTTCTGTACATCAGATAACATTTCGTTTTGTGTATTGGTTTTGTATGAAGTTTGTTTTTAAAGTTTTATTATAATCATTGAAAAATGTATACTACATATTGTTGTGTGCCTATGTGCAATTCATTGAAAAGAAGAAACCCGGAAATATCGTTTCCACTAATATCAGACACCGTACGGTTCGAAACAAAATTGGGAAAGCAAGAGGTTAGGAATCGACGCGATGTTTAGATAAACAATTTAAAAATTGGAAAAAAAGAGAGCCCTTATATCAAAGTTTGCTCATTACATCTGAATGATAGTGATTACAAAAAATATTTTCAATTTTGTATTTATTATCGCATATCTTGAAAATTCCTGTTATTGTGTGTGGGTTTGTAATGCACAAGTTTGTAGGCAAAATGCATAAATCTTTATGAACTCTCTGTTTTTTTCAGTGACTCCACACAATATTATATGCCCAGCATTGTAGATTTCTACCCCTTGGTAAACAACACGGGAATTATTATTTCCCCCAATATAGTTAAAATAATCGACAATGGAAAACCGCCATAACTTAAAACCAGAGTAATGTCACTTCACAAAATCAGAAAATCCCAAACAATTATTTATTTTTTGTCGTTTTTTGATACACTTTTCGCTATTATTTACTAGTAAATGTCAAGTGGTATCTGATTTAGAATGGTTTCAAAAAAATCCGCGTGGCGCTACGATCTTAAAATTTTTCCCCTATACCTACGAAACCCTAAAAGGTTATTGCTTTTAATCTCTATGCATGTCCCACCTATAGATGGAACCTGGATCAACACATCAATTAACACTCCACACCTACCAACATAAAAAATACAGTTATATTATTTTGCCAAATATTTTTTTGTTTTTTTAGGTCCGTGCAAAAATCCAAATGAGATATTCGCATGCGGTTCTGCGTGCCAAACAACTTGTGCTACATTAGGCCAGGAATGTCCCATCAAAAATATAAAATGCAACGACACATGTTATTGTCGAGATGGGTACGCACGAGACAAAAATGGAATATGTATACCCATTACAGACTGTCACAATCAAAAACGATGAAAATAGAAACACAATAAACTAGATTACCAAAACAATGAAGAAATGCCGAAAAAAAGACAATAGACCATATTAGTAACTACGTCACAAGATGGGATTCAATGCTGCTGTCTCGCGCTTGAATTCCTTTTATTTGAATTTAGCATGCTGTTTTTTTGTTAAATTGTATTTTGCAAATATAAATTAAGTTTTCAAAGTAAGAGAATCAGTGATGGGCACGTAAGTTACATGATGTAAGTTACCTCATTGTTGACGCGTAAACAATGATGTAAAGTAAACACAAAAACTCTTGTAAACAATGTAAACATTGTAAACAATGATTTAGACATGCGCACTTGTTTTGAATTACAGAATCTCATTTTCAATACATTTTTATAAATAATAAAATTTTAATGAAACGATTTTAAATGAAAAAGTAAGTACATAAAATTAGGACAAGCCAATATACATATTAATAAAAATCGAATTTGCATCATTATACAGGTGTTACATACAAATTAGTAAATATGAACATGAAAATTTAAAAAAAAATTCATTTAAAAATTCAGTCTAATTTTTTTAATAACAAAATACATTAAATTTCACCTTTAAGAAAATCAGCCTATATTTTTTAATAACGAAAAGATTCATTGCAAATTTTTGCATAACTCCCTATATTTTCTTTCATTTTCTTTAATTAAAACAAAACCTAGTTCTTCAGAACTATTCCTTCGGTTTCTTCCCAACATTTTTTAAATAAATTTATTGTTTTGAACTGAATATATTTGTTCATTAACCCTATATTATTCGTATTAAATAACTAAAACTAACCTCATTATTTGACAGTTTAAAAAGTTTACATTGTTTACAAGTTTACCAATTGTTTACATAAGTTGGTAAACGAGTAAACAATTAAAGTTTACGTGTAAACGCCCATCACTGAAGAGAATGCTTCATATCAAAACTACAAGTCAATATTTATTTATTAAAATTCTTATTTTATACATTATAATTTAATATGTCATTATTTTTGCAGAACAATATTATTTTGCAGGTTAATTTTGAAAATTTTACGTAAATAATTGTTATTATGGCAAGTAATATAGCAATAAGTGTGTATGCCATATCTAAATGGTTTGAAGGAACAATATATTGTTTTTATTTTATCCATTAATGCTTTTCATTTTCATCTGTCAAAAAACGAAAAAAATGCAATTAAAAATGTAGCTGTAATGGTTACAATTTGGAGCAAAAAAATACATCATTATGCATTCTTAAACAAAATATTAATGATTACTTAGTGTTAATTAAATAAATACTAAAGATATTTCGATTTTCAAATTATTTAAAAACGTAACCTATAAATATATCTTCGAATCCTTATTTATATATTTACAAAATCATTATTCTATTTTCATTTTTTATTATCTGGACTGTATATATTAGTATAAATTTATCAAAAATACATATTTTTTGCTCCAAAATTGAAGATATTCATAAAATTAAGGTAACAAAAGTAATGTCACATGTATTTTAAATCAGTCAAAAACTTCCAAAGGACTCAGCTCTCAGATGGCAGCACATGTATGTGATGACACACTAATATGGTCTATTAAGAATGGAATTACAAGGCCACTGTGATGTACTAATGTTTGTATAATAATAAAAAGCAAAAATATTTGTATTATTTTACCTTTTATTCATTTCATAACGTAGGCTAAACTAAGTCTACGATTTTTACCTATTAAAAAAAATATATATATTTTTAATTTCAAAAAAAGACATATATTACCTTAGCCTTAAATACAAATAATCCATAACATTATATGCCATAATTTAGCTATGAATTAAAAAAATATTAGGTCGTCAAGAATGAAATTTGTAGAAAAAAGGCAAAGTTGTTTGATAACTTACAAATATAAGGAATTATTTTATTCATCAAAGTATGCACTCATATTGTCTATACACTTTTTCCATTTAAGCGGCAGGTTGTTCAGGCCGGTGGTATAAAACCTTGGCGGACAAGAGAATTCCTGGAAGGCTAGTTTTACAGCATTATCGGAATCAAACTGTTTTCCTATTAAAAAGTTGTCCAAATTGCGGAAGAAGTGGTAGTCAGTAGGGGCTAGGTCTGGTGAGTATGGAGGATGATGAAGAAGTTCCAACTCCAATTCCTGTAGTTTTACCACAGTCATTTGTGCAGTGTGTGGTCTAGCGTTATCATGCAATAAGATAGGAGTCGATCTGTTGACCAATCTTGGCTGTTTTTCTTTAAGTTTTTGCATCATTTTGTCCAGTTGGTTGCAGTATATTTCTACTGTGATGGATGAGCCAGGTTTTTAAAAAAACATATATAATAAAACCGGTTTACGGGCTCCAAAAGAATATAGGTCCTAGACAGTTGCCTTGTCTGTCTAAGCCAGCAGTTCTTAAACTGGGGTCCGCGTAGTCTTTACCGGGGGTCCGCGAAACAATTTTGACATTAACTTTACATTCCCCAATTTTTCGCTTTTATTCAAATAACTCATTTAATATAAATCCTACATGGTCAGGACTTTTTGTATTTGTTGTTACCTAACTAGTTATTGACATAACTAAACAATAATTAGTAAAAATTTAATTATTTTGATCCAACTGCAAATTATTTACAGAAAATATATTATAATAAGATCTATTTTGATCAATATTTGACCAAGAAATGTTTGTATGAGTTTAACGTATTATAATTTGTAACTTTTTTAATTCTTTTTATTACTATTTTTATCCATTTTTTGTTTTTTATTCTATATGCTAATAAAAAAGTTCATCTCTACTATGAGATTATTGAGCCAGAAATTAAGTCTCAAAAATGACGTAAAATGCCTGGGGTTGGGATGGGGTCCGCAAAAAAAACAGTTTTCAAGAGGGGGTCTTCGGACAACATAAGTTTAAGAACCCCTGGTCTAGGCCAAAGTTCGCCCTTATTGATAGGGTGCCTAAATGTCACGCATTTACAGACCGTTTTGTCCCGCTTTCCAGATAAAGATTAGATACCAGAGATTTAGAACTAATGCCCGAATCGGGAAACAAAAAATAAAAACCGAAGTCACCCGACAAAAACCAGAAAGTTACATCCCTTGTTACGGGGCAGTGATGGGCGCGTAAGTTACATGATGTAAGTTACCTCATTGTTGACGCGTAAACAATTGATGTAAAGTAAACACAAAAACTCTTGTAAACAATGTAAACAACGTAAACAATGTAAACAATGATTTAGACATGCGCACTTGTTTTGAATTACAGAACCTTATTATCAATACATTTTTATAAATAATAAAATTTTAATGAAACGATTTTAAATGAAAAAGCAAGTATATAAAATTAGGACAAGCCAATATACATATTAATAAAAATCGAATTTGCATCATTATACAGGTGTTACGTACAGTAAATATGAATATGAAAAATAAAAAACTTTTTTCTTTAAAAAATTTAGTCTAATTTTTTTAATAACAAAATACATTAAATTTCACCTTTAAGAAAATCAGCCTATATTTTTTAATAACGAAAAGATACATTGCAAATTTTGCATAACGCCCTATATTTTCTTTCATTTTCTTTAATTAAAACAAAACCTAGTTCTTCAGAACTATTTTTCGGTTTCTTCCCACCATTTTTTTAATAAATTTATTGTTTTGAACTGAATATACTTGTTCATTAACAGTGCCGCAACAACATAAATTGGCGCCTGGATCGTAAAATTATTTGGTGCCTCCCCCCCCCCCCCTCACTAATTACATACGCAGTTTTAAAAAATTTATGGTAGGGTGATTGCATCAGTAAGGGAACGTTTAAAACATTTACTTACGTTGTTTTCTTCACCAAAATGTTATTTAAGATATTTACTTATCATATTTTATATAAAATCCTTAAAATCTTATTGTTTTAATTTGATGCAAGTGAAAATAAAACTTAGAAAAATAAAAAACATAACTTTATTCATAAAAATCACAAAATCGCCAGAAAAGGAACACTTACTCCTAATAAAGCAACTATCTTATTACCAGTAAAGGAACATACAAACATTTATATTATAAAATCATTTTTTTTAACAATAAATGTATAAAAAAATTAAAAAAAAAAAACATTCGTTGGTATTATTTTTTAGTTTAGTTTTAACCGTTTTCTCTGGTTTGGTTTAAATTGCAATATTAACGATTATATTAACAAATTATGTTACAAATCTTTTAATAAACTCAAAAATCATGATAATCAACTAATATAAAAAGGGACAAAATATAAACTCTAGGTCAATAAAACACAAAATGAAAAACACCTAAAATGAAACACAAAAGGGCTAAAGAAATATTATATTACATAATTGAATAACAAAATAAATAAAAAAATATATATCTAATGACAAAAAAAAGGGATATTTGAACAGAAAATACTAAATATTTAGGTATTTTAATAATATATTATATAATCACTTTAACGGAATGGAAAATTAAATAAATTGAACTTTTCTGGCTTTTAACTGTGAAAATTCGTTAATTAAGTCTTCATAATTTAATGACTGCGCTGTAATATTTTCTATTGATATTAAAGCTAAATTTTACAAGCTCTTGGCCCATTGTAGAACGCAAATAATTTTTTATTAACTTTAATTTACTAAAACTGCGTTAATTCGAAGCAACAATTACAGGGAGTATTAAAAATATGCGCAGTGCAATGCCAATATTAGGGTACACATCTTTTAAATCGTAAGTGTGGATCACTTCTAATAATTGCATTGCAGTAGCAGTTATACAGTCATCAATTAATGAACTTGCCTGCCATTTGAAACTTTCGATTATGAAATCAAATTTGTGTTAATTATAGTTTATTAATATAAAAGATAATAATAAAAAAATATATATTTGGCCATTCGGCGCCCCTATGAATCCGGCGCCTGGTGCGGCGGCACCTCTCGCACCACCCTTGTTGCGGCACTGTTCATTAACTCTCTATTATTCGTATTAAATAACTAAAACTAACCTCATTATTTGACAGTTTACATTGTTTACATTGTTGACAAGTTTACCAATTGTTTACATAAGTTTACACGTAAACGTAAACAATTAAAATTTACGTGTAAACGCCCATCACTGTTACGGGGTAAAGGTGATAGACGACAAAATAATATCCTGTGAGTAATTCTAGTGGGTAGAGCATGTTATAAGCATATCAAATACTAAAAATTAGTAAACAAATAATTATTAAATTAAATATTAGTAAAATGATGTCGGTCAAACATTTTACAATTTTCTGATTCCCGTAATCGGTACGTGGTTCACTCTAGTGGCGTGAAACTAAACTAACCATAAAATTGAACTAGCTGATTCCATTCGGCTTTAGTCTCGTTGAAATGGCGCATCTATGTAGTTTGTGAGCGAAATGGCTGAAGAATTATTAGTAGTGTTAAGCCGTAGTGAAAATACAGGATTCGGTTTTCGTTTGTCATCACAACCTGGTTTACCACCTATAATTTATGATATTGTTGAAGATTCACCAGCTGCAGAATGTGGCGAGGTAACAATTTTTGATAAAAAGCATGTTATTTAGCGTCTATGTTGACAGCTAATATGCACCTGGTATGTTTTAGTAATATTTTAACTAATATTTAATACTAAATCATCATAAAAATGTAAATGGCAACGTAGCAATCGTCATCGGGAAGTTTTGTTATGAAAGGGTGGGCTTAACCGTATAATAGAGGTTTCTTTCAATATTTTTATACATTAAACACTCGAGATGTTTCTAAAATACGTTGCATTTGTTTAAATGCATTTTAAGAAACATAAAACACGTTCTAATTCGTCCGTAAGATAAAAAAAAAAAAAACAATACCGAACCCCTCCCTTAAAATACATTTTGTTCATAAAATATTTTGTTCTAAACTTACTGAATTTGCAATTTTGTGCATAAATTAATAAAATTTAGGTCAAAATTGTTTAGAAACTTTTAAATGTCATGCTAATTTTTTTGCAAATAAATACAAATTTTACGTTTTAAATTAAACAAGTCATATTGTAATGTTGGATTTTGCATTTTATTTGTTGTTTTCAAACTATTGAGAACATTTTATCGCTTATTTCTGTTTGGTGTTAGTCATAGCAAGATAACGTTATCAGATTTGAATGTAAGGGTTTTAATATAAATTATATCAAACTAATCGATATATTACAATTAATATTGCAATTTTTTAGTGTTTTTACCTTTTTTCCTTTTAAAATTATTAAATAATACCCTTAGAACGAATTTTACCGAAGATTTTTCTTTTAAAAATTCAGACGTAAACTACGACCAAAGGTCATATGTCAAATTGTGACAGGAGGGTAGCAATCCAACCATTTTGTACAAGATAATTAGTACACAAATTACTGTGAAAGCTAATATTTTTGTTTTTCGTAAATTTGTTTTTAATAGGTGGGTTTTAAGAAATTTTTGTAAAGGGGAAAGTTTTAGGAAATTTTATTAGCTATGATTTTTATTTGAAACATTTTTTTGTATCTGGTTTTATTTTAGAGATAATAGACAATGTGTGTGTGAAAACATATTTTTGTTTTTTGGTCTAGTTTTTTAAATACTTGGTTTAGATAAAAAAATGTTAAGATAAAAGTTGTAGGAAATTTTACTAGCTACAACTTTTATTTGGAACATTTCTTTGTAACTTGTTTCATTTTAGAGATAATAGACGATGTGTGTGTGAAAACATATTTTTGTTTTTTTGGTATAGTTTTTTAAATACTTAGTTTAGAAAAAAAATGTTAAGATAAAAGTTCTAGGAAATTTTACTAGCTACAACTTTTATTTGGAACATATTTTTGTAACTTGTTTCATTTTCGAGATAATAGACAATGTGTGTGTGTATACATATTTATGTTTTTTGTTAATATTTCTTTAAATATTTGGTTTACAAAAAAAATGTAAAGAGAAAAGTTATAGGAAATTTTATTAGCTACAACTTTTATTTGGAATTTTTTTTTGTATCTATTTCCATTTTCGAGAAAAGGGAGTGTTTAAACACAAATTTTGGTTTAGAGCTATTTTTTTTAAATATTTATTTTTCCAAAAAAATGTAAAGAAAAAAGTTGTAGGATATTTTATTAATTACAACTTTTATTTGAAACATTTTTTTGTATTTCTTTTCATTTCAAAATAATATTTGTGTAAACACATTTTTATTTTTGGCAAATATATAATTAGACGTGTGATAAACAAAAAAAATTGTAGGAAGAGTTGCAGGAAATGGTTTTATCTACAAATTTTATTTGAAACATTTGTATCTATTTCCATTTTTGAGATAAAATATAATGTGTCACATTTTTGTTTTTAGCAAATTTCTCACTAGATATTTTAAACACGGCTTCGAACCGTCATTTTTTTCGTTTCGGTTTTCGTACCGGTTCAATTAAAAAAATATCAGTTCGATTCCGGTTTTCATTCCGGCAAAAATAACGTTTTTTTTCGGTTTTCGGTTCAGTTCCGAGTGATACATTTTTAAATGCTTTTATTTGTATTAGAAATTTATTTTCTACTATAATTTAGAAGAACACTTTATTCCTTATTTTGTGATAATCATAACGGGGGTCTGAGCGTTCATACCCCCCCCCCTGAAATAATAGAAGCGCATTTTTTTTTCTTATCAGTTACAAAAAATTACGCATTACGATTTTTTTCTGCTCATAAGTTTAAAAAATAATCTTAAATAAAATGTATTTTATATTCACTCACATAAACATTATCTGAACCGAAATAAACCGCTATTATTTTTCGGTTCAGTTCCGGTTTTCGTTCCGACGAAAACAACGTTTTTTTTCGGTTCAGTTTCGGTTCGAAGCCCTGATTTTAAATACAAAAATTTGGTGTATGAAATTTTAGTAGCTATAATTTTGTTTTTTGATTAATTTTTTGTATATCTTTCCGTTTTCGAGACAAGGATAATGTGTGTAAACATGTTTTTGTTTTTTGCAGATATCTTTTTAAATATTTATTTTATCAAAAAAATATAAAGGAAAAAGTTGTAGGAAATTTTATTAGCTACAATTTTTATTTAAAACAATTTTTTGTATCTCTTTCAATTGTCGAGATAAGAAGCAGTGTGTGTGTGTAAACACATTATTGTTTTTTACAAATATCTCTTTAAATAATTACGGTACTAAAATTTTCTAAATAGAAAAGTTGTAAGAAATTTTATTAGCTACAACTTTTATTTAAAACATTTTTTTTATCTCTTTCTATTGTCGAGATAAGAGACAGTGTCTGTATATATGTAAACACATTTTTGTTTTTTTTACAAATATCACTTTAAATAATAATATTACTAAAATTTTCTAAATAGAAAAGTTATAAAAATGTTTATTAGCTACAACATTTATTTAAAATAATTAAAATAAATTTGCAAACTGTCTAGAGCAGCGGTTCCCAACCTGTGCTCCGCGTGCACTTCTCAGGGGCTCCGCAGCCGTTCCAGGAAATAAATAAAAATTGAATAAAATCAAAAGTATTAGAAATAAAAAACAGAATCAAAATAATAAAACTGGAAATGACATTCTGAAAGAAAATTGGCCAAGTTGTATGTATGTCCAAGTGATTTCTGACTCTAGCCGGTTTATGACTCTATGACTAGCTGGAATGTGATCAGCGAGATGCATTTTTGTTTGAATATTCTGCGTGTATTTTGATTATTTGCTTCAATTTATAAAAATCTGTCTATCAATATGTGAGCTGTGAAAGAGAAAAGTGAATTTATATTAACTAAAAAAATCTATCCTCTCCCCGGTAACATTAATTCTAAACACCATTAATTTGTAAGACATAGGGTAGGCCTAGTGGCTCCGTCATAAATATTGATTCTAAAAAAGGCCCCGCAAGTAAAAAAGGTTGGTAACTGGTCTAGAGCATTGCGCATAGTTCGTAGCTACGGATTTTCTTACCATCATATCAAGCAACAAATAGAGATGTGATGTAAAATTTGACTATAAAATTATGTTTAAAACAACTCTAACGAAGTGTTAATCTTATGTTAAGATTATCAGATACAATCACAAGTTGTAAACAAGTATTTAACTGTAAAAACAATGTTTTTTAAATCATAATTACACGGAAATTTTTATTACTCATTTCAAATCAGAACAAAGTTAGACGCAATTTTGTTTTTAACTACTGTAAATGGTTTTAATAGTTAAATTACCGGCCATTACATATAGAGAGGGGGGTATTGTGATCATACCAATTTAAACTTTTCGAGATTTTTACATATAAACACGAATTAGGCTTTTTTAACACGAATCAACTGTTTTAAGCGTGATGCCGATCTGTGGATACGTGTAGACAGGGGCGTACCCGGCGCGGTCCAAAATCAAAATTATTCGCGACTCAAACTAACGTTGGCGGCGCTGCATACGACAGTTGATGGCTGACGAGAAGCGTATATATCAGAAGTTTTTTCTTAATATTTATCTGTTCAAACAATATTTCGGCAAAAAAGCACTGTATTTAAGTCACTATATTTTAAAATAGTCTTAATTCACATAAACTGCAGCACAACACACTACAAATATTATACAAATATACGTTTCTGTTTAATTTATCAAGCCGCCACCAGATGTTTCACTGTTATTATGAGTCGCGAATAGTGCGCCGAATTGATGAAATATTTCAAACTACTACAAGAAAAATATAGTACGCATTTAACAAATGCATTTCCTCAGCAGATTTTTTCGATCAGCATTGTTGGACAAAATTAAATTATGTTCCAGTACTTGCCAAAATATTTTTAATAGACTATAGTACAATTTTATCCCGTTTCGACGATATATGTATAGCTTTTATGCTGTTTTTAGGGTTTTGTAGGTATGACCAAACTACCGTCATTTTGTCGTCTGTCTGTTCGGTAAAAATTGTAGCCAAACGGCTAAACCTAGAGAGTTGAAATTTGGCATGCTTATACAACTCTTTGACCCGCATATAGAAAAAATACTAAAACATTTAAAAAACATATCCCCCTAAAAATATAAACAAATATGTGCCAATCGAAAAAAAATATATTTTTTTAAAATTTTGAGTAGGGTATCAAATGAAAGCCCTTATTACGTGGATTAACGATCAAAATTTTATTTTTGCAAAATAAATTATTTTGTTGCTATTTTTGCCAAAATTGTGCAAAAAAAAATGTTGTCCCACACCCTATAGTCCAGATGGCTTAAACTAAAAATCTGAAAAAATTCTAAGTAATGTACATTGGTGTGAACTGGAATAATACAACAGGAATTTTTGATCAGAATATGTTTTCGGAAAATAACGCATTTTTTGTGTTTTTTGCTTGACCATGTAAAATATTTAATAACTTATGTAATACAATAAACCAGTATGCTTTGATAGTGTAATGGTTAGCATGCTCGCGTTCTAATTTGCAAACTAAGGTCCAATCCGGTCTCGAGGTATTTTTATTTTGTTTAAATAATTTTTTCAAAATTCTAGCTATATTTGGGCAAATGTAGCATTTAATTTTTAAAAGAATTGAATACACGAAATCAGAGGGGCGAAGTTATGACTTAAAACAACCAATGGAAGCCATAGGCGCAATTTTCAAATTCTTAATGAACCTTTCGATAAAATATATATGGACTTTTCGATATAAAAAAAAAATACTACACATATTTAGAAACCTAAATAATGGTATTTTAATTCGAATTAAAATTAACAAAAAAAATATTTTAACATTAAATTTGTTTTGGCATTCCAAATAATCATCATTCACTTACTAAATACCTGCGAAATCCTGAAATATGTGAAAATTCACACATCACATCCATTTTTATGTTTGAAATACTCGCACCCCCTTTTAATCTAGATTCAAACTAGGGCCTTAATGCGTGGCGTCCAACACAATATAAATTGCAGAAGTACATAAATAATTTGAATAAATTACTGTATTTTTAGATTTGAAAGTGCTGATTCTATTGTTACATAATTTTAAATTAATTATTTATAAATCCTGTTTATACATTGTAATAGTATTTTTTTACAAAAAACCCATTTTCCAGGCACTTTAAAAATCTTTAGTAGATAATTACTTTAAAACAAAACATTTGGGCCATCTGTGCCCTGTTTCATTCTAAATAAAACTTTGTATTAGCTTGGAATATCCGTTTCACGCCGCTGAAGAAGACACTAAAAGGGGTTAAAATGTATTGTTAGTTAAAAATTACTAGAAAGAATAGACCCAAAAATATCGCAGAAATATGAAACGTTATAAGAAGGTACAAGGGCTACCTTTTAAGTATTTACAAAAATTAAGAAATAAAATTTTTTTGGAACAAACTGTTTTATTGCTTTTCATAATATTCGCCTTTAAGATTTATACACTTTGCATGCGTTCAATTCTCGAAACATTTTTTCCACTCTGAAGTTGGTATCTCAAAAACAAGGCTTTCGAAGACTTCAACAGTTCTTGAGGTGATGAAAATCGCTGTCCACGCATTTTTTGTTTGACATTGGGGAACAAAAGTTGGGATAAATCAGGTGAATACGGGCAATGAGACATTAATTTGATGTATTTCTCCTTCAAATAATCAATTGTTTGGCGTGCTGTGTGCGAGCTTGCATTGTCATGATGAAGAATGATGCGACGTTTTTGGTTGTTTTTCCTGATTTTGTCGATGACTTCTGGCAAACAAATTGTTGTATACCATTCAGCATTAACTGTTCTCCGATCCTCTTAAGCAGGGATGAGCAACCCGCGGCCCGCGGGACTCATGCGGCCCGGCGTACTTTTTCGTGCGGCCCGTCAAAGCTTTTGTCTGTCAAATTTCAAAAAAGGCCATTAGATTACAAAAGATAAATAGATATATTTTAAATCATAAATAAGAGCAATATAGAGCAATTGATTGCTAACAAGCAATGCCAAACTTCTCATTAAAATTTGTTTATGATTTTTTCCCCATTATAATTATCTTTGATTGCTTTTTTATACCTAGCATTTCTATTATATGTTTCATTTGTGTATTTTTTTTTAAATAATTTTGTTATTTTGTTAAGAAATAAATAATTTGTGTTTATCATCTTGTGTTCATAGTTTAATAAATTTCGTATGCGGCCCGCAGGAAATTTTTTAATTTCTAGTTGGCCCGTAGTAAAAAAAGGTTGCTCATCCCTGCTCTAAAGGAATGGTTGCGACATGTCCAGTACAGCCGAAGAAACAAGCGATCATTTTCTTGGAAGTGCTTCGTGAACGAACAAGCAGACCCAAACAGTGGATTGTTGCTTAGTTTCCGGTTCATATGAATAAATCCATGTTTCGTCACCTGTAACGATGTTGGATTTTGCAATGCCTAGGTTGATTTTTTTAGCATTCCCTTACACCAATCAATACGAGCCTTTTTGGAGCTTCGGTCAAATTATGCGGAATCCATCGGGAATATATCTTTTTCACAGCTAAATGTTCATGCAAAATCGAATGTATTGCAGTCTGCGATATGCCAAAGGATGCCTCTATCTCACGGTAAGTCACTTCTTCAATCATTTTGCGCACAGCATCGATGTATTTTTGAATCTCAACCGATTTTGGTCGACCTTCACGAGATTCATCACTGACAGACGCACGACCACGACGAAATTCTGAAAACCAATTGTAAACAGTCTTTTCTGATGGGTAAAAACCAAAAAAAAAACTGGCTCATCGATCACAGCAAAAATATACTGCAACCAACTGGACGAAATTATTCAAAAACTTAAAGAAAAACAGCCTAGATTGGTCAACAGATCGACTCTTATCTTATTGCATGATAACGCTAGACCACACACTGCACAAATGACTGTGGCAAAACTACAGGAATTGGAGTTGGAATTCATCATCCTCCAAACTCACCAGACCTAGCCCCCACTGACTACCACTTCTTCCGCAATTTGGACAACTTTTTAATAGGAAAACAGTTTAATTCCGACAATGCTGTAAAACTGGCCTTCCAGGAATTCATTGACTCTTGTCCGCCAGGATTTTATACCACCGGCCTGAACAACCTGCCGCTTAAATGGGGAAAAACTACATTACTGGCCAAACAAAAAAAAAAAAAAAAAAACGCTCATCAATCACAGCAGAAATATACTGCAACCAACTGGACGAAATGATGCAAAAACTTAAAGAAAAACAGCCTAGATTGGTCAACAAATCGACTCTTATCTTATTGCATGATAACGCTAGACCACACACTGCACAAATGACTGTGTCAAAACTACAGGAATTGGATTTGGAACTTCTTCATCATTCTCCATACTCACCAGACCTAGTCCCCACTGACTACCACTTCTTCCGCAATTTGGACAACAGTTTAATTCCGACAATGCTGTAAAACTTGCCTTCCAGGAATTCATTGATTCTCGTCCGCCTGGGTTTTATACCACCGACCTGAACAACCTGCCGCTTAAATGGCAAAAGTGTATAGACAGTATGGGTGCATACTTTGATGAATAAAATAATTCCTTATATTTGTAAATTATCAACCAACTTTGCCTTTTTTCTAAAAATTTCATCCTTGACGACCTAATACATGTTGAATTTGAAGTGTTGTCGTAGATGTGTGAATATTCGTATTTCACATCAATTATTTCGTCTGTAACCTAATGTATTTTTTTGACTCATAAAAATGTATACATCCAGGAAATAGAACATGAAGTGTGGTAATACCATTACATCATATTTATGCAACGAAAATAAAAAATTGTTATTATTCACGCGTGTACAATTCACTTTTACTTGAAGAATGCCATTGTGTCAGTTGGTCCTTAGTTCGTGAATTCATAGTTCCAGTTCCAGTTCCAGTTCCAGTTCCAGTACGTAGATATGGGTAATGACAACAGGCGCCAACCGTCATGATCGTCGGGACGTCAGACATCGACGCCAGGCGTCTTCCTGTGTAATACAACCTACGCAAATAATCCATGTATTGCCACCGAGATTAGCTATCGATATTCCCTACTTCTGAACTTGAAATTAACTTACTATTTTTAGGTTTTAATTAGGACCATCTTAATTAAGAAAAATCAGAGATACGTGTGTTACTTTTTATGTTTTTACAAACGACCACTAGATGGCAATATTGAAATGTGTCATTACTATATTCCTAAAAGTTAGCTGTGAAATCAGTGGCAGCTTATAAATTGACCGACTAATTTGCTGACAGTCAGCATTTAAAAAAAAACAAGTTTATGAAAAAATAGATATTACTCGTGAAGGTTTTCGTTGGATTTTTTACGATTTTATAAAAGGCCTAACTCAACAACAATGCATAGATTCGCTTCGTTCAACTTTTGGTAATGAAGCACCATCAAAGACTGTTTACAATTGATTTGCAGAATTTCGTCGTGGTCGTGCGTCCGTCAGTGATGAATCTCGTGAAGAACGACCAAAATCGGTTGAGATTCTAAAATACAGCGATGCTGTTCGCAAAATAATTGAAAAAGTTTGTGACTTATCGTGAGATAGATGTTTTCTTCGGCATATCGCAGACAATACATTTGGTTTAGCATGAACATTTAGCTGTGAAAAAGATCTTTTTCAGATAGATTTCGCATAATTTGACCGTTGGAAAAAAGGTTCGTGTTGATTGGTGTAAGGGAATGTTAAAAAAATTCAACCTAGGCACTGCAAAATCCGTATATAACATCATTACAGGTGACGAAACTTGATTTATTCATATGAACCGGAAACTAAGCAACAATCCACTGTTTGGGTCTTCCAAGATGAACCGAAACCCACAAAAGTTGTTCGTTCACGAAGCACTTCAAAGAAAATGATCGCTTGTTTTTTCGGTTGTACTGGACATTTCGCAACCATTCCTTTAGAGCAGCGGTTCTTAAGCTGTGGTCCGCGGACCCCCGGCGGTCCGCGAAACAATTTTGACATTAACTTTACATCCTCCAACTTTTCGCTTTTATTCAAATAACTCATTTAATAAAAATCCTACATGGTCAAGACTTTTTGTATTTTGTATTTGTTATCTAACTAGTTATTAACATAACTAAACAATAATTAGTAAAAATTTAATTATTTTTATTCAACTGCAAATTATTTACAAAAAACATATTATAATAAGATCTATTTTGACCAAATATTTGACCAAGAAATGTTTGTATGAGTTTAACGTATTATAATTTGTAACTTTTTTATTAATTTTATGTTTTTAGGGTTTTGTAGGTATGACCAAAAAACCCTTATACCGTCATTTTGTCGTCTGTCTGTCTGTGTGTCTGTTCGGTTAAAATTGTAGCCAAACGGCTAAACCTAGAGAGTTGAAATTTGGCATGCTTATACAACTCTTTGACCCGCACATAGGAAAAATACTAAAACATCTAAAAAACATACCCCCCTAAAAATATAAACAAATATGTGTTCATCGAAGACAAAAATATTTTTTTTTAATTCTGAGTAGGGTATCAAATGAAAGCCCTTAGTACGTGGATTAACGATCAAATTTTTATTTTTGCAAAATAAATTATTTTGATGCGATTTTTGCCAAAATTGTGCAAAAAAATTTTTGTCCCACACCCTGTAGCCCAGATGGTTTAAACTAAAAATCTAAAAAAATTCTAAGTAATGTATATTGGTGTGAACCGAAATAGTACAACAGGAATTTATGATCAGATTATGTTTTCGGAAAATAATGCATTTTTCGTGGTTTTTGGTTCACAAAGTACAAAAGTTATACCAATGTAAGACACTCACATGCAAGGCGTACGATGGCGTAACAGGTTAGAGCGCTGGTGTCGGAAGCTAAAATTCTCTGGAAAACGAAGGGTTTCGAGTTCGAGTACGGACTGACTTTTATTTTTTGTTTTTTTTTTTGCATTTTTATTATGTTGAAATTATTTTGTAAAAATTCTAGTTATATTTTGACAAATGTTGTATTTAATTTTTAAGAGCGTAAAATAATAACCAGTCTTATTATATGATTAACAGACGATAAATTATTTTAAAAATATCGTTCATTTTGCCGTGATTACTACAAAGTAAAATTTGTGCTACACACTCAGCATACTGCTTTCACTTATTATATACCTGCGAAACCCTGAAATGTGTGAATATTCACACTTCACATCAATTTTTTATTCTATATGCTAATAAAATTGTTCCTCTATAAATGCACAAGACCATTTATTAAAATAACCAGCGATACATTTTTACCAATATTTATTACAACGTAGTGCCTATGAGATTATTGAGCCAGAAATTAAGTCTCAAGAACGACGTAAAATGCCTAGGGTTGGGATGGGGTCCGCAAAAAAATGTTGTTCAAGAGGGGGTCCTCGGACTACATAAGTTTAAGAACCCCTGGTCTAGAGGATGGGAGAACAGATAATGCTGAATGGTTTGCCTTTTTTTTGCCAGAAGTCATGGACAAAATCAAGAAAAACAACCAAAAACGTTGCATCATTCTTCATCATGACAATGCAAGCTTCCACACAGCAGTAGGTTTCCAAAATTCAAACCCTATATTTTATTGTTCTTAAGATAGGATTTTTCTTTTATATTTTGCTTTTCCCCGTACATAATTCTCGCTTCTATATGGAAGGTAGAAGCTAATGCATGGCAATATATTTCTGGAGAGGCCGTAAAAAGTAAATATGCACTTTCTGCTTGCTAAAAGAGCATTAAAATTAAATTACAGACTACTTCACTGTAAGATATGGGCGTTTATGAAATTTTTTGCAAACATTACACACATATTTACACATATAAAAACACCTTTAAATATAAAAATATTACTTTTCAGTACCGAATTTTTTTATTTATATATTTCTTATTTGATATCCCCAAGAACTTGGTATATATAGGGTGTTTGTTTGAAACGGAGCACCCCGAAAATCTCCTTTATTTGTAAAGATACAAATAATCTTCAGAACAAAAGTTAAACTAGACAAAAAGGCCCATCTAAAGGTTACTATAAGAATTCTGAGGCACTTCCGGTTTCACCGGAAATGTCAACTTTTTATCTAGCATAGGGAATCGATAATTTTATATTTTTTTCCTAAAAGTACATTAAATTAGCTTTACAATGACACCAAAAAATCATATTTTTATGTTAACCATTTCAAAATGGCGACCATTTATTTACAAAATAATAATCAACATAAGTTTTACAAAGTTGAACGTAGCAAGCTTTGAAAACAATAAAAAAAGAAACAAAATATCTCTAAAATAAACGATTTGACTATTCAGAAAAAAAAAACTATTACTACAATTATTTTACAAAAAAAAAAAAAAAAAATTACAAATGTTCGATCAAACCACCATTATTGTTCACACATTTTCTCATTCTTAATAAAAACTCTTCCATCGCCCTTATAAGAGTACACTCTTGGATATCCCGGATTGCACTTCTAACCCTTTCTTCTAAATCTTCTATCGTCGTTGGTGTTGTCCGATACACTCTATCTTTTAAATACCCCCAAACGAAAAAATCCAATGGCGTGAGATCCGGCGATCGTGCAGGCCAGGGATTAAGTGAATGTGTTCCAATCCATTTATCTGGGTATTGGCCATTTAAATAGGCACACACGTTTCTAGCGTTATGAGCTGGTGCTCCATCTTGTTGGAACCACATTCCTATCCTATCAGCAAGTGGTAAATCATCCAACAAATCCTCCACTTCATTTTGTAAAAAAATTAAATACCTGTTAGCTCTAAGGCTGCCATGGTAAATAATTGAGCCTATAATTTTTGTCCCTAGAATTCCCAGCCAGTTTGAAACCAAACCTGTGTTGGAATCTGGAAGATCTTAATTCCCTGGGATTTTCCGTCGACCAACGTCTTACATTATTCCTATTGAATAAACCATTTCTGGTAAAATTGGATTCGTCCGAAAATATTATTTTATAATGGAAGCGATTATCATTTTCCCACATACCCAAAAACCAATTACAAAAGTTTAGTCGGCGATCTTCATCATTTGCGTGGATAAATTGGCGTACATGCGGTTTATAAGGCTTAAACCCATGTTTTTTTAAAACCTTCCAGGCTTTCCATTGTGAAACACCGCATTCTTTTGTAATCTCCCGCACCGACACTTCCGAGTCGTAATGGGCGTAAGTCAATATTCTTTCTTCGTCATTTTCTACATGATTTGCTCTTTCTGGACGTCGTTTTTGAATTTCGAAAGAACCTCGCTGGCTAAATTTGTTCACTTATGTGGCAAAATATTGCCTTCTCGGCTGAGCTCTATCAGGATACCTTTCCTGATAGAGTCGCTGGGCCCTAACCGCATTTCTTTGGCACTCTCCTATTCTAATCTATCTGTCGAAAAGGAATGTTATAACTCAACAAACAAAGAAGATACGAAGGATTCTATAATATTTATCTTTGTTCATTTAATCTCTATCTACAATAATAAGCAAGATTGCAACCTTTGAACCATTTGGCTGGGTCACTTTGTATACCTTACAAATCCTTAAATGTGAAAAAAATTTCACTTTTATTTTTAATTTATTTAATTTTGTCCGCTTTTATTAAAGTTCATATATCAGTGGTTTCCACTTAACTTTTCAACAAGTTGTGTTGATTATTATAATTTGTTATATTATTATGTTTCGTCGCGTGACATATGACAGTGGCATGCGTCCTAACCTCGTAAAAACGACATATGAATTTTTAAAAATCCCGAGTGCACAGAGAAGCTTACAATGCACGTCACATATCTTTCAAATTTATTAAAAATTAAAAATTAAAACACTGCTGTCCAGTTTTATTAAAGGAGACTTGAAAAAGCATTTTCAAGAAAGAATAGTAACTCGTTTTACGGTAAACGAAACCCAAAATTAGTGTTGAATGTGAGTTGAAATTTGGCATGCTTATACAACTCTTTGACCCGCACATAGGAAAATACTAAAACATCTAAAAAACATATCCCTCTAAAAATATAAACATATATGTGATCACGGAAAAATCTAGGGGGGGCTAGCTCTTAAAATATGGAGGGGGGGATTGAGTAAAATTTGGGGGGGGGGGGCAGGAAATATTTTTTTTATCGTTTACATATGAAAATACAAGTATTGACCTAAAAAGGTCCTCACTTCTAAAATATATTTTTTTCAACTAGGGGCAAAAGCAACTGGGGGCCCCTCGGACCCCCTACTAGCGCCGTCACTGCTGAGTAGGGTATCAAATGAAAGTCCTTAGTACGTGGATTAACGATCAAAATTTTATTTTTGCAAATTAAATTTTTTTGATGCGATTTTTGCCAAAATTTTGTAAGAAAAAAATTGTCCAGATGTTTTAAACTAAAAGTCTGAAAAAATTCTAAGTAATGTACAATAGGAATTTTTGATTAGATTTTGCTTGCATAAATTAACGCATTTTTTGTGTTTTGTGGTTGACGATGTACAAAAGTTATAGTTATGTAACACATTATACTAGAAGGCGTATCCTGGTCTAATGGTTAGCTTGCTACGCAGCAAACTAGGGTTGGCTCCCGAACAGAGGAGACAATTTTATTTTTTTTTTATTTTTATTTTCATTTTTATTTTGTTTAAATTATTTGTCAAAATTCTAGGTATATTTTGGCAAATGTTGCATTTAATTTTTAAGAGCGTAAATTTAATAACCAGTTGGAATTATATTTTCATTCTATGTGTCATGTATACGAAACCAGAGGGGCGGAGCATATGACTTAAAACAATCAATGGAAACCATAGGCGCAATTTTCAAAATCTAAATGAACCTTGCTATCTAAAAAAAAAATACTGCACATATTTAGAAACCTAAATAATGGTATTAGGTATTCGAATTAAAATTAACAAAAAAATATTTTAACATAAAATTTGTTTTTAAAGCTCTTAGATTAACAGACGATAAATTATTTTAAAAATATCGTTCATTTTGCCGTGATTACTGCAAAGCAAAATTTGTCCTACACACTCAGCATTCCGCCTTCATTTATTATGTACCTGCGAAACCCTGAAATGTGTGAAAATTCACACTTCACATCATTTTTTCTTTTCTTTCTCACCACTTGGATCCATCTTACATTTTTGTTGTCACTTCGATCCGTCTTCCTTTTTTGTCATCACTTCGTTTCATCTTCCTTTTTTTAATTTTTTTAAAATATTTTATTGTTTTAAGTATTGAGAGATAATAGTAGTTTTTAATCCAAATATTGATTCTGTTTTACTATCGTTTATTTAATAGTTTAGATAGTAAATAAGAAGGTAAATAGCTGAAGTAAATAAATAAATATGATTAGTATTTTATAAGACATTCCTTGTTGGGAAAATTCAGGATAACCTTCAACATAATAGCCTCATAAATTCACTTATGTATGTAATTTATTTGACATTATATAATATTTAAATAAATATAGTAAGTAACTGAACACATAAACCTCAATAACTTAGCCAATAATCAGATTTTTACGATATTACGTTAAATATCTCCGATATTTAAGGGAAGGCTATCGATAACGCTCTATTTAAAATACTTTTGTTTTACTACTATCAAATAATAAATGGATTCATTACACAAGATATCTTGTTGGAGTCCAACCAAAAACCAAAATTTAGTCCTTATATGAATTTTGGTGGCCACAAGTCGCGTTGGTTTTGATTTATTATGTTAATTTTTTTATACAATATTCTTTTGTTCATTTTTAATCAAAAAATTGTTTTATCAGTAATATTGCAAGACTATCAAGAAATATAACAATAGAGGTAGCTACGTCTTAGATTTAACGATTTAATTTTATACCACGAAAACAAAGTTTTATCAAAAGAATTACTTTCTTTGAAACTGCATTAACTAGTTTTTAGAGTTTTGTAGGTATGACCACCAAAAAACAACGAAAAGCGTATTAAATTTGGAGGTCTGAACGGTTGCACGTCTTATCATATGACAAACTTGCTGGTAACAGTGAACAGTCCATAAGCTATTGATTTAAGAGCTCTGAATGCGGCTTTACCCACAAAAACCTGAAATGTGTAAAAATTCACCTTACACTTCCTTTTTAGGGTTTTGTAGGTATGACCAAAAAACCCTTATACCGTCATTTTGTCGTCTGTCTGTCTGTCTGTCTGTTCGGTAAAAATTGTAGCCAAACGGCTAAACCTAGAGAGTTGAAATTTGGTATGCTTATACAACTCTTTGACCCGCACATAGGAAAAATACTAAAACATCTAAAAAACATATCCCCCTAAAAATATAAACACATATGTGCTCATCGAAAAAAAAAATATATTTTTTTAAAATTCTGAGTAGGGTATCAAATGAAAGCCCTTAGTACGTGGATTAACGTCCAAATTTAATTTTTGCAAAATAAATTATTTTGAGGCGATTTTTGCCAAAATTGTGCAAAAAATTTTTTGTCCCACACCCTGTAGCCCAGATGGTTTAAACTAAAAATGTGAAAAAATTCTAAGTGATGTATATTGGTGTGAACCGGAATAGTACAACAGGAATTTTTGATCAGATTATGTTTTCGGAAAATAACGCATTTTTTGTGTTTTTTTTTGTTGACGATGCATACATGTTATACTCTTATAACACACTAAGTTGATAAGCGTTTGATGGTCTAGTGGCTCAGTTGCGCGACAACTACACAGGATCGTTATTCACTACACAGGTTCGTTCCTGGCTTGTGGAGTCAATTTAATTTTTTGTTTTTTTTTTCATATTTATTTTGTTTAAATTAATTTGTTAAAATTCTAGTTATATTTTAGCACATTTTGAATTTAATTTTCAAGAGCGTAAATTTAATAACCAATTGGAATTATATTTTCATTCTATGTGTCATTTATACGAAGCCAGAGGGGCGGAGCGTATGATTTAAGACAACCAATGAAAGCCATAGGCCCAATTTTCAAAATCTTAATGAACCTTGTAATATAAAAAAAATACTGCACTTATTTAGAAACCTAAATAATGATTAGGTATTCGAATTAAAATTAACAAGAAAATATTTTAACATAAAATTTGTTTTTAAAGCTCTGAGATTAACAGACGATAAATTATTTTAAAAAGATCGTTATTTTTGCCGTGGTTACTACAAAGCAAAATTTGTCCTACACACTCAGCATGCCTTCACTTATTATATACCTGCGAAACCCTGCAATGTGTGAAAATTCACACTTCACATCAATTTTTTAAAATTTGTTCTTTATGAATTGTTTACAAATACAGTGATATCTTTGCGTATACAGTGTTAAGATTCTTTTAAAATTGGTGTGTAAATTGTATGTAAGCAGGGTAAAATGTGCAATGTGCGTTAGCGTATCGTCGTTTGCCGTATGAGACTATATTTAGGGCATGCATTCCGGTAGGCTGATTCAATGCCATTGCGTATAGAGACCATTGACCTTACACCAGTCATAGTCGGCCTTGCCCCGGACCCCCCCCCCTCTCACGGACCTCCGGCCATCTTCTCTCTTAGGATAATGAGAGCAGCCGTGCAAATATTAGATACCACTTTCACTTACTTCTATTTTCAACATTAGAACAAATGTCCTTGGCCCCGACAATTAAGTAAACAACAGATATGTGTCGATTGAAATGAAATTAATAGTGTGTAACCTTTGTAAGGTGATTAAGAGGAGTACATTGAGGAGTGTGTGGAGTTGTGTACTCAATGATGTCAGGATTAAATATATCCGGGCCATTGTAAGGTGAAACCCTTTAAAGTACAAAGATTACAAGGAGTAAGGTTTGACGAGGATTGAGGTACTCAATAGCCACAAGAATTTTGTATACCACCTTCCGGAGTACAGCCTTTTGTATATGTGTACACTAGCTGAGGTTTCCGTTCTTCGTTAATAAGACGTTCGGGAATAAGACGATTCTGTCATCAGGGTGGTCGAGAGGAAAAGCTGGTATAAATTTTCCTAGTTCGGACAGATTTAATGCCCCGAAACTAGAATTCAGTCCTTTTTTTAGGGATTTGTAGGTATGAAAAAAAAACCTTATTACGTCACTCAGGGAGAGGTTAGGTCTGTGCTATGACCTGTCAGTTGCTTTAGACCAGTGTTTCTCAACAGGTGGTCCGCGGACCACCAGTGGTCCCCAGACAAATTTTAGTGGTCCGCGAAAGTTTTTATATGTGTTTTTTGCAGTTTTTCAAATTTTTTACGCACATTTTTTATGTAAATAATTTATATTTTGTTTATTTTCTGTAAACTTTCTGTGATTTTCAACAAATAAAATATATGTATTTAGTAGCACATCAAATATATTTGTTTTCTTGCAAAAAATGAACCAACAATTATTAATACTGGTCCGCCTTAGAAAATTATATATTATACTGGTCCGCGGTGCGTTTTCGGTTGAGAAACACTGCTTTAGAAGACTGAGTACTCATGGCCAGGCTGATACTCTTCCTGAGAGAATCGAACTTACTGTTATATTTGTGAAGTCTTGCATCTTATTTTAATGTATTTTTAGGGTTTTGTAGATATGACTAAAAAACCCTTATACCGTTATTTTGTCGTCTGTCTGTCTGTTCGGTAAAAATTCTAGCCAAACGGTTAAATTTAGAGAGTTGAAATTTGGCATGCTTATACAACTCTTTGACCCGCACATAGGAAAAATACTAAAACATCTAAAATCATATCCCCCTAAAAATATAAACAAATATGAGCTTATCGAAAAAAAAAAATATTTTTTTAAAATTCTGAGTAGGGTATCAAATGAAAGCCCTTAGTACGTGGATTAACGATCAAAATTTTATTTTTGCAAAATAAATTATTTTGGACCGATTTTTGCCAAAATTGAGTAGAAAAATTTTTGTCCCACACCCTGTAGCCCAACAGGAATTTTTGATCAGATTATGTTTTCGGAAAATAACGCATTATTTGCGTTTTTAACTAAAATATGTAAAATATTTAATTATGTAACGCAGTAATGGAGTAAACGTCCGTAGTCTAATGGTTAACGTTATCGCTTCCTAAGTTGCAAACTACGGTTCGCTTCCTGTCAATTTTTGTTTGTTTTTTTTTGCATTTTTATTTTGATTAAATTATTTTGTCAAAATTCTAGTTATATTTTGGCAAATGTTGCATTTAATTTTTAAAAGCGTAAATTTAATAACCAGTGGGAAGTGTTGAAATTATCATTTAATTCTATGTTTGAATGTATACGAAATCAGAGGGGTGGAGTTATGACTTAAAACAATTAATGGAAGCCATAGGCGCAATTTTCAAAATATTAATGAACCTTGCTATATATATAAAAAAAAAATTAAAATACTGCACATATTTAGAAACCTAAATAACGGTATTAGTAATTCGAATTAAAATGAACAAAAAATATTTTAACATAAAATTTGTTTTGGCATCCCAAATAATCATCATTCACTTACTAAATACCTGCGAAACCCTTAAATGTGTGAAAATTCACACTTCACATCAATTTTTTTTGAACTCTATAGTTTTCCTATATGAGAGAAAAAATTCTTTGTCGATTTGGTAACTAGTTAAAAAGTGTGTTATATTTTCTTTCGTGCAAAGTTGAAAAGTTTGAGGTTAGGGGAGTGATATTGCATTAATTATGAATCACTAAAAGGGTGAAACATTGAAAAATCAATCTCGAATATTTCCTTTCGTAGTTCAGACACGATCTAATCTCAAACAACTCAAAACTACTTTCAATACACCCAATTTATGTAAAATACTATATGTAATGAACATTGAAAATATTAACACTGGAATTTATAAGAAACTAGCTGCTTCACCCGGATTATCTTTGATAAAATCACCTTTTTTGGACAAAATATATATTGGCATAAAAATTTCATGAAAATATTAAATAGTTAGTTAGTTAAAATTTTTGGCGCACAGCAACAAAGGCTATTTGCGCCTAACGCAACCCATCTAAATGACTAAATTACATATTAAAAACAATAAATTAGACAATAAATAAATAAAATCATTAAAAATACGCATACTCAATAAAAGAAATCTTGCACAGACAAATACAAAATAAATAATATAAAAGGTCTGTTCAAAAATTGAAGAGACGCAGGGTGATGGTAAGAGGCTGTAAAGGGGCCAATTACCATCGAATATCACAGTCAATATCTAGGAACACATTAAAATAAGGTGCAAGACTTCACACATAAAACAATAAATTCGATTCTCTCAGGAAGAGTATCAGCCTGTCCATGAGTACCCTGTCGTCACCTAAAGCAACTGACAGGTCATAGCACAGGCCTAACCTTTCCCTGACATCCTCGAACTGTAAACACTCAGTTAAAAAGTGTAACACACACAAATCTGTGTTACACTTCTCACAGATAGGGGACTCTTCACCTCGAAGGAGGTGTCCATGGGTCCACTAATAGTGACCTATACGGAGGCGTGTGATGGCAGTTTCCTCCATGCGGTTAATCCTGCAGGAAGAACCCCCTGGCTTAACGTCTCCCTTAATCTGTCGCAACTTAACGTTCTGTGTGCGGTTCCACTCATGTTGCCACATGTCTAAAACCAGGTGTTTCAGATGACTCTTTGCGTCATCTGGAAAAATTAAACTCGCATCAATCATAGGTCTGTGGGAGATGGCTTTTGCAGCTACATCTGCCGCTTCGTTGCCTTTAATACTAACATGTCCCGCTATCCAAAACAGCTCTACCCTCACATTCTGAGCAGTCAGATTGTGGAGTAGCAACCATATCTTAAAGTACAAGAGGATGCACTGGATCTGGATCTTGGATACTGTTCAGAGTGCTCAGCGAGTCCATCAAGATAACACTTGACTTTGCTCTGACGAAACAAACACAGGGCATTGAAAATAGCGTACAGCTCAGCAGTGTACACATTCCTGACATCCGCGAACTGTACACATTCAGTTCAAAACACAGATAAATTTGTGTTACACATCTCACAGAGAGGGGACTTTTCACCTTGAAGAATGTGTCCATGGGTCGAAATAATTAAATAAATATATACTGTATGAGAATACAGATTTCCTACTAACCATTTTTATTTACAACTAAAAAAATAAGGTTAGGTAAAATAAAAACTAGGTTAGGTTTAGTTAGTAAAAATCTAGGACAGCAGAATTATGAAAACGATAATAGACAATAAACATTTTACGAAGCCGCAGTAGTTGGTTTAATGACACAAAGATGTCACACTATTCGTAACGCACTAATTTTCAGCGCTGTAAACGGTGCCTTTAACGTTAAAACTATCTACTAAACTTATCCACAATGCACAGTGAACATTCAAGTAATATAAAGAGCTCTGAACGCAGTTTAAAAGTATTGAGAACTGACACGCTCGGATACGCAGTCTGGTGGTCAAAAATTGTACTACGCGACTGTAGTACTGTTTGAAATTATTACATATGTTCTGGTGTTGATTTTTTGTTAGAACGTCGATAGATACATTTTCATAAAATAAAAATGTACTGTGCTTAAATTGACCTGTTCCCTGTTAGCATATTGACACCTGAATACTAGACAATTCAGCCATTTTGCCATGAATTACAGCGCCGCCAACGGTAATGTCACTTCTCAATACGATATTTTAGATAAAGATACTTATACATTTTGGTAGTTAGTAATTCAAAGGAAGTAGCAGTTTACATAGGTAGAATTTAGTTTTTTTCCAAATATCTCCTAAAGGAGTCGTTTTATGAACATTTTTGTAGTAACAAAAATTGTAGCAAAATTTATTTTCTATAATTTTTATTTAAAACATTTTTTTCTAAAACTTCCCGTTTTTGAGAAAATTTAATAAGTGTGTGCGTATTTTCAATGTAGGTACAAAATACGCTTTTCCGAAATCAAAGAGGGTGAAAAGTACAAGATTGAAAGCGTTAATAATTCAAAATCTCGTATCTGTCGGACTGATATTTGAAGTTATGTTCTATGGATCCCCTACCAATCAATATATCTTCATTTATGATTTATTTGGTATTGATCCCACATACCACTGGTTGAATATCGTCATTAAAAGCCCTTGGGATTTGTCATTAACAATGTTAATCATAATTAACACGGCCGAGTAATATGGTACAAAAATATCATACACACAAATCAAATTTTCTCGAAAATGTGAAATGATAGAAAAATCTTTTTCAAATAAAAGCTGTAGAGCACTAAATTTACTAAAACTTGTAACACTTCACTCAATAAAGCTGCATTAAGAGCTCCGTAAATCAACACGTTGTACGCTATGGATAATTTTTAAACATTTGGTATGATCGGACATGCTCGTGCTTTGTCGTTGCTATACTACTGTTGAGCGATATAGTACGAGCTTGTCCGATCATACCAATTGCACTCGTTTAAAAACTATCCATAACGCACAGGGTGTTAATTTACTGAGCTCTGAATGCAGCTTAAGTCTCCGGTCTGACATATACAGGGTGTTTGTTTGAAACGGGGCACCCCGGGAATCTCCTTTATTTGTAAAGATACAAAAAATCTTTAGAATAAAAGTTAAACTAGACAAAAAGACCCATCTAAAGGTTACTATAAGAATTCTGAGGCACTTCCGGTTTCACCGGAAATGATGTCAACTTTTTATCTAGCATAGGGAATCGATAGTTTTATATTTTTTTCCTAAAAGTACATTAAATTAGATTTACAATGACACCAAAAAATCATATTTTTATGTTAACCATTTCAAAATGGCGACCATTTATTTACAAAATAATAATCAACATAAGTTTTACAAAGTTGAGCGTAGCAAGCTTTGAAAACAATAAAAAAAGAAACAAAATATCTCTAAAATAAACTATTGGACTATTTAGAAAAAAAAACTATTACTTTTTACAATTATTTAAAAAAAAAAAAATTACAAATGTTCGATCAAACCACCATTATTGTCCACACATTATTTTAGAGATATTTTGTTTCTTTTTTTATTTTTTTCAAAGTTTGCTACGTTCAACTTTGTAAAACTTATGTTAATTATTATTTTGTAAATAAATGGTCGCCATTTTGAAATGGTTAACATAAAAATATGACTTTTTGGTGTCATTGTAAAGCTAATTTAATGTACTTTTAGGAAAAATATAAAATTATCGATTCTCTATGCTAGATCAAAAGTTGGCATCATTTCCGGTGAAACCGGAAGTGCCTCAGAATTCTTATAGTAACCTTTAGATGGGCCTTTTTGTCTAGTTTAACTTTTGTTCTGAAGATTTTTTGTATCTTTACAAATAAAGGAGATTTTCAGGGTGCCCCGTTTCAAACAAACACCCTGTATATGGCAACACTGTTGACAGACCTATATGATTTTTGGATAGTACCAACCTTCAAACGATACTTGTGAAAATTTCATGACATTCTGACAATTAGTTTAGAGGTTACAGTGGTTTTAGAGACTCCAGTTTTGTAATTTTCAAAAGAATGGATAAAAAAGAATTTCGCGTGTTGATTAAACATTGTTTTTTGATGGGAAAAAATACTGTTGAAGCCAAACAGTGGCTTGATAAGCGTTATAAAGACTCTGCACCAGGCAAATCAACTATTACTGATTGGTATGCTGAATTTAAATTGATTAATTAATTTTTTTAATTTTAGGAGCATTGGAATGTATGTACCACTCTTGAAGGAGAGTATGTTGATGAATAAAGTCGAATTTCTAAAAAAAAAAAAAATATGTTTCTTAATTAGACCGGAAACTTATTGAGCGAGGTGGTATAATATAGCCGCGGATCGATGGTTAAAAAACACTGATCTAGAGCTAGAGTATATTGGGATCAAGCTCACTGGAAAGGCCTGACACTTAAAGCAGGATTTTTGTGTTCAAAAGTGAACTGAATACCCGAAGAGAGATGAAAATTATAGGTAAAAGAACTGTGCGCCATAAGTTGTTATTCTATTTTTATAACGTTATCTCGCATTCTGTGGAGACGCCCTACTTTACAGCGGTTAGGGGCTTTAAAATTTCATATTTACAACAAAATCCTTTGGTACAGACTCTAAGTAGCCATTGAAGTCATAAAACTGCTATCAAGACGACCAGATATCAAATATATTCTATAAATCAATAACAGAATTTCTCTAGTTTTCCTCTCAAAAATATATGATATTTTTCATCTCAAGATAACTTATTGTATATGTATTGGCACATTTCAAAATAATTCTTTGAATTACAATTTTGGGATATAGTCGAATTGCTGATAAGTGACTGTTCGTTGCTACAAGTGTCGATATTCAATACTATATGCTTTCTCTGTCAATATCATTATAATTATTTGCATACCCATAGTAACGTATAGTGACTCAAGTTGACAACCAACCTTCAAAATTATTTGAATAAAAAAGCATTAGAAAGAAACAGCATGATTCGTAGCTATCTTTACTAATTAGAGCGCGAAAATAAATTTACAGCAATACTCAAACAAACAAAATTATTAATTTTAAGGTAATAATTATAAATAAGGAAAAATTTATACTCGTACGTAAATTTTGGATTATAATTTGTTGTTTATTCCAGCAGATTTAAAATTAAAGTTTATGAATTTAATAATTGGCCGCAAGCCATATTTTAATTAATATTTACAGTCTGTTTCAAACGGTTAAGCGGAACTAAATGGGAATTTCGTTCTTTTAGGTTGTCACGAGAAGAGACCTTGCTTGGGTTATTTAATTTTTCACGTTGGAATGTCAAAATTTAAAACTTCCAACAATGAAACCATGGAAACGAATGACATATGTCAAACTTAAATTAATTTTCTTACATATTTTAATGACAAAAAAATAAATAAATGAGATATTTGCATTAAGAATGACACAAAAAATCAAAATATAAAGAAAATGACATTTTAAAATGATATTAACCTTAACCAAAAAATGTTTGTTGCAAGTATGATTTACAAAGCTTAAACAAAACGGCTGAAAAGCATGATTTAAACGATGAAAGTAACTAGATTGCAAAATCTAGTTCCGCCTAACCGTTTGGAACAGACTTTATTACCAGACACTGACAGTTAAAACAAATAACAAAACACATTTTTAAAATCGCTGAAAAATGGTAACTAGATTATTATATGAATGCACTACTTGATACATACATGTAACAGTCACCTATCAGCAGTCCGACTATAGTATTGAATTGGAGAATTTTATTGAAAATAAGATGAACTTATTAAATACCTACAAAATGTGTGAAAAATCACACTTTAATTTTTTATAAATAAGATGCTACACTATTATTGGGCATTCGCTTGTCGTGTGGCCAAATTTTGAAATAAGTAAATAAATAAATTAATTGCTATGGGGGAAGTGCGTTGAACTCTGAGGGAATTATATTGATAAATAAATAATAAAAATGTTGTCCTTTATATTAAATGAAGTGATTCCTCAAAAAGCCTTCGAATAAATTCTACTAACCGTAAATTTACAAAAATAGACATTTTCGCGAATCGGTTAAATTTTGCCGCGGATCATAGGTTCAGAAACATTGGTCTAGTGGTCAAAAATATCTACTGTGACCTACACATGACATTATTTATTTCACTTCTATATGTCGTTTTGAAAATATTTTAAAAATTCGTATCTTTAACGTCAAAGATAATTTTTATATAATTTTAAGTTTTAAATAAACATTTAACCAGATTTATCTGACTCATAAACAAATAACAATAGATAATGAGACACGGGTAACTTGTGATGAAATTCAAGGAATACTCTATCCCCCGAGGCGTTAATTAATTTTTGAAACAAATTACTCAAAACTTTGCTTAATGGTCTGGTCATTAAAGAACGTTTACGGACTATTTACTGCGCCAGATATTCAACACTGAATAAAAAATATTAAATCTTTATATCCTCGCTTAAAAAGGAGACTACCTTAGAAATATCAAGGTTCTCCTTCTTCTTATTTGTATCTTCTTCACATAAATAAGACCGCCCAGAACTTTTGCACATGTAAATTACCATTTTTAATTTATAAGACAATTCTAAGGATTAAAGGTCCAATATTGATACTTTGACGAAACTCGAAAACTGCTGAATCCGTGGAAAAAAAGAACCGTTTCTTCATTCTAAACTAAAGATGGTAATTTCGGCTCAGTTTGCGGAACTGGATCAGTGGAAGTCGTTCGGTTTGCTGAGCCGGCTCATTGATCCGGCTCAGTGAACCGGCTAAGTAAATATGTTCCCGAGACACAGGTCGGTCAGTTGTCGGTCGTTCGTTCAATACGGTTGTTGTAATGTCGCTCAGCCGACTCTTATATTATATGAACAAGTTAAATAAATAAAAATCTATAGAAGTAAATTATCTAACATTTTTGCCGGGTTAATAAACAAATAATTCACTTTATGTAGCTACTGTATTTTAAACCAGATGCGTTAAGTTTTGGCGATGTTTTCTTTACTTCGGTCAGTGTACTGAGCCGGATCAGTGAGCCGGTTCGTTCATGAACGACCCATCTTCATTCTAAACCACTTTTCTTGGGGTAAGGGGATTGTTACTTAAGGTTGAAACATCTCATTTATCATTTACTTAACTTTTCTCAAAAAACAAACATTTCTCTCTGTTTAATGCAGTTTTTATTAAGATATATATTTGGGGAGCTATGGGGAGAGTTACCTGTAAACGAAGTATCTCGCTTATTATTTACTTAACAACAAAAATATATACAAAAGAGTGATAGAAAATAAAGAAACGATTAATAATGACATAATTTACATTATTTGTGAATTAAAAAAAAACACAACTCAAAAACGGTTAAAGATAGCGACCTCCAGTTAGAATTTTTGGATTCTCCGTAGTTTACTTAGTCTAGAAAAAAATTGGGGCTTTAATCGTTTAACGCGTTTTGTGATTGCGACAATTTTTTTAATGACATAATTTACATTATTTGTGAAAATTGTGAAATAAAAAAAAACACAACTCAAAAACGGTTAAAGATAACGACCTGCGGTTAAAATTTTTGAAGTCTCCGTAGTTTACTTAGTCTAGAAAAAAATTGGGGCTTTAATAGTTTAACGCGTTTTGAGATTATGACATAATTTTCATTATTTGTGAAAATTGTGAATTAAAAAAAAAAATCATAACTCTGTAACTATTAGAGAAAACGATCTGAGGTTAGAATTTATGGTTTCCTCATAGTTTATTTAGTCTAGAAAAACACTTAGCTCTTATTCGTTGTGCGTATTTTAAAATTATGACAATTTTTAATATGGTGTGATTTATAGAATTTTTCATCTTCGCATGGACATATCTCAAAAACGAAATACGATAAAGACCTGCGGTTGAAATTTTTGAAATCCTGAGGTCCTAATTAACTTGTATCCATGTTTTGAAGAAAAAAATTTTTTTGAAAATTTTCCATAATTTTTAAATTTTTTGAAAATTTTTGATAAATCCTAACTAAAAAATGGTTAGGGATATAAATCTGCGGTGTGAATTTTAAAATTTCTCTTAAATTGTTTAGTCTAAAAAAAAATTTGGGCCTTAATAAACCAATTATTAAGTTTTGTATGGGCAGGAATCCAAAACCCTTCAAAATGGCAAAAAATCGAAAAAAACGTAAGGGGTAGACCTTAAAAAAATCGTGATTTTGAAGCAAAAAATTTTTGTCTCCGATTTTATTGAAAATTGGTATAAACATGTATTTTTGGTCATAGATCAAGAAAATATGGTCCATTTTGAAGTTTGGGCAAAAGTTTTGGAATTATAGGCAAAACATTGATCCAAATCGGCTCTAACTCATAAACTATATCTGTCGAATAATCGTCCTGTAAAGTCTCGTGAATTTAGTTTGTTATAAACGTATTTCTCATTTATATTTCAACATCAACAGTATTACACGCTCAGTCTGTAATTTTTTATTACAATAATTACATTTAATTTCATTACCCAGGTGCATATTAGCTAATGAATGTTGACAGGTTTTTTTTTGTCCCCTTTCCATTAGTTTTCCAAATGGAAACTGTAAAACACCTAAATTTTATACGGCCATATATTTGGGATGGTCTATGGGACTTCCATAAATATTTTAGAAAGGGTTTTATTACTTCCGAGACTAATAAAAATATAAATCAATAACAGACTTACTAAATATTTCCCAAAAAAAGTCTAAATCGTATTTTTTTAAACTACAAGATGTATTGTTTTTCTCTTTGAATTTTTGGATTATCGAGTACAGCTTTAAGCGTTCATAGCTTTAAAATTAGTCGAATATTGTACATTATGGATAAATTTAGTAGACAGTTTTAACGTTTAACGATGGAATAAATGAATTTATGTGATTTTACGAACCCCCCGTGATTTCTTACTAAAATTTAATAACAAAATAATAACCGCAACTACAGCAATTCTGTTTCGTTTCAATATTTCCGAAATTTGTTGAAATATGTGCAGTATTTTTTAGGTTATGTAAAGTGAGATAGCTAATGTGTTTATATGTCTGTCTCATTAAAACAACGCACTAACTACAAATTTTGGAAAACTATTAGGTCGTCAAGGATGAAATTTGTAGAAAAAAAGGCAAAGTTGGTTGATAACTTACCAATATAAGAAATTATTTGGTGGTATAAAACCCAGGCGGACGAGAGTCAATGAATTCCTGGAAGGCCAGTTTTACAGCATTGTCGGAATTGAACTGTTTTCCTATTTAAAATTGTCCAAATTGCGGAAGAAGTGGTAGTCAGTGGGGGCTAGGTCTGGTGAGTATGGAGGATGATGAAGAAGTTCCAACTCCAATTCCTGTAGTTTTGCCACAGTCATTTGTGCAGTGTGTGGTCTAGCGTTATCATGCAATAAGATAAGAGTCGATTTGTTGACCAATCTAGGCTGTTTTTCTTTAAGTTTTTGCATCATTTCGTCCAGTTGGTTGTAGTATATTTCTGCAAAATTGGTTGTAGTAAAAAAACTGGCTCATCGATTACACGATGAGCCAGTTTTTTTTTTGTTTTGTTTTGTTATTAAGTTACCTGTACGAAATTTGGCGAACCAATTTGATATTTGTCTTATTTGTCTGCTGCGTAGTAACACTAGAGCCAAATACACTATTAATGTTTCGCGCGGTCTGCGATGCCATAGTTCCACGTAAGAACTCATACTTACTCTTTAGTGTGAATTTCCGACCGTTCCATTTTCAACAAAAATAATTTAAAAAAAAGTTTTTGATATTTTTAAGAGCGTATAATGATTTCTTTAAGCAGGCGAGATGTGTAACTTTCCTTAAAAAAAAAAAAACAACGGTAAAATATTAAGCCAATGTCAAATAATAAGCTGTTAAAGTTGGCAATATTATTAACTACACTTTTCATCCTTGACGACCCGATACAATCAACAACGCATAGTGCATTAAATTTAGAGCTGTAAACGGTCGCTTGTGTTACCATATGAGAAACTTATAGTGACAATCAACAGTGAACAACTCATAGACTATTCGCGACTCCAAATAACAGTGAGACATCTGGTGGCGACTTGGTAAATTAAACAGAAGCGTATATTTGTATATTTGTAGTGTGTTGTGCTGCAGTTTATGTGAATTAAGACGTATTTTTAAAAATAGTGACTTAAATACAGTGCTTTTTTAGCGAAATATTGTTTGAACAGATAAATATTAAGAAAAAACTTCTGACAAATACGATTCTCGTCGGCCATCAACTGTCGTACGCAGCGCCGCCAACGTTAGTTTGAGTCGCGAATAGTCTATTAATTTTAGAGCTCTGAACGCAACCTTACACGGCTTCTTTGCAAGATAGAAAGACTTAACGCTAAGTACAACCCCCAGAGATTATTAGTTTCTTATACAAAACTAACAATCTGAAATAAAATTAGTGACAATCTATACAAAATCGCACGGTATATCTAACAGAATATTTTTAATTGTAAAAAAAACGGGGGGGTCTGTATATTTGTGGAACAGATTTATGTTGTGAAAACACGCAGATCTGTAGTGTTTTACATTGTGGGCCTGTGTTTTTAGTTCACCTACATTGGCCATTCATTAAGAGCTGGCTTATATCCAGGTTAACCTGACGTGATTGAAAATTCAAAACAAATAATCTATTTTCGTCTTGTTTTGAACGCCAATTTAATATTTATTAAAGAAATATTAGTTTAGACAAGAATCATATTGCATTTATAAATGTACCTATTAATTACACAAATCAACTATCTGCTGGTTCTCTTTTTGTTCATTTCTGTCGAATTAAAGACAGTTTATGCGTTAATAGTCATCCTTGTTGTGCGCCAAAAATTTTACTCAAAGGCAGCTTAAATTATATTTAAATTATTACTATTATTTTAATGGTATTGCATGATTTTAAACAATAAAATTAATATTTCCTGTTAAACACGATGTTTAAAATATAAAATCGTGTTAAAATGTGAAATTAACAGTTAACCCAAAAGATTAATGAACTATAGAAAATTCTATAACATAAATTAGGCTCCATGATATTGTGAAAATTAAATTAATACACATATTACAGTTTGTTTATAATGTTCTTCAGAACGAAAAATTAAGTACCAGTGTTCTCTCGCTTTGCGGTTACTTATGCAGTGTTTCCTGTGTTACTTATGTTGGTGGTCCTTAGCAAAATTCTATATTCTAAAAAGTGTTCCGCGAAAAGTTTATAAATTATTATTTATGAGATTTTTCTAAAATTATTTATGATCTTTTGTTCATTTTCTGTGTATTTAGTTCATTTTTCAGTGATTTTTTTATTACTAATATATATGTAGAGTTTACATATACAATTTGTTTAATAGTAGATACATTTATTTTTAGGGTTTCGCGGTAAAAAAAAAAATAAATATTTGAGCTTGTATGCGTTGCCCCCATCTTGTATGCATTGCCCCCGTCTTGTAGGCATTGCCCCCGTTTTGTATGTATTGCCTGGACGAAATGATGCAAAACTTAAAGAAAAACAGCCTAGATTGGTCAACAGATCGACTCCTACCTTATTGCATGATAACGCTAGACCACACACTGCACAAATGACTGTGGCAAAACTACAGGAATTGGAGTTGGAACTTCTTCATCATCCTCAATACTTACCAGACCTAGCCCCCACTGACTACCACTTCTTCCACAATTTGGACAACTTTTTAATAGGAAAACCGTTTAATTCGGACAATGCTGTAAAACTGGCCAGGAATTCATTGACTCTCGTTCGCCAGGGTTTTATTCCACTGGCCTGAACAACCTGCCGCTTAAATAGCAAAAGTGTATAGAGGGTGCATACTTTGATGAATAAAATAATTCCTTATATTTGTAAGTTATCAACTAACTTTGCCTTTTTTCTACAAATTTCATTCTTGACGACCTAATATATTAATTTTCTCACCATAATCAGGTCTGATGAAACCGGTAAATAAATAAATAAAATTATTTATTCAGACATCTTTTGCTTTTCTAGCGTTATACTCCGTAAAATAGACCATTTTTTGTGTCTCGGTACATCTATTTCAACCACAAATATTTACTAGTGGTTTAAGCTGTAATAAATACTTAATCTGAGATTAAATTACTCAATGCTAACCTCGCGTATTAAACAGTTAAATACTAAAATAAAATATGTATGTAATATTTATTTTTATACATTTAAATGTTACTCGTCAATGACGATTTTTTTCTAAGTTAAAAAATTTGTTACTATAGTCACGTTCGATAAAAACATCTCTTTCTTAGACTACGTTTTCGCACGATTCCGGAAAATATTCTGAAGTAGTATTTTGTAGTGCGAATTTTGATAGCAGGAATGACTGAAGAATAATGATTAGGATACTAAAATACGAACAGAATAAATGGGACACACAAAAAAACTTGCGAGATTGAGACGAATGATATAGGCATAGATTAGGTGGATTAAATCTTTTTTTTTTGTTTATATAAGTTTTGAGTTCTAGTTATATTTGGGCAAATGTTGCATTTAATTTTTAAATGCGTAAATTTAATAACCAGTGGAAATTGTTGAAATTGAATACACGAAATCAGAGGGACGGAGTTATGACTTAAAACAACCAATGGAAGCCATAGGCGCAATTTCCAAAATCTTAATGAACCTTGCTATATATAAAAAAAAAAAAAAAAATACTGCACATATTTAGAAACCTAAATAATGGTATTAGGCATTCGAATTAAAATTAGCAAATAGTATATTATGTTACTAGGAGTAGAACGCGCTCTTTTTTGACTTGCATATTGAGCGAAGCACAAAAAAGGCGTTCTACTCCGAGTGACATATACTATTTTTTCTTCAAGCGTAGTTATTAAAAATTTGCAACCATAAATACTTATGACTAATAGTTTCAGATGCTATTGCTGCTAATTCCGGCGGTGTACATTGAATTGGTTGAGACATTTTTTAATTTTTAATCTTTATATTGTGTATTTTGTAACTAATCACAGAATGATCACAGAATAATAATAAAGTAACTCACTAATAACGCAACTAATTTCTGAATTCACTACAAACCACGCTACAAACATATTAAATTGACAGATGTTTTGTTTATGGCGACTGCTGCCATCAGTGCCATCTGTTGATAACTATATGAACTATCATTTTTTAATTTTTAATCTTTATATTGTGTATTTTGTAACTAATCACAGAATGATCACAGAATAATAATAAAGTAACTCATTAATAACGTAACTAATTTCTGAATTCACTACAAACCACGCTACAAACATATTAAATTGACAGATGTTTTGTTTATGGCGACTGCTGCCATCAGTGCCATCTGTTGATAACTATATGAACACTTTACTAGTATAAAAATGTTCACATTTTGTTACTAGTAAAAAAATGTATCATTTGTACCGAATGTATTGAACAATGTAATGTTAGCATTATAATCCGCTTGAAGAAAAAAAAATATTTTAACATAAAATTTGTTTTGACATCCCAAATAATCATCATTCACTTACTAAATACCTGCGAAACCCGGATATGTGTGAAAATTCACACTTCACATCAATTTTTTTGTTGGTTTATATTCTCAAAGTGTTGATAAGCAAGCAATACAGCGTACTAAAATATGTACCAAAATTATCAATAATCAGAAAAAAGCAAGTTATATTTATTTTACTTATATTTTTTTCAGTTATTTAGTTTTTCGTCCTGTATTTTATTCAAGATTTGCATGTTCTGTTTTTAACCGGGGGCTTTGTGAAAAAGAGTGGATTCAAAGAGCGCTCTAACTATGAAAACACAAAGGCACTTCAAACCGGGTTGTAAGCTTGTGTACTACTATTCAACTTTAGTCGCCAGATTTTATCGTTGGAATATGTTGAAATATTTTATTTGACATAATGCCAAACTGGGACAAATAATCTCCCTTATTTCATTCTCCATCTCACTCTGTTAAATATCAGATATGTCTATATAGAAATTGTAATCAAACGGCTGAACATAGAAAGATAGAAAGTTGAAATTTAGTATGCTTATACAAGGTGTCTCAAAAGAAATTTTATATTTAGTGGATCGATTAAAAAAAAAGTAAGCCGTATATAGAAAAAATGTTTATTAATTATTAAAATACACTTTTTGGGGATTTATTTCTTAAAAATAATATCGTCTAAATGTAGACCCTCGCGTTCTCGGCACTCATTTAATCGAACAGTAAAATTACTTATGACGTCTCGGCAGCTGGACTCAGGGATGGCTGCCATTTCGTGACGGATATTTTCTTTCAAATGCGCCAGTGAAGTCGGTTTATTGGCGTAAACTTTAGATTTAAGATAACCCCATAGGAAAAAGTCCATAGGGGTTAAATCTGGACTGCGTGGAGGCCAATTTATGTCACCTCTCCGGGAGATCAATTTGCTTGAGAAAATTTCACGAACACGTGGCAGAGACATATTGGACGTGTGTGAAGTTGCTCCGTCCTGTTGGAACCATGTTCTTTGGTTATAGCCAGGAAAGTTTTGCAGTTCAGGTACCAAGAAGTTGTCTAACATCTCCACATAACGCTCTGAATTCACTGTAACTGCACGCCCCCTTTTGTCTTCAAAAAAGTATGGGCCGATAATTCCTCGCGCCGACATCGCAGCCCATACGGTCACTTTAGGCGAATGTAGGGGTTTCTGATGTTTGCGTTTCGGATTCATTGCACTCCAGTAGCGGCAGTTCTGCTTATTTACGTGGCCATTAAGATGAAAATGTGCTTCATCCGAAAACAAAATGTTGGTAAACGTTGAAAATCGCTCAATCACCTGATTTACGAAATTAAGCCTCTGACTGGCATCTTGGGGCTTTAATTCTTGCACCAATTGAATTTTGTAGGGGTGCAGCTTTAGGTCTTTATGCATAATGCGATGTAATGATGATCTATGCACATTTAAAGCACTTGCGCGCTTCCGAATTGAAAGGTTCGGGCCGTCACGAACAGACTGATTAACATTCTCCACGTTTTCTACCGTTCTTGATGACCTAGGTCGCCCGGATTTTGATTTATCCAGCGTTGTACCAGTCTCTTCAAACTTTTTAACCCAATGCCGAATGAGAGGAATGCTTGGCGCATCATTTAAGTGGCGAAAACCTCGAATACTGCAGAATTTTCTACGCGCTACAGTCGCCGAATCACCGTTTTTGTAAAACTCTCGCACGCATAACGCGCGGTCTGCTCCCGAGAAACGCTCCATAGCGATTGAATTCCCAAGAGCCAGGCTAGCGATTGACATAACCCCCGCGCCCCTCGGATACGTAGCGTTCACGCAGTAAGCTAAATAAATATAAAATTTCTTTTGAGACACCTTGTACTACTCTTTGACCCACATATAGAAAAATACTGAGAGGTGAAAAAAACAACACGACATAAATATACACAAATATGTATTTAATGATTTTTTTTTAATTACTACCCACCCAATTTAATTTTACCTTCTCCACCACCTCTACAATTTGACTTTAAAAAACTTATCGAATCAAAAATTCTGAACCAGGAAACCATCTATATATTTTCTTAACTATAGTTAAATAATCAACAAAGGTTCGTCCTTTTTAAATAAATAGTATTAATTTTAAATTTTCATTTCCCACCAAACCAATACGTCTTGCATTAAGAGTTTAAATTTTCATAGAATACTAGAATTGAAAATTTACTTAGGTCTGGCAAATAAAAGAAAATAGGACAAGCCCATAAAACAAATGGCACCCTTATGAAAACAAGCAAACATACTCAAGTGCGCAGGCGTGACTAAACCACTGATTTGAATCCTGGATAAGTATTCTGATTTATATAATTTGAGCCTGGTAAACTTGCTTAGTTATTACTTTATTTGGGTTGGTTAATATTATAAATTTGACAAGCTTAAGGATTTCATAATTAATGAAAATTGTACGGAAAATTTATAATTTATAATATTCATTAAAACAAAAACAGTTACATATAGAGTACTGCAGTTGAAATTATTTATTTATTTCAAAAAACGTCGACTGATGCTGCATTTAAAAATTGATGTGAAGTGTGAATTTTCACATATTTCAGTGTTTTGTAGGTATTTAGTTAGTGTAAAAAGCATGGGCGGCGCTAGCTCTTAAAATTTGGGGAGGGGCAAAAAAATTGAGTAAAATTTGGGGGGGGGGGGGTCAGGAAGTATTTTTTTATCGTTTACATATGAAAATACAAGTAATGACCTAAAAAAAAGGTCCTCACTAAAATATATTTTTTTTCAAGTATTCTAGGGGGGCCAACTGGGAGCCAGAACATTTTTTAGGGGGGCAAAATTTTTGAAAATATTTTCTAAGTATCTATTTTTTCATACTTATATGTAACGTTTCCATGGTCATGATAAATAATATCTCTGTTAGAAAATATTAGGTCAAGTTATTTCTACTTTGCTGCTAGAATGTATTTTATACAAGTACTATGTCGGTTGGTCCTGTGGTGGCCACAGCTGGTTTTTATTAGTTATTTTGGTACTAAGAGCTTTTAGTTTTGTTTAGCTAAATTAAAGTAATTAAATTAAAAAAGACATTACTACCTTCGTAATAAATACAAAAAATCCATAACATCATTAGTCATAATTTAGCCATGAATTAGAAAAAAATAATTCATTTTGTCAAAAATACAAAAACTGCAATATTTTCCAAGAACACAATTGGATCTAAAATTCATTTCGTACGTTTCCGCTTCAGATCAATGTAAATTACTTAGAATTTTTAAAAGTACGGTGTTGCAAAAAAATTTATAACTTTCGAAATAATTTTCAAATCAATAATTCCTGTGGTATGTAATGTGCATTACTTACAGTTTTTCAGATTTTTAGTTTAACCCCTTTGGGTGCGAGACAGTAATTTTTTTAGTACATATTTAAAAAAGATTCTGTTTGGTTTCTTTTTGTTCTTTAATCTGCATGTAAAGAGCTGTATTTGATTACCACATAATATATATATATATATTTTTTTCACAAAAAATTCGATATTATTCGAAAAAAAACTTGACCAAAAATTCCTATTGAATTAATCCGGTTCTCATTAATGTAAATTATTGAGATTTTTTCAGATTTTTGGATCAACCCCTTTAAGAGATAGGGTGGGGGACAATAGTTTTTTGACATATTAGCACATAGTAGCAAAAATTAAAAAATAAATAAAATTATGCCCTAAACTAATTGCACATTAAAACTTAATAATCCGGTTTTTCAAAAATGACGAGGACGTTTATCCGGATTTCGGAAGTTAAAAAATCGATTTTCTGGATTCTGAATGATGAATATGTTGCATTTCCGTATTTTGAATAATGAAAATGTCGAATCTTCGAATTTTGGGGGATAAAAATATCGAATCTCCGGATTCTGGAAGATGAAAAGGTGGTATCTCCAGATTTTAAAACATGAAAATGTCGAATTTCTGGAGTTTGGGAGATAAAACTGTCGAATCTCCGGAGTTTTGAGGATGAAAATGTCGAATCTCCGGATTTGGAAAGATGAAAAGTTCGTCTGTCTTGATTTTGAAACATGAAAATGTCGAATTTCCGGAGTTTGGGAGATGAAACTGTCGAATCTCCGGAGTTTTGGAGATGAAAATATCGAATCTCCGGATTTGGAGAGATGAAGAGATCGAATTTTCGGATTTTGATGGACGAAAATGTCAAATCTCGAGATTTTGGTAGATGAAAATGTCGAATTTTCGAATTTTGGAAGATGAAAAGATTGTATCTCCGGATTTTGGAGATGAAATTTGGTATCTCCGGATTTTAAAACATGAAAATGTCGAATTTCATGAATTTGGAAGGTAAAACTGTCCAATCTCCGGAGTTTTGGAGATGAAAATGTCGAATCTCCAGATTTGGAAAGATGAAAATGTCGAATTTCCGGATTTTGAAACATGAAAATGTCAAATATTCATATTTTGGTGAATGAAAATGTTGAACCTCCAAATTTTGGGGGATGAAAAGGTCGAATCTCCGGATTTTGGAAGATAAAAAAGTGGAATCTCCAAATTTTGGAAGATAAAAAGGTGTAATCTCCAGATTTCGAAAGGTGAAAAGTTCAAATCTCCGGATTTTAAAAGATAAAAAGGAAGCAATCTTAGTGAAAATATGTTTACAGATAACCAGTTTGAACCTGTATTTAGTGAATTATTTTCCAAATATTTAGTGTTATAGTAATATGTATATGTAAGAATTCGCGAAGTTCTGTCCAAAGTAATTGATTATGTAGTATTAGTAAGCCAAGGTCAGTAAAGGTCAAAGGTGGTTGTTATTAATAGTTTAGATAAAACTGTTTACTTCCATAACTCCATGTTATGGAGATATTTTTATGCAGTAAACACCGATTAACATTTTTATGTTCCATTAAAATTATGCACTTCCAGATCGTTCCGTATATCACCTAAAAGCAATTTGAATTTCCCGCCAATAACACCCCTAGTGGCAGTTTATGGAACTACTAAGTCAGAATTAAATTTCAAAATTATATTATGAATAAACTAAAAGGGTTTCCTCTTTGGTCGAGTGGACTTTTGGAGAGGTCACTAAAGCAGGGGTAAGAACTTAACGATTAAAAATATCTTTTTTTTTATTTTATTTATTTTACTTCGGCCTATTTCTGCAACGAGGCTAATCGCCGATGCCAGGGGGCGAGCTCCTACACCTGGATGAGGGGTGAATGATTGTGAAAATGGGAGTAATGTTAACATATTATTCTCGCCCGAATAATATCACCAACGGGGACTTGTACCAGCTACATCACAATTCAGACTGTTTTTACCAGTCAGAACTGCGTGACTTAACGAGTTCGGTCACTCCGTTGGAAAAAATATCCTATTAGATAGATTGCAATCCGCTGCAAATTTTGATAGATTGTTACTAATTTTATTACAGACTAGCTTGCATACGTTTATAGGTAACTCTCCCCACTGCTCCCCAAAATATGTCTTTTTAAAAAAAAATTTCTTTTCTTTTCTCATAGTCATTTTTGCTGTTAAGTAAAGGCAGGCTCACATTTCATCGCCTTTTTATCAACTTTTTCTAATTTTTTTTTCCCGCAAATGTCAAAATTTTGGACTGTAACCCAAAAGTGACCATATATTTGTGATGTAAGGCTAAAAGTGTATAAGGATATCTATTTTCCAACCAAATTAAATTTTTTTAATTTCCTAAAATTTTGAAATTTTGGTCAAAAAATTTTTGACTCCAATTTTAGCCAAAATTTAGTTTTAAGCTAATTTTGGGGTGAGGATTATGAAAAAAATATTTAAAAAATTCATGCTTTCCTAGTTTTTGAGTTATGGCCGATTTCGGTCAGTTTTTTGCCTATAATTCCAAAACTTTTGCCCAAACTTCAAAATGGACTAAATTTTCTTGATCTGTGACCAAAAATACATGTTTGTACCAATTTTCAATAAAATCGGAGACAAAAATTTTTTGCTTCAAAATCACGATTTTTTTAAGGTCTACCCCTTACGATTTTTTCGATTTTTGGCCATTTTCAAGGGTTTTGGTCTACTGCCCATACAAAACTTAATAATAGGTTTATTAAGGCCCAAATTTTTTTCTAGACTAAACAATGTAGGAGAAATTTAAAAATTCAAACCGCAGGTTTATATCCCTAACCATTTTTTAGTTAGGATTTACCAAAATTTTCAAAAAATTTAAAAAAATATGGAAAATTTTCAAAAAAATTTTTTTCTTCAAAACATGGTTACAAGTCAATTAGGACCTCAAGATTTCAAAAATTTCAACCGCAGGTCTTTATCGTATTTCGTTTTTGAGATACGTCCATACGAAGATGAAAATTTCTATAAATCACACCATATTAAAATTGGTCATAATTTTAAAATACGGAAATCAAATAAGGCCTTAAAATTTTTCTAGTCTAAATAAACTACGGAGAATCCAAAAATTTTCACCGTAGGTCGCTATCTCTAATCGTTTTCGAGTTCTGCATTTTTTTAATTCACAATTTTCACAAATAAAGTAAATTATGTCATTTAAAAAAAAATTCGTAATCTCAAAACGCGTTAAACGATTAAAGCCCCAAATTATTTCTGAACTAAATAAACTGCGGAGAATCAAAAAATTCTAACCGGAGATCGCTATCTCTAACCGTTTTCGAGTTCTGCATTTTTTTAATTTACAGTTTTCACAAATAATGTAAATTATGCCATTAAAAAAATTGTCATAATCTCAAAACGCCTTAAACAATTAAAGCCCCAAATTATTTCTGAACTAAATAAACTACGGAGGATCAAAAAATTCTAACCGGAGGTCGCTATCTCTAACCGTTTTTGAGTTCTGAATTTTTTTAATTCACAGTTTTCACAAATAATGTAAATTATGCCATTAAAAAAATTGTCATAATCTCAAAACGCCTTAAACAATTAAAGCCCCAAATTATTTCTGAACTAAATAAACTACGGAGGATCAAAAAATTCTAATCGGAGGTCGCTATCTCTAACCGTTTTTGAGTTCTGAATTTTTTTAATTCACAGTTTTCACAAATAATGTAAATAATGCCATTAAAAAAATTGTCATAATCTCAAAACGAATTAAAAGATTAAAGCCCCAATTTTTTTCTACACTAAATAAATTACGGGGAATCCAAAAATTCTAACCGGAGGTCGCTATCTCTAACCGTTTTTGAGTTCTGTTTTTTTTTTTTAATTCACAATTTTCACAAATAAGGTAAAATATGCCATTAAAAAAATTGTCGTACTCTCAAAACGCGTTAAACGATTAAAGCCCCAAATTATTTCTAGACTAAATAAACTAAGGAGAATCCAAAAATTCTAACTGGATGTCGCTATCTCTACCCGTTTTGGAGTTGTGCTTTGTTTTAATTCACAAATATTGTAAATTACGGCATTAAAATAAAAAAGAATGTACAACAAAAAAGATTAGTCGTCTTATTATAAGCAATTTTTGTTATAGGAAGAGAGACAGATAGACGGACGGACAGACACACAGACAGACAAAATATATTTTTTTGTGGATATTGTCTTGTAATTATCTGAACCATGTAGAAACCAAATATCAATTTCAATTTATTTTAATTAAATAATTATTTCATGTTATCTACTACATTTTTAGGGTTTTGTAGGTATGACCAAAAAACCCTTATACCGTCATTTTGTCGTCTGTCTGTCTGTCTGTCTGTCTGTCTGTCTGTCTGTTCGGTAAAAATTGTAGCCAAACGGCTAAACCTAGAGAGTTGAAATTTGGCATGCTTATACAACTCTTTGACCCGCACATAGGAAAAATACTAAAACATCTAAAAAACATACCCCCCTAAAAATATAAACAAATATGTGCTCATCGAAAACAAAAATATTTTTTTTTAATTCTGAGTAGGGTATCAAATGAAAACCCTTAGTACGTGGATTAACGATCAAATTTTTATTTTGGCAAAATAAATTATTTTGAAGCGATTTTTGCCAAAAATGTGCAAAACAAATTTTGTCCCACACCCTGTAGCCCAGATGGTTTAAACTAAAAATCTAAAAAAATTCTAAGTAATGTATATTGGTGTGAACCGAAATAGTACAACAGGAATTTTTGATCAGATTATGTTTTTGGAAAATAACGCATTTTTTGTGGTTTTTGGTTCACAAAGTACAAAAGTTATACCAATGTAAGACACTCACATGCATGGCGTGCGATGGCGACATGCGTTAGGGCACTCTTAAACTGGCTGGAAAACGAAGGGTTTCGAGTTCGAGTACGGAGTGAATTTTATTTTTTCTGTTTTTTTTTTTGCATTTTTATTATGTTGAAATTATTTTGTCAAAATTCTAGTTATATTTTGACAAATATTGTATTTAATTTTTAAGAGCGTAAATTTAATAACCAGTCTTATTATATGATTAACAGACGATAAATTATTTTAAAAATATCGTTCATTTTGCCGTGATTACTACTAAGTAAAATTTGTCCTACACACTCAGCATACCGCCTTCACTTATTATATACCTGCGAAACCCTGAAATGTGTGAATATTCACACTTCACATCAATTTTATTATATATCTGTTTATTCCCTACATTTCTATCTGTCGGTTTGAAATCTATTTTGCTTTGTTTTGGAAGCAACAATTTTCTTATTATTTTCTTTTTCTTTAATTTCTTTTCTCCTCTCCATTACCTCTTTCATCCATGTGTATCCGCAACCATTTCTGTTCAAAATATCTTGTCTTGTTCCTCCTTTGCTTCTCATTTCTTCACATCCTTCCAGCTTATGTTAAATCGTCTCCCTTTCTTCTCTGCACATTCTACATCGTTTATCCTCCTCTTTTAACGAAAATTTGAACGCCTATTCTTCATTCCCACATCTAAACCTTGCAATTATTCTTTTATTTTCGTTTCCCCTTTCTTTTAGATACAGCGGTCTTTGCATTTTCCAATTTTTTTTGTACTTATTATTGTACCTGGATTCATTTATTTAGAAACCAAATACAAGGTGTCTCAAAAGAAATTTTATATTTATTTAGCTTACTGCGTGAACGCAACGTATCCGAGGGGCGCGGGGGTTATGTCAATCGGTAGCCTGGCTCTTGGGAATTCATTCGTTATGGAGCGTTTCTCGGGAGCAGACCGCGCGTTATGCGTGCGAGAGTTTTACAAAAACGGTGGTTCGGCGACTGTAGCGCGTAGAAAATTCTGCAGTATTCGAGGTTTTCGCCGCTTAAATGATGCGCCAAGCATTCCTCTCATTCGACATTGGGTTAAAAAGTTTGAAGAGACTGGTACAACGCTGGATAAATCAAAATCCGGGCGACCTAGGTCATCAAGAACGGTAGAAAACGTGGAGAATGTTAATTAGTTTGTTCGTGACGACCCGAACCTTTCAATTCGGAAGCGCGCAATTGCTTTAAATATGCATAGATCATCATTACATCGCATTATGCACAAAGACCTAAAGCTGCACCCCTACAAAATTCAATTGGTGCAAGAATTAAAGCCCCAAGATGTCAGTCAGAGGCAATTTTCTCAGGCAAATTGATCTCCCGGAGAGGTGACATAAATTGGCCTCCACGCAGTCCAGATTTAACCCCTATGGACTTTTTCCGATGGGGTTATCTTAAATATAAAGTTTACGCCAATAAACCGACTTCACTGGCGCATTTGAAAGAAAATATCCGTCACGAAATGGCAGCCATCCCTGAGTCCACCTGCCGAGACGTCATAAGTAATTTTACTGTTCGATTAAATGAGTGCTGAGAACGCGAGGGTCTACATTTGGACGATATTATTTTTAAGAAATAAATCCCCAAAAAGTGTATTTTAATAATTAATAAGCATTTTTTCTATATACGGCTTACTTTTTTTTTAATCGATCCACTAAATATAAAATTTCTTTTGAGACACCTTGTATGAGACAGAAAAAATAAAAAACATTGCCTTCAATTTTATTGACATAGATTGTTTTGTATGGAAACTATGCCATATAGTTTCCGTACAAAACAATATTATACACAAACACATTACGCCTAAAGGGCTACTACGGCCCTTTAGGCGAAATGTGTATCAATATTTTACTACAGAAATCTAAATTCCAAACTAAAGTCTTTTAGATCTTTTACCATTTCACATTTATAATTAATTTTTAGTTTTTAAAGTCGAGGGTTTGCAAAATACCTGTGAATTAAAAACGTTGACGTTGTTATTAAAAACTATTTCATATAATGCGGTGATGAAGAATGTGGGTGGAAAAACTGAGTGCCGTGGGTGCCACCCACTTGTAAATCGATTTCATTTATTCTTTAGACCGTAATGGTAAAAGGGTTGTTTTGTAATTATTTATTTTCATTAGAAAATAATTATTTTATTTCGCACAACCAAAACGAGAGTTGCCGTGGTTTCGTGGTAAGACGGTTGTCTACGGAGCACAGAGAACCGGATTCGAAGAACCCTTATAACTTAATCATTTCTTTTACAGGATTTGACTGAAAATGTGCAAAAAACTTTTATACCCCACCCTATTTCTCAGAGGGGATGATCTAAAAAAATAGTTTATTATAAGAAATCAAATCTAATTTGTTCTATGCATTTTTACTTGCCCGACCTTAATATATAAGGGGGAAGTATTGTAATCGCGAAAATTTTCGATGTCGAGATTTTGACTGATGACCACGTTTCATGGTCCAGGGAATCCAAAAAACCTATTTTCGAAGTGCCGTCCGTATGTGTGTGTGTCTGTGTGTGTGTCTGTGTGTGTGTTTGTGTGTGTGTCTGTGTGTATACACGATAAAACTCAAAAACGGTTTAACTTAAAGAATTCGTTCTGGTACTAAAAAATTCTCCTAATAATTGGGAAGAACCCTATTGTTTTTTATTAAAATCCGAAACCGGAAACGGAAGTTATTGAACTTTAAAATTTAAAAAAAATTCGTAAGTAGTAAACCAAGCCTTGGACAAAAATTTGTATAGGACATAATTTGATGTATTTTTGAAGATTTACCTAAATCTTCTTTTAAATTAAAAAAAAAAAAAACATGTATTTTTTTTAATTATTTTTTTTATGTGAGGGCAAGTCTAGCGGAGGTCTCCCTTCGTGCCAGGGGCGCGAGGCCTGAGGGGCGCCATCTTGCGTTTTTTTTTTGTAGTCATCACTTGTATTTTAGAAGTGGTGACCCTTTTATTTTTGTAATCACTTGTATTTTGGAAGTGGGTACGTTTTTTTTAGGTCATTTGTATTTTCACCTGTCTATTAAAATAAAAATAAAAATGATGCCCTACTTAAATAAAATAAAAATGGCGCTATTTAAAGTACTTGCCAAGGGCGTTAAAAACCAGGGCTTCGAACCGTTATTTTTTTCGTTTCGGTTTTCGTTCCGGTTCAATTAAATATATATATATATATATATCGGTTCGGTTTCGGTTTTCGTTCCGGGAAAAATAACGTTTTTTTCGGTTTTTGGTTTTCGGTTCAGTTCCGAGTGATAAATTTTTAAATGCTTTTATTTTAAGGAGATTTTGGGGAGATGAGGACCTTCTTTTTTTGCTCTTCACTTGGATTTGGGAGGTGAGGACTTTTTTTTGCTCTTCACTTGGATTTTGGGGAGATTAGGACCTTCTTTTTTTGCTCTTCACATGGATTTGGGAGGTGAGGACCTTTTTTTTGCTCTTCACTTGGATTTTGGGGAGATGAGGACCTTCTTTTTTTTGCTCTTCACTTGGATTTGGGAGGTGAGGACCTTTTTTTTGCTCTTCACTTGGATTTTGGGGAGATGAGGACCTTCTTTTTTTTGCTCTTCACTTGGATTTGGGAGGTGAGGACTTTTTTTTGCTCTTCACTTGGATTTTGGGGAGATTAGGACCTTCTTTTTTTGCTCTTCACATGGATTTGGGAGGTGAGGACTTTTTTTTGCTCTTCACTTGGATTTTGGGGAGATTAGGACCTTCTTTTTTTGCTCTTCACATGGATTTGGGAGGTGAGGACTTTTTTTTGCTCTTCACTTGGATTTTGGGGAGATTAGGACCTTCTTTTTTTGCTCTTCACATGGATTTGGGAGGTGAGGACTTTTTTTTGCTCTTCACTTGGATTTTGGGGAGATTAGGACCTTCTTTTTTTGCTCTTCACTTGGATTTGGGAGGTGAGGACTTTTTTTTGCTCTTCACTTGGATTTTGGGGAGATTAGGACCTTCTTTTTTTGCTCTTCACATGGATTTGGGAGGTGAGGACTTTTTTTTGCTCTTCACTTGGATTTTGGGGAGATTAGGACCTTCTTTTTTTGCTCTTCACATGGATTTGGGAGGTGAGGACTTTTTTTTGCTCTTCACTTGGATTTTGGGGAGATTAGGACCTTCTTTTTTTGCTCTTCACATGGATTTGGGAGGTGAGGACTTTTTTTTGCTCTTCACTTGGATTTTGGGGAGATTAGGACCTTCTTTTTTTGCTCTTCACATGGATTTGGGAGGTGAGGACCTTTTTTTTGCTCTTCACTTGGATTTTGGGGAGATGAGGACCTTCTTTTTTTTGCTCTTCACTTGGATTTGGGAGGTGAGGACTTTTTTTTGCTCTTCACTTGGATTTTGGGGAGATTAGGACCTTCTTTTTTTGCTCTTCACATGGATTTGGGAGGTGAGGACTTTTTTTTGCTCTTCACTTGGATTTTGGGGAGATTAGGACCTTCTTTTTTTGCTCTTCACATGGATTTGGGAGGTGAGGACCTTTTTTTTGCTCTTCACTTGGATTTGGGAGATTTGGACCTTTTTTTTTGCTCCGTCCCGCATTGCATTCTTAAGAAAATGGTCACCCTACATTATAAGGGTATTTTGATGATAATACTTCCAAAATCCTTAAAAATAAACCTATTATTTATATAATTTCACACTTATTTATGATATATATTATGAAAACTTTGTTAAAATATAATTCTTTTCGTACATGTACATAGGTATGGATAAAATTAAATGTATCTTAATTTTATTAAAGGAAGTAAGGTTTACGCCCACGTTGCGCCGTATCATTGGTAACCAGGACAACACATCTGTGCTGCTGGCTGCCAGAGTGACAGGCGTTAGTTTGTTCGACGCTGTCGTGATTCTCCCGTCTATTCGTGTTCTATTTCGTGCCGGTGTTCGTGTATATTGACATATCTGTCCAAACAAACCTATCATTACTTTGTTTTAATGAGTTTTCTCTTAAAATTACGTGTTATAGTTCAGGAACCTTAAAAGGTTAGTTCAAACTTGAATAAAAAAAAACATAGAGGGGTGAGGGGGGCTGTGTTGAAGTACCAGGTGTGTAAATTAAGTAACTGGACTGATTTTAAAAATGTTTTTTATTCGAATAGAATTACAATTAAATATTGTGTTCCTCAAAATAACTTCCTTGGGAAGCCACACAGCGCTGGAGGCGGTTCTTCCATTACTCATAGCAGTGCTGGAACTCGGATACTGGAATAGATTTCAGTTGGTCGGTTACGGACGTTTGAATGTTTTGGAGTGTCCCAAAATGACGTCCCTTGAGGTGATTTTTCAATCTTGGGAAGAGAAAAAAGTCACATGGACTCAAGTCAGGCGAATAAGGAGGCTGAGGAGCCACAGGAATGTCTTTACTGGCCAAAAACTGGTTTATTGAAATTGCTGTGTGATTTTTCTCATTCCCAATTCATTGGCAAAAATCTGATGAACGGTAGCGTGAGTCAAATTCAACTCTTCCCCGATCATTCTGACTATCAACCGACGATCTGAACGTACAAAATCCCGGATTTTTCATTTTCATTGGTTCTTGATGAAGGTTCTTGATGAAGATGAAGGCCTTCCGTTGCGTAATTCATCTTCAATCAACTCTTTTCCTTCTGAAAATGCCTTAAACCACCTAAAAACCTGGGCCCTTGACAAAATATTATCTCCGTAGGCCTGTTGAAGTTTAGCAAAAGTTTCCATTGCACTGTACCCAATTCGGAAGCAAAACCTGATAGCACACCGTTGCACGAAATGAATCACTCATTTTTAGAACGCACTAGAAAAAACTGTTTGACAAAAAAATCGCTACGGACAACAAAATTACTCTAGCGAGTTCAAACTCGTTCTGAAGATGTATCACATGTTCACCTGCCGCCTCTCCAAATCCCGCGTCCAAATGTTTCCAGATCAAATTCTATGTTACCAGTCCGGTTACTTAATTTACACGTCTCGTAAAAGATATCTAAAAAGATCTGACTTAAAGTGGATTTGTGTGATCGATGCTAAAAGTTCATCCGACATCAGCATCCATGAAGAGCAATTTCACGTGAAGCAACAACTAAATTAGCCGGATAACGAAATTCCATTAACGCGTTGGATGTATAACTGGACCCAGGAGTTTTTACCGCGGTTCGACCCACACACTTCTCCGAAAATTGTACCCAGGAGATCGTAATTAACAAGGATACGCACACGTATATACAGCAGGAGTTGTAAAAATGTTTTATTTTTCACTTCTCTGTTATTTGGTCATAATGCCTAGGATACGAGATATTTAAACACATGCATAACAACCGGACCATTATGAATTCATAACGCCCTCTCATTGCGCCCTCAACAAATATTCTCATTTACGGCCGGTACCTTATTCTTTGATTGTCATAGTCTAAAGATTTCGTATTCTTTTTCAAATATCTGTTTAGATTTAAATGGTAACAAACTTTCTGTTGCTTTTTGTATATTTTCTCGATATATTCGGGTAAATCTTTCATATGCATTGTGATTGTAAAATTAATTCTGACAATTAAATGTTTAAACAAAATCATTTATTTTTTTGTCTATAAACTGTTTATTGTCATAGGCTACCAGATAGGTATAAATATCTGTTGATTTTTACTTTTTATTTTATGTGAAGTGAAAAATAAAATCTTGTATGCACCATTGGCATTACTGGATGATAACGTTCAGACAGCGACATCCATCCCTCAGGCCAGTAACACCCTTGGTGCATAAATAGATATTACAACTAAAAATTTCGTTGAAGGATTGAACCATCATCCCTGTGCTCCATAGACAACAGAATTACCACTGAGCTTCCAGGTCAATTACGAAATACTGCAAGATTGAAATACTGTAAGAAATAGAACAGTAATACTGAAGGAAGCGCAATTTTCTTGAGAAAATGTAGGCTTTTCCACTTTACCTCCAGGGAAAACTAAGAATTTGGTCCGTTTATATCAATTTACTCGGAACAGATTGAAGAGAAAAAAATTAGAAAAAGAAATAAAATAATTAAAAAAATTAGCATACAAATCGTGACCGAACAAAATTGGTTAAGACAGGGATTTAAATAGTAATTTGATCAAGATTTTAAAGTAACATTAAGGTCCGGTCTTTCCACCTTCAGATAAAGTTCCAGGTAACTATCTGACAGATAAAGTTATTTTTAACTTCATTTGAGTAAATGTCATCCCTTCTTTCTATATAAATGTATCTATCGGATAGTTATCTAACGGATAATGAAACTGACGTATTGGATTCACTGACTGGTATTGACATTTATTCAGCAGATGAAGTTACAAATAACCTTATCTGTCAGATAGTTACCTGGAACTTTATCTGAAGGTGGAAAGACCGGGCCTAACTGAAATTTTCTAAAAACTAAACCCTTTACTCTTAAGCTGTGTTCAAAAAAATTTATGTGAAGTGTGAATATTCACACATTTCAGGTTTTCGCAGGTATATAATAAGTGAAGGCGGTATGCTGAGTGTGTAGGACAAAGTTTACTTTGTAGTAATCACGGCAAAATGAATGATATTTTTAAAATAATTTATCGTGTGTTAATCATATAATAAGACTGGTTATTAAATTTACGCTCTTAAAAATTAAATACAACATTTGTCAAAATATAACTAGAATTTTGACAAAATAATTTCAACATAATAAAAATGCAAAAAAAAAAAACAGAAAAAATAAAATTCACTCCGTACTCGAACTCGAAACCTTTCGTTTTCCAGCCAGTTTAAGAGTGCCCTAACGCATGTCGCCATCGCACGCCATGCATGTGAGTGTCTTACATTAGTATAACTTTTGTACTTTGTGAACCAAAAACCACAAAAAATGCGTTATTTTCCAAAAACATAATCTGATCAAAAATTCCTGTTGTACTATTTCGGTTCACACCAATATACATTACTTAGAATTTTTTTAGATTTTTAGTTTAAACCATCTGGGCTACAGGGTGTGGGACAAAATTTTTATTGCACAATTTTGGCAAAAATCGCATCAAAATAATTTATTTTGCAAAAATAAAAATTTGATCGTTAATCCACGTACGAAGGGCTTTCATTTGATACCCTACTCAAAATTTAAAAAAAATATTTTTGTTTTCGATGAACACATATTTGTTTATATTTTTAGGGGGGTATGTTTTTTAGATGTTTTAGTATTTTTCCTATGTGCGGGTCAAAGATTTGTATAAGCATGCCAAATTTCAACTCTCTAGGTTTAGCCGTTTGGCTACAATTTTTACCGAACAGACAGACAGACGACAAAATGACGGTATAAGGGTTTTTTGGTCATACCTACAAAACCCTAAAAATGTAGGTCAATAGTTGTCCCCGAGCTAAGACGGGTGGGGCAGCTAGTATAAAATAAAAACTAGTACGTAAACCTGTACCATTTATTATTGTGATATTGATGTGTTAGTCAAAACCCAGTGTTAGTGTGGAACTAGTTTGATATTCTGCGTTAAATACATTTGTTAGCAATATATCTTGACAGTAATATCGATTGCGGAGGGGTGAATTGGGTTGTATAGGGTAAATACGTTACCTACTTCTCGATTCGCGGGGGTTTTTACTGGTAATCGGCAACTTCTATTACATTTCATGCTGTTTCGCACCTCCAATGAAATCATTTCAATGGAAAGGCATTCAGCTAAGAACCCCATCTGGGGAAATGAAATGTTCTACCAAACTTACGGTTATTATTCACAATATTTATTCATCAACAACAAAATAAAAAATTACCATTGTTGAAACACGGAAGGAGATCACCACTATACATTACAACACAGAATAAAACGTGTCACACGCAAATTTAACCCATTATTTGCCATAATTCAAATAAACAAAAAAAATTGAAAATAACTATTTAACTTATTTTATTTAAGTCCAAAGAAAGTGATTTTGCCAAATTTAAACTTATTTTGTGTGCACATCTGAAAATATGAACCGTCGTATTTTGGGGACATTGGCGGAATGTGGTATAAATAATTATTAAAATAAAATTAACAACATATTATCTACTACTTATTTTATTGAAGTTTTGAAAGTAATACAAAAATATAAGCAAAAAAAAATTAAAAATCCACAAAAACAAAAATATAATTACGGAGTATGAAACGGTGCAAAGCAATTATCATGCAATGGTATATCGCAGCGTTTGCAAATTCTTGTAGTTATAACTTCCATACTGACGTTCGCAACAAGTAAGAAAAAATGGCGGTAATATTATGTATAACTATGAAGTACTTGCTTTTAAATATTTGTTTTGCCTGCTGGTTTTATTTTAGAAATTGCAGTTAATTATTTAAAAAATAACGTCCCAAAAAAAGGACATTGGTAGAATTTGGGTTAAATAATTAAACGCGAATTTCAAACCGGTAAATTATTATTTTGGTAATTTACTGCAACTCAGAACACTGCATAATATTAGTGATGTGCCGGATGACATAGAGCCGGTTTGTGAAAGCTTAGTTAACTATAAACAAATATTTAGAAATTGGTTGCTATGGTTACTTATGGGGTTGTTATATTGTAATTGAGTTTAACCAAAAGATTAAACTCGGTTAAGCTTTCAGAAGCCGACCCATAAAAGCCAGATCCGCGGATACGGTACTAGTAAAAAAAATTGATGTGAAGTGTGAATTTTCACACATTTTAGGGTTTCGCAGGTATTTAGTAAGTGAATGATGATTATTAGGGATGCCAAAACAAATTTTATGTTAAAATATTTTTTTATTAATTTTAATTCGAATGCCTAATACTATTATTTGGGTTTCTAAATATTTGCAGTAGTTTTTTTTTATATAGCAAAGTTCATTAATATTTTTAAAATTGCGCCTACGGCTTCCATTAGTTGTTTAAGTCATAAACTCCGCCCCTCTGATTTCGTATACATTCAAACATAGAATTAAATTATAATTTCAACACTTCCGACTGGTTATTAAATTTACGCTTTTAAAAATTAAATGCAACATTTGCCAAAATATAACTAGAATTTCGACAAAATAATTTAAACTAAATAAAAATGCAAAAAAAAAAAATATTGACGGGAATCGAACAGTGGTTTGCAACTTACGAAGCGAGAACGTTACCACTGGACTAGTGATGTTCACTCGTTTACTGTGTTAAATAGCGGATTAAATATTTTAAATATTTTAGTTAAAAACACAAAAAATGTTATTTTCCGAAAACATAATCTGATCAAAAATTCCTGTTGTACTATTCCGGTTCACACCAATGTACATTACTTAAAAAAATTTCACATTTTTAGTTTAAACCATCTGGGCTACAGGGTGTGGGACATTTTTTTTTTGCACAATTTTGGCAATAATCGCGTCAAAATAATTTATTTTGCAAAAATAAAATTTTGATCGTTAATCCACGTACCAAGGGCTTTCATTTGGTATCCTACACAGAATTGTAAATAAATATATTTTTTTTTGTCGATGAGCATATATTTGTTTATATTTTTAAGGGGTTATGTTTTTTAGATGTTTTAGTATTTTTCCTATGTGCGGGTCAAAGAGTTGTATAAGCATGCCAAATTTCAACTCTCTAGGTTTAGCCGTTTGCCTACAATTTTTCAGACAGACGACAAAATGACGGTATAAAGGTTTTTTGGTCATACCTACAAAACCCTAAAAAACGATCGATCTTGAAGCGATAGCTGTGTCGTGCTTTTCCTACAAATCAAAGCATACAAACTGACGGTACTAACACGTAGAAAGATTGTTATAAGCTTCTAGATAAAATTATCTAGATAATGCTCAACACTGGTTTAGTATCGTTAGTATCGTTTCATCCCTATACGTCTCTCTGTTTCTCTCTCTCTCTTTCTCTCTCTCTCTCTTTCTCTCTCTCTCTCTCTCTCTCTCTCTCTCCCTCTCTCTCCCTCCCTCCCCCTCTCTCTCTCTTTGTGACTCTCTACCTACTCACCTTTCTCCCCTTGTCTAAATTGTTTAGCTTTATGGTGTTAGCATTGTATCTCCGAGCAAATTTCTGTTTTTAACTATGCGTAATAGATGGAATTTAGCAGTAGCTATGAATGTTGAACTAATTTAGACCATGACACACACCATTGGCTTCCTAAATAATAACTTATTACTGGATTAAATTGCTCTAATTCTCCACTAACCCCCAATTTAAACATGACTTAACAACCCTCGGATTATCACCTAAACCAGATTAAAGCCATACATTTAAAAAATTAACTAACTACATTTTTAAAATATATATATTTTTTTGTTTTTGTACATTGTTCGTAGTTTTCAAAAATGTATGGTAATACTGCTCTGTTTTATATAAAATTACGTTTTCCATTATTTTCTTCTCTTCCTTCCATTCGCGCGAAAACATAAACTGGGTTACGAGTCGTCAAAATTAATAAAATTGTAGACATTAAAATATCTTAAAGGGGAACGTCTAAACACACCAAAAAGTCTTTAAGACAACATGTTAATTTTTGTATTATCTGTCTCATTTTGTAATACCTAGCTAACAGGGAAAGTTCAGTTTTTAATTTGTATATTTACAATACATTTATAATATTATTATAGTATTGGTTCACATGGATATGCTGAAGTCCCCCAACTAACACAAAAGGTGCAACATAAAACCTAAATGATATATAGCATATATATTATGGCATTAAAAATTCCTAATTAAAGCATGAGACCAGATATTTTGTTAACATCATTTATAGTTTATTTTTGTTTTATGCATACAAGCAATTATAATTTCCTAGGCTGGCACCTAAAATGAATAAAAAATACTGACGTATGTGGCTGTAGATGTTTAATATAAGCAAATCTTCAACTAACCCCTTTTTTTAACCTTTTTACCTAAGAATTATGAGAAGATTTATAACATGTATATTACAAAGGTCTCGGGTTCGAGTCTCGTTAAAAGCATGGGTGTTTTATAATAATAATAATAATAATATAACTTTATTTTAGGATGCCAAACAAGTTCGTAATATATTTCCTGATCAACATCCATAATTGCTATGAAAAAAGGTTTATAATACTACTAATAAAACCTAAATAAGAAATTAAGTTTAATTTATAGTTATTATATAATCGATTTGAAAACAGTTATAAAGCCAGTTTATAACTTTTACCTGATATTTTGATGTTATAAAAACTGCAATAGATACAACATAAGAATGTCTTATAAATATTTGATATTTCTTAAAAGAGAATAATTATAAAATAATTTTTAGACTATTGTGATTCTTGCAATTTATTCGAATACTGTATAAAGAAAAGTAAATCTAAAACTTCAAGAAATGATAAAACAAAGCCAAAATCAACAAGCAAATTTATTTGTCACTTCATAATTTCTAAAAAACAACATGTCAATGTCAAATAAAGCATTTATTAAATATGTTAAGGGCTAATAAATGTTTTATTTAGAAGACAATCAAATACATCGGTGCAATAATGCGACTTTTTAATAAGTTCTGGAATTTGTCAAAAGGTGGCAGTGCTAGTAGTTATTTATTCTCCACTGCCTAACGGTAATTAAAATTAATACCTACCGTTTTATATATATAACTCTATAATCGTTATGCAGTAGCGAAGCACAGGTATACCAACCAGTAATATACAGAAATTAAAAAATAAAATTTATTTTAAATTGAAAACCCAATTTTTTTCTAAAACCGTGAATTTATGGTAATCGTGAAAAATGAAGATCGAGTCCTAATTGCAATTGTTGTAAACATGCTTTCCACGCTGCATATCATTATTTTCTACAAGTAATTATGGAGTATATAACGACATTCTTAGATTATCTTTCATTTCTCTGAAAAATCTTTGTTGAAATCCACAAGTGTGCTATAACATTTCTTTTATATTAGAAATTATAATATTTAAAATAGCGTGCCGAGTGCAAGTTTATGAAGCAATAATACAGCCATAATTGCGTGTACGAAGTACATTTTACGAATTCCTACCGTCCGTTTTGATTATGTTGGCACCTCTGACTCTCACAGTTCTGACAGATAAGTACCCTCTTATAACTCACAATTCACATTGTCTTCCAAAACAAAAATCAATAAAAGCAAATTTAACATGGGATGTACCCATAAGTTTCTTTTAATCACGCATTTAAATCTGTTATTTAAAAAAAAAAAAAGATTTTATTTATATTATATCAGCCTATTTTTTTAATTCGATTTTAGTCAAAATACAGCTATCAGCTAAATTTGGGGTGAGGATTATGAAAAAAATGTTTGAAAAATTCATGCTTTCTTAACTATTCACTTAATAAGTCCCCGATCTGACATATCTATGGCAACACTGTTGACCAGGGGCGCACACAAGGGGGGGGGTATCCAACGGGTCCGGACCCCCCCGTACCGTGAGAAGTGAGGACCTTTTTTTTGCTCTTCACTTAAAATTTAGAAGTGAGGACCTTTTTTTTGCTCTTCATTTAAAATTTAAAAGGGAGGACCTTTTTTTGCTCTTCACTTGAAATTTAAATTTTGCCCTGTGTTTATAATAAGCTTTAAATATATAATATTTCTTTATAAAAATTATGTATAATTGGACCCCCTCCAAGCCAAAAATCTATGTGCGCCCCTGCTGTTGACAGACCCATATGATTTCTGGATAGTACCAACCTTCAAACGATACGTGTGAAAAATTCATGACATTCTGACGATTAGTTTAGAGGTTACAGTGGTTTTAGTGACTCCAGTTTTGTAATTTTCTAAAGAATGGATAAAAAAGAATTTCGTGTGTTAATTAAACATTTTTTTTTGATTGGAAATAATACTGTTGAAGCCAAACTGTGGCTTGATAAGCGTTATAGAGACTCTGCACCAGGCAAATCATCTGTTACTGATTGGTATGCTGAATTTAAATTAATTGATTTTAATTTTTTTAATTTTAGAAGCGTTGAAATGTATGTATCACTCTTGAAGAGGAGTATGTTGATGAATAAAGTCGAATTTCTAAAAAAAAATATTGTTTTTCTTAGTTAGACCGGAGACTTACTGAGCGACGTAGTAGTTTTTGAGTTAGAGCCGATTCGGGTCAGTTTTTTGCCTATAATTCCAAAACTTTTGCCCAAACTTCAAAATGGACTAAATTTTCTTGATCTATGACCAAAAATACATATTTGTACCAATTTTCAATAAAATCGGAGACAAAAATTTTTTTCTTCAAAATCACGAATTTTGTAAGGTATACCCCTTACGATTTTTTCGATTTTTGGCCATTGTCAAGGGTTTTGAATAACTGCCCATACAAAACTTAATAATTGGTTTATTAAGGCCCAATTTTTTTTTTTTTTTTTTAGACTAAACAATATAGTGTAATTTTAAAGATTCAAACCGCAAATTTATATCTCTAACCATTTTTTAGTTATGATTTATCAAAATTTTCGAAAAATATGAAAAAAAAATGAAAAATTTTCAAAAAATTATTTTGCTTCAAAATATTATTACAAGTCAATTAGGACCTTAAGATTTCAAAAAATTCAACCCCAGATCTTTATCGCATTTCGTTTTTAAGATACGTCCATGCGAAGATGAAAATTTCAATAAATCACGCCGCAGTAAAATTTGTCATAATTTTAAAATACGCTAAGCAAATAAGGCCTCAAATTTTTTCTAGACTAAATAAGCTACGTGGAATCCAAAAATTCTAACCTTGGGTCGTTTTTTTTAACTGTTTTTGAGTTGTGATTTTTTTAAAATTCACAATTTTCACAAATGCCATTAAAAGAATCAGCTATGGTCACTACAGGACCGACCGCCATTACAAAGTACTTGTATAAAATGCATTCTAGCAGCAGAGTAGAAATAACTTGGCCTAATATTTTCTAACAGAGATATTATTTATCATGACCCCCTGGTCAAATGAAACGTTACATATAAGTATGAAAAAATTGAGACTTGAAAAATTTTTGTAAAACTTTTGTTAAATACTGTTAAAAATATTTCGAAAAAATTTATTTAACAAAAGATACTGTTCAGCACATTGTGTGTACGGTACGACTCATCATGTCATTTAGTTAAGACTAGGGTGACCATTTTCTTAAGAAGGCAATGCGGGACGGAGCAAAAAAAACAAAAGGTCCTCACCTCCCAAATCTAAGTGAAGAGCAAAAAAAAGGTCCTCATCTCCCAAAATCCAAGTGAAGAGCAAAAAAAAAGGTCTTCACCTCCCAAATCCAAGTGATGAGCAAAAAAAAAGGTCCTCACCTCCCAAATCCAAAATGCGGGATAATGCGGGACAAAATGTTAAAATGCGGGACTTTTGCGGGACGCATCTTAATGCGGGACAAAATGTTAAAATGCGGGACGAATGGTCACCCTAGTTAAGACTAGAGGTTTCGGATGAGTTTTAACATCATCTGAAAACACGAAACTTAATTAATTTTTTTTTTTAATTTTTGGCGCACAGCATCAATGGCTGTTTGCGCCAACACGAAACTTACATATATGTGTTGACATAAAGGGGCTTTTGCAGCTACATCAGCAGCTTCATTGCCTATTATAAAAGAGTACACGATGAGAGTGAATAGATTCCCAATTCCTGGTATAATATTCTTGATGGTCAGATGGCGGGGCCTCTGTGATCGTGAGGCCTTTAGCGGCCATATCCAACGCCCTTCTAATATCCTATACGTCCGTATAATCGGTAATGATGGTAAATTCAAACTTGTATTTTAAAATATGCGAACACGAAAGCAGTGCGCATGCAACTTACAGTACACGAACGTGTTGCCGGTTGCAGTCCACTTTTATTCAGGCGTAAGAATTATAGCCAGGAAACTATATGTATAGAACGGGAAACGAATGAAAAAGAACGCACTGCTGCTAAAGCGCACCTATATGAATAGGACTTGTAATAAAGATGAAAGAACAGAATGATAAAGAAGTACTGGATAGGGAGATTGAACAAACGTAAAACAACAAAGAGAAAAACAAGACTAAATATGGCGCGATCAACTGACAGATCTTGTAGTGGTATCCAAAATACCTTCCGACTTCCGGTTAGAATTTTTGGATTCTCCGTAGTTTATTTAGTCTAAAAATAATTTGGGGCTTTGATAGTTTAAACGCGTTCTAAGATTACGACAATTTTTACTGACCGCCAACATATACAGGGTGTTTGTTTGAAACGGGGCACCCCGAAAATATCCTTTATTTGTAAAGATACAAAAAATCTTCAGAACAAAAGTTAAACTAGACAAAAAGGCCCATCTAAAGGTTACTATAAGAATTCTGAGGCACTTCCGGTTTCACCGGAAATGATGTCAACTTTTGATCTAGCATAGGGAATCGATAATTTTATATTTTTTTCCTAAAAGTACATTAAATTAGCTTTACAATGACACCAAAAAATCATATTTTTATGTTAACCATTTCTAAATGGCGACCAATTATTTACAAAATAATAATCAACATAAGTTTTACAAAGTAGAACGTAGCTAGCTTTGAAAACAATAAAAAAAGAAACAAAATATCTCTAAAATAAACTGTTATAACTAGTTATTATATGAAATAACATGTAATAACTTAAATTTTGATTTAAGAACGACGATAGAAGATTTAGAAGAAAGGGTTAGAAGTGCAATCCGGGATATTCAAGAGTGTACTCTTATAAGGTTGATGGAAGAGTTTTTATTAAGAATGAGAAAATGTGTAGACAATAATGGTGGTTTGATCGAACACTTGTATTTTTTTTTTTTTTAAATAATTGTAAAAAGTAATAGTTTTTTTTTCTAAATAGTCAAATAGTTTATTTTAGAGATATTTTGTTTTTTTTTTTATTGTTTTCAAAGCTTGCTACGTTCAATTTTGTAAAACTTATGTTGATTATTATTTTGTAAATAAATGGTAGCCATTTTGAAATGGTTAACATAAAAATATCATTTTTTTGGTGTCAAAAGTTGACATCATTTCCGGTGAAACTGGAAGTGCCTCAGAATTCTTATAGTAACCTTTAGATGGGCCTTTTTGTCTAGTTTAACTTTTGTTCTGAAGATTTTTTGTATCATTACAAATAAAGGAGATTTTCGGGGTGCCCCGTTTCAAACAAACACCCTGTATAAGGGAGGTATTGTGATCATACCGATTTTGACAATTCGAGATTTCGATAGATCTCCATGAATTGAGGTCTCTACATAACGTTTTGACTATTTTTAACATGATGTCTGTCGGTCTGTCTGTCTGTCTGTCCGTCCGTCCGTCTGTCTGTCTGTCTGTCTGTCTGTCCGTCCGTCCATCTGTGTGTGTACACGTGCAAAACAAATTCGGCTAAAAGGATTTTTATGAAACATCATATTTAAGTTTTTGACATCTATGGCATGAGTTGATCAACTTTTGGTAAAAATCGGTTGACTAGAAATGGGAGTTTACTCGTGTCGATTTTAAGATTTTTGCGAATATTTCATAACAGAAAAATATTTCGAAAAAATGTATTTAACAAAAGTTGCTATAAAAGCAATAACTAACAACTTTTATTTGAGACATTTTTATAAAACGAAAAAAATTAAAGTAAAATTTTCGAAATTTTTTCTATCTAATTTTTCATACTTATATGATAAATAATATCTCTGTTAGAAAATATTGGGCCAAGTTATTTCTACTCTGCTGCTAGAATGTATTTTATACAAGTACATTGTGATGGCGGTCGGTCCTGTGGTGGCCACAGCTTATTTTCTTATATATTATTGTAACCACGTAGAAGCATACTCAATCGAAAATTATATTTGTAAGGTGTAATACAGGTTTCTGCATTTGTATAATAATTGAGATTAGCTTGAGAAACCTTTCAAAAACATGTCGTGAAAATTAAATATACTTGTATACAGATATTTTAAAAAATTAAGACGCCTAAAACTAGTACACCTAATTTTGTTTTTCACACACACTCAAAAATAAATATTTATATAAGGAATTCCCTTCAATTATATGAATTCCAATTTCCCATTCTGATATAAATGGAATTCCCCGAAATATTTCACTACAATACTGTATAGTTTTCATATGTCAAGTGTTTAGCTACCATTGGTGCTAGTGATATTTTTATGTGCAAACATAGAACTGTTCTTTCTAAGTATTTTACTGACAAGGTTTTTGGCTGGCTAGTAATTCTTCATAGCTATTATTTTTATAAAAGCTTTTGAAATTTAAAACCAATAAATTTTTTATAAGAATTTGATGTTATTTGATTCTTAAGAGTTTTCTTTTATTCTGTTTGGTTTATATTTGCTCTTGAAATGTTTTTCTGTATTTTTAAAGGGTTTTTATTCTTTTCAGGTTGAAGTCGGCGATGTGATTTTAGAAGTTAACAACACAGATGTAAACAGGTTCAGTACAAAAGAAGGTAAGTACATTTAAAATTAACTAATATAATGTATACTTTATAACCCTGTCAACGATACCCCGTACTAAAGGAAAGTACACCAGGTCTGGAATGGAGAGTTTGGACGCACAGCCATCTGATTTAATAAGTCCACACCATTGACGTTATATAAATAGACACAGCACGCTCTATGCCTTAGCATTGTTTGTTATGAAGCCAAGACCCTGCGGAGACGAAAGGGGGATTTGCCCCGAGGAGTATAACAAGTTGCCTAATTTACATTTATTTTATTGTTGTGTTATTTTTTCTATTTTACTATTTTACCTTTTCATCATATTTTAACTTTTAATAATAAAGCCGTAAATTGCATTTTAAGAGTTGCGAAAAAGTAATATTTAATTAAAATGTTACATATAGTTTTTCCTTTAAAAATAGTATTTGTATTCAGTACTTGGAATACATCAGTAAAGTATTTTACCTAACATTAATTATAGCAATACATCTTTATAATTTGTCAGATAAATTTTAATTTATCATGGAATAAATGATGTAATATATGCCCGTTTTAAATTTAGAAAGTGTCTGAAGCATTGCTATACAATATGATCGAGAAAAAAAGTGTCTAGATAGACATGTAATTAATTTATTTTTATATTAACAGAATTGTCCACTAAGGCCCGGTCTTTCCACCTTCAGATAAAGTCCCAGGTAACTATCTGACAGATAAGGTTATTTTTAACTTCATCTGCTGAGTAAATGTCATCCCTTCTTTCTATACAAATGTATCTATCGGATAGTTATCTAACGGATAATGAGACTGACGTATTGGATTCACTGACTGGTATTGACATTTACTCAGCAGATGAAGTTACAAATAACCTTATCTGTCAGATAGTTACCTGGAACTTTATCTGAAGGTGGAAAGACCGGGCCTTAATATTTTAAATTCAGGGCCTACTAAACTTTTTTTCGATCATATTGTATTTTAAATGTGTGTAATTTAGAAACCTAATTATCTTAAATATATACTAATAAATTCAGGTTAATTTAATATTATTTATGAAATTTATTTTATTAAAATTTGCAGTTTACAGTATTAAAAAAATATATTTTTACTTTCAATTCTTATCGGCAAAACATTGATGTATGCAAACTGTTCAACCCCCGTTTCCCCGCCTAAGGAGGTGTTGGCTTCATAACAACTCGTCCTCGTTCAGTCTCTATGTTATACTACCCCATTGGTTTCATGACGTCATCATCAACTGTTCACTCAGCGCTCGCTCTACCTTGTACAGCTCGAATGTACCCATAAAAAGGTTATTTTACGTTTAAGCTGCATTCACACCTCTGTAAATCAACACGTTGTACGCTATGGATAATTTTTAAACGAGGTCATTTGGTATGATCGGACATGCTCGTGCTTTGTCGTTGCTATACTACTGTTGAGCGATATAGTACGAGCTTGTCCGATCATACCAATTGCACTCGTTTAAAAACTATCCACAACGCACAGAGTGTTAATTTACTGAGCTCTGAATGCAGCTTTACTCTTAAAAACAAAAAACTGTTCTTTTTTTATTAAAATGGAATTTGCAAATCGTTTGGTTGTGTTTTTTGCTAAACTTATTATGTACTTTTTGTTTGGGGAAGTAAGTAATAAACACTATAATAGTAATGTTTATTAAATATTACATTGTCACTTGTCAAATTTTGATTGTTATTTCAAAAATTGTTTTCAGATATTTTCTGCGTACTAAAAGTGATTTTTATTTTCAGTGTTAAAATGTTTACGACTATCCACAGACCCTGTTACTTTGAAACTAAAAAGAGGTGAGTAGTATTTTTTTGTGGTTAAAATAAATGTCAATATTTTGCAAATGTTTTTTTGACAGTGATTTTTTTGATACTTTTTTTAATTTAATTTCAAAATTTTAATATATTTATAAAATGATAATTCCAAACTCACCAAAACTAAAACGTAAGTCAGTTATACATATTTAAAATAAAACATCCAGTGGTGTAGAAGGAGAAACTTGGTTTAATATTAAAGGCAACAGTTTTAGTTTCATAGGGTACTTTACCAGGTCTACAAGTATGAAATGCGGATTTTTTTTAAAATAAAACACATTAAAGTCAAACGAACAGTAAAAGTTTATTTATTCAAAGTATGCTCCATTAGAAGTTATACATTTTTCCCATCTTTCAGGCAAGTTGTGAATATTTCGCCCGTAGAACTCTTCCCCTTTCCCCGCAAACCATTCATCTAGCCATTCTTTCATATTTTCATATGAACAAAAGTGCTGCTCGGCAAATACGTGACCCATCGATGCGAACAAGTGGTAATCTGAAGGGTCCAAGTCTAGTGAGTAAGCGGCATGGGGTAGCACTTCCCACTTGAGTGCCTCCAATGTGTTGCAAACTGCTTTTGCCTTATGTGATGGAGCGTTTTCGTGAAGAAAGATTACCTTGTGCTGTCTTCTTTTGTATTCTGGTCGTTTTATGAGCAGCGAATGGTTCAATTCGATCAGTTGTTGTTGGTAGCGTTGGGTATTAACTGTTTTACCAGGTTTTAACAATTCATAATAGACCACACCCTTTTGGTCCCACCAAGTACAGAGTATTGTCTTTTTGTCAAAGCGATTCGGTCTTGCAGTTGATGTGGATGGTGAGCCTGGGTTCACCCATGATTTTTTGCGTTTGGGATTTTCAAAATAAATCCATTTCTCATCGCCAGTAATGATACGATGCAAAAAAGACTTTCTTTTGTATCATGCAAGCAAAATTTTACAAGTGTTGTTGCGTTTTTCCATCTGCCTCTCATTCAATGCATGTGGAACCCATCTGCCGACTTTCTGGATCATACCCATCTCTCGTAGGCGATTGGAAACAGCTTGTTGACTAACGCCTAACTGCTCTGCTAGTTGTTATTGTGATTGACTATCGTCTTCCTGTAGCAATGTTTCCAATTTTGTATCTTCATATTTTTTTGGAGGTTTTTCATGTTCTTTGTCTGTAAGATCAAAGTCACCACTTTTGAAACGCCGAAACCATCGTTCACACGTATCTTACGATGGAGCATATTCACCATAAGCTTCTCGAAGCAGTCGGTATGATTCAGCAGCAGTTTTTTTCAAATGAACAGTAGTACTGTCCGCGAATGCTCTTTATTTGGCACAAAATTTGACATTTTTAACACAGTAAAACAAAACTATATGATCACTTTTCAAATTATAACCTATACGCATTTGACACTACCATGAAAATGATGCATAATAGGCTCCCAGGGGTAAGCGTACTCCAGGTTAGGAACTGCTGGTGTAAATATTTGTTAACTGTTCCAGATCCTGTGATAAAGGAGTGCATCCGTCGGCAGTTGTCAACCGGCGGAGACAATATGTCTACCGCAGTTCAGCCCTCAGTATGGGCAAAAAAACAAACACCTTCCCCTCTCGGACGAACAGAATCCTCTGCGGAATCAACAAACGGCAGCTGTTCTGAATTAGAATCCCTTTTACCATGTGATAACTTCCAAGAAGATGACGCTTTCGAATGGCAGCCATTAAATACGGCCGAGAAGAAAACAAAACCAAAATTTGAAGCATATATGATGACAGGAGAACATATATTGAAGGTTTCACATTCACCCCAAACACAAAGTCTTATACCGAAACATCAGAAGAAAGAAAATTCAAGATATAATAATCATACTCATCATAAGCATCATCATCATAATTCGGTGCCAACTAGTCCGAACGAAACGGATATCGGATATCGGTTGCATCATACCAAATCTGGTACCAATTCCGCAGGTAAGAAATATACACCTTTTCAATGCCGGCTCGTGGATAGATGTTTACCTATTGTAACAGTATCAAATAGTACACAAAAAAAAAAAAACATAGTGAACATTTTTATTTCTCTTATGCTTGGTTTATATACGGAACAAGAATAAGGAATAGGAAATAAGAATAGTACACAAGATGTTAAAACATGGCTGCGCCGTATATCGGTTTATGTAGGAATGAAATTTAACTTAAACATAAGAATAGTTGGTAACATTCAACATTTTATTCTTATTTCAAGAATAAGACACGATAAGCCTGCGCACAGCAATCAAAATGTCTGCCGTAATAAAGTTTGCTCAACAGATGTTTTTCAGTTGTGATCAGAGGGTTGTAAACAACAATAAAATGTATTTATTATTCTTCTTGTAAGTTTTAAGAACCTGTCAAATGACAAACGTTAACCACAAGCTAACGCAAGTACGCAGGCGCAGCGACGAAATGTTATGTCCTATATAAACGGTTTAATATTTTTTATTCTTGTGTACTATTCTTATTTCCTATTCCTTATTCTTGTTCCGTATATAAACCAACCATTAGATAACAATACATACAGTCGAGCGTCGATTACACAACCCAACAGACATTTTGGTGCCTGCGAGTTTTTAACTGTCTAAGTAATTTTTGGGCACAGAATTTAAAATAGCCGTCAGATTTGGTCTATCAGATCTAGTTTTTGAGATACGCTATATTGGCCTCTTTTACAATAAAATATCTTATTTCTTAACTTGTTTATTTTTCACGTTATTACTGTTACTATTTGCTCCAACTGCCAGTTACAAACACAAAAGAGACCAAGTAAGGTATTTATTTCACAAAGTAGATATACATTCATCAATTATCACTTAAAAATGTTCTTTTGTACGACTTTCTAGTATGGAGTTTACCAGAACAGTCTTTCTGAAGACTCCAACAGTAGTAGGCCATCATGTGGCTATCTTATCTTCCTTGATATCTATCTTCCATAGTTTTATGTCCTGATGGAATCTTTCCCCCGGTTCTTTACTAAAATCACCTAGGTTTTTTGGTAAGTGGTCATAATACAACCGAGAATATTAAAGTTGGAAATCATATTTTCCACTAATTCTCTGCCTTATGATTTCCAAGAATATTTTGTACTACTTGAATAAATGAATACCAAGAATTAGATTCAATCTCGTTCATTGATGCGGTTGGATTAGATTGTGGATCTTCAGTAGGTTGCCTTATCTGAGGACCATTAAATATGGATTTCAGTTTTTCAGCGTTAATCCCAGGAAATTTATGTGTCAAGTAGCCTACACAAAGTCCGATTTAAAGCCTTCAAAAATTGCTACATAATCCCAAACTTGATATGCAAGGGTGGAAATATAATTTTCTTTCTCGCAACCAAAGGTTCGTTGACAACGTTTTGTTTTTATTTGAATTATGACATTTCTTAATGTAAATCACCCAATTTCTGTTAACCCATTGATCCTTAGCTCTGCTGTCCCAAAGATATAAAAAACAAGGATATTTTGTATATCCACTTTGCTGTCCAAGGAGGAAGTTTACCGTTTTTAGATAAAAAACTAAAATCAATTAGTCTGTATCTCAAAAACTAGAGCTGCTACGAAAAAGAGTCAGGTATTTTTGGAATCAGCACATCAAAAATATCTAAAATCAGTTTCTTTTCCGGCACCAAGATAAAAAAAAATATTTTGTTGGGCAGTGTTCTCCGAACGTTGATTAACCGAAACGTTGCTTATTCGAACGCATATGTCTCATACTCAGACAGATTTAGAATATTAATAGTTAAAAATAATAGTTTTAATATTAATAGTTAATGAATATTTAATTCTTTTTTAGGTACTTCTCCGGTGAGTGCAAATAAGAGAGACTCGGGCCCTAATCCTGGAGAACTCAGTAAAGCATCGTCGGCCTTTTCGTACCATTCAAACACAAGTTACGTTCGGACAAGTCGATCGGAAGACCATCTTCAGTTCCAGAAGGATTCAAGTATCAGTGCTGTGGATATTGAAATTGAAGAAGACGTCACTAGTTCACTCAACACCTTATTAGACACACGGTTAGACGGCGGATCATCGAATAACGTCTCACAGGTAATGTCTTAAAAAACGGATATACAGACCAATTCTATAACTCAGTTTTTTCTACACGCTAATGAGTTGATAACAAATATGAAGTTAGCAACGCATTTTCGTTGTTCCTCGGGTGAGTTCGGGCCAACGAAGTAATCTGATTGGTTCTTTGTTAAATTGGGATTTTCAACTGTGAATTAGAATACAGTTTTAATATTTTAAAACCCAATCAGACCAATTCTGTAACTCAGTTACCATGATCATAGTATAAGCTGTTCACTTTTGTAAGAACACACTAGATCTGGTTGTTTTGGTTACTTTTATGGTGTGTTACTGACTTTAAATGTCAATTAAAAATATTCCTTACGCTGTAAAACCGACTTTAGGTTGATAAGGTTATGATCACTATAATTAAGATATAGTTTTTCATTATGACATATGTCAAATGGATCGACATTTTAAAAAAGTGACATTTTTTAATACCAACATGACATACAGCTTCAAAGGTGCAAACTATTGAAAAAAAAATCCCTCTTAGTTTGTTCTTACAAAAGTGAACAGCATATAACTAAAGTTGTCTTTTCCAATCCTTCATTTTTAATATGAGCCTTTTTTTAAATTATTAAAAAAATAGTTTTTGTTTTTAAAAAAATTAACAAAAGTTCTATTCAGTGACGCAAAAATGGTTTCATGAAGGGGGAGGGTTATAAAATGAGACGTGTGGAAGTAATGACAAAACAAGGAAAATGCATCGAATTAAAAAATCCATTTTTATGGGAGGTTCTATTGTCTATTCCCACTGGTTCTATTGTCGAGAATTTTTCTTTGCATTCCGTTTTATTTTTAATTTCACTCATTTTTTTTATATATATTTCATAAATGTGTATACCATAATATATATTATATAACAACAAAATAATATAAGCAATAAAATATTTTGACATTTTTAAAAATCCCCTAAAATTTTGAAATTTTGATCAAAAATTTTTTGACTCCGATTTTAGCCAAAATATAATTTTATGCTAAATTTGGGATGAAAATTATGAAAAAAATATTTTAAAAAATCATGCTTTCCTAGTTTTTGAGTTGGATCCAATTTGGGTCAGTTTTTTGCCTATAATATCAAAACTTTTGCCCAAACTTCAAAATGAACCAAATTTTCTTGATCTATGACCAAAAATACATATTTGTACCAATTTTCAATAAATTCGGAGACAAAAATGTTTTGCTTCAAAATCACGATTTTTTTAAGGTCTACCCCTTACGATTTTTTCGATTTTTGGCCATTTTCAAGGGTTTTGGATTACTGCCCATACAAAACTTAATAATTGGTTTATTAAAACCCAAATTTTATTTTAGACTATACAATGTAGGAGAATTTTAAAAATTCAAACCGCATATTTATATCCGTAACCATTTTTTAGTTAGGATTTTGCAAAATTTTTAAAAATTACAAAAAAAATGAAAAATTTTCAAAAAATTTTTTTGCTGAAAAATATGGTTACAAGTTAATTAGGACCTCAAGATTTCAAAAATTTCAACCGCAGGTCTTTATCGTGCTTAGTTTTTGAGATACGTCCATACGAAGATGAAAATTTCTATAAATCACACCATATTAAAATTTGTCATAATTTTAAAATACGCAAACCGAATAAGGCCTCAATTTTTTTCTAGACTATTCCCTTTCTACTAGGAATCCAAAAATTCTAACCTCGGGTCGTTTTCTCTAACCGTTTTTGAGTTGTGATTTTTTTTTAATTCACAATTTTAACAAATTATGTAATTTATGCCATTAAAAAAAATTTTCATAATCTCAAAACGCATTAAACGATTAAAGCCCCAATTTTTCTCTAGACTAAATAAACTATGGTTAATCCAAAAATTTCAACCGCATGTCGCTATCTCTAACCGTTTTTGAGTTAGGATTTTTTTTTAATTCACATATTTCACAGATTATGTAAATTATGCCATTAAAAAAATTGCCATAATCTCGAAACGCATTAAACGATTAAAGCCCCAATTTTTTTCTAGACTAAATAAACTATAGCTAATCCAAAAATTTCAACCGCAGGTCGCTATCTCTAACCGTTTTTGAGTTAAGATTTTTTTTTATTCACAATTTTCACAGATTATGTAAATTATGCCATTAAAAAAATTGCCATAATCTCGAAACGCATTAAACTATTAAAGCCCCAATTTTTTTCTAGACTAAATAAACTATTGCTAATCCAATAATTTCAACCGCATGTCGCTATCTCTAACCGTTTTTGAGTCGTGATTTTTAAGCCCTCAAATTAATCAAAGAGATATTGTTAAATGAAAATTTTGCATTTCATGTATTGAATAAAAAAAAGTAGATATACTAGCGTCGGCGAATCAACGTCACAATACGTAAGAAACGACTGTATTGTTTGGAAGAATGCAATTGTTCGTTACGTCGTGTGACGTAACTGCGTTGATTCGCCGACGCTAGTATACCTAACATAATAAGCCGTATAAATCTTTATGTGACCAAATTAGTTGTTAATTTTTGTTTTTAAAAAATTATATGTTTTCCGATGTTATTTAATTGAATATTGTTCCAGACTCCGACAAGTGATAGAATAGTTTGGACTTATAACGCTCCTGTAAGTTCACCATCAACAACGGAAGCAAATTGTTGTCACGTCATGTCAAACGGCAGCAGTTCCTCTCAAAGTACTACGACATCATCATCATCAAGCCCTTTACGATCAACATCTCCTGCAAGTCCCACATCCGTGTCTTCCTCAGTGATGTCGAGTCACTCCAGCTCGCATCGTGTACCATTAGTAACATCACAAACACTCGGAGAACATACCTATCATCAGCCTAACGGTGATCTAAGTGTTAGTGAGGCGATATCAAATATGTCAAGTCCTGATTATCATGATGAAGAGACTTTGGATATATTGAACAGTCAGAATATGATGGAGATTAGTGATCATAGTGATAGTGACAGTACGATTTTAGTGTCTGAACCGCAACAGAAACGAATTAAGAACGGTAATGTGCAAGTGCCAGTTAGTGCAACGGATAGTGAACACAGGATAGTCATTCAAGTTAAAGGGCCAGAAAAATCAGATCACAGGTTTGAATTTTTTTAATATTTTAATTTCTCGAAACCAATGGTGAACTTTTTTGAGTATTACCCAAAAATATACAGGTGTCCCAGCCAAGTGGCTCACATTTGCTATCTTTGTTAATAATATAGATAGAGATTCGGTTAAATGGACAAAGTTCGAGTATTTTTTGTAGGAAATATTATGACAGACTCAAATATTTCTATATGTTTCTTTGACCAGATATTTTGATAATAAACATTTTTTTAAATGGAATCCCCTGTATATTGTTAGGCCATTGGAATAACGATTTTTTTGTCTTTATAAAAAACTAAACATGTTTATAATGAAATTTTTTTAATAACGAAGATATCAACGTTACAAACTTATACAAATAGTATGATTAAAAACTTACATATAATAAAAACAAAAGTAAAAATTACCAAGTATTTTGGTTAGAAATATTGTTTGAATAAATATCCATTACTGTTTAAACACAATCTTATTCTTTATTTTATGTTTCGCATTACATTGCGTAACATATTTTTAGAAATTTAGCTGCAGGCAAGAGATATTTTATTTTTTAGTTCATCTAAAGTTAGTTTTACACAGTTCAATTAATTGATCAACAAATTGATCAAGTTTTTTGTCAATTAATTGAAAAATTTATTGGTAACCTTGGGAACAAAAACTTCACTTTACACACATCAATTTATTTACATTACCAACTGTAAAACATGTTGACATATTTATCAAAATGAAAATATTGAAAAAATCTTCACAAAATTACGAGCTGTGAACAATAACAAAAGAAATAACCTAAATGATGATAAATTAGAACGTTTGAGGTTATTTTAGATTTGAAACTGGAACACAAATAATATGTTTTGAGGTTATGCTACAACTAAACAGTTGGCAATATCTTAACAGATAAAAATATACCTAGAATTCCCTAAAAAATTGATGAAAAATTGACGAAAAATAGAACTGGTTCTACTTTCAAAATAAATTGATCAAATGTTTTGTCAATTAATTGATCAATTAATTGACGAAATTTTTACGCTTTACACACATCAATTAATTCAATGTCAACTTTTTTAATTAATTGAATCATGTAAAACCCACTTTAGCTATGGGCACATCGTCAAATAAATCTAAAAAACTATTTTCCAAAAAATCTAAATACTTTACAGTAGTCAAATTTCCTTCATAGAAATACGGCCCTATTTCGTAGAATTCAAAGCATGTGTATTTTCTCGTAAAACATCACTTGCTTGCAGCAAAATTTCTAAAAATATGTTACGCAATGTAATGCGACTCATAAAATAAAAAATAAGATTGTGTTTAAACAGTAATGGATATTTATTCAAACAATATTTGTAACCAAAATACTTGGTAATTTTTACTTTTGTTTTTATTATATGTAAGTTTTTAATCGTACTATTTTTATAAGTTGATATCACCATTATTAAAAAAAAACATTATAAACATGTTTAGTTTTTTATAAAGACAAAAAAATATAGACAAAATTACTATGAGATAAATATGTGAACACAAGTGTCAAAACAAATAAGAACGTAATATGTCGGCAAATGTAAACAAAATAAAATTTAGCGATACCAATACAAATATCCCTATATTAAATTAAAAAAATTAAAATTTGTAAATCTTCAAAATGACTATCGAACACAAACTAAATATGACTTCAAAAGGTATGTTTTAATAAAATAAAAGAGTGAAGAGCAATATTAGTATACAATTCAGAAAAAAAAAATCGATTTAGTTATTTTTTCGCCACTAAGTTTGTCATTGAAGTTATGACGCATAATGACAAAGTGCAGTGACTGGGCAATTTCAGTATACTTGCTTTTGAGAATTTTCGGAATTTTCCTCTACGCCTGTACTCAATCGATTTTCAAGATTTTTCCCCCTTTGTTAAGTAATTTTCGGAATTTCTACCTCCCGTCCTCTAGTGATTTTTAAATAACCGGCCCAATGTCCAACTCATTCCAGTCCCTTAAATATATCTTGAATTAAATATAGCCCCATTTTGGGAAAAGGTTGGGCACCAATATTGTAAAACAATACATATATATTCGTGGCTATTTGTTTTAGCGAGAAAATTACTTGTAGTTATTATTTAAGTATTTAATACTTATAAAGAAGTACCTGTTCATTCAGGGATAATAGGACCGGTCGAAACGTCATTCTGACCACGTGGCTTTCATATCTATGACCGGCGGTCTAGAAACGGAGAACTTACCGTCTCTACCCCTTATAAGCCCATCTAGGCGTTGGGAACCAATTATTTATTATTTATTTATTTTACTTATAGTATTGTATTTGGTGTTCTATAATTTGCCATCATATTAAATCTATTGCGATTCGAAATATAGGTGCTGAAGGTATAAATGATTTAATTTTCCTAAAGAGCACGTGTACCAAGTGGCATTCCATTATCAAGTATACAGGGTGTTTGTTTGAAACGGGGCACCCCGAAAATCTCCTTTATTTGTAAAGATACAAAAAATCTTCAGAACAAAAGTTAAACTAGACAAAAAGGCCCATCTAAAGGTTACTATAAGAATTCTGAGGCACTTCCGGCTTCACCGGAAATGATGTCAACTTTTATCTAGCATAGGGAATCGATAATTTTATATTTTTTTCCTAAAAGTACATTAAATTAGCTTTACAATGACACCAAAAAATCATATTTTTATGTTAACAATTTCAAAATGGCGACCATTTATTTACAAGATAATAATCAACATAAGTTTTACAAAGTTGAACGTAGCAAGCTTTGAAAACAATAAAAAAATAATAGGTACAAATAACGACTCACTACCAATTAATACAAATTTTTTTTTCAAACAAAAATAAGCAAAATATACTATTAAAATATTATTTATAAAACATTTAATTGAAAAATTAAAATTTAAGTTATTTCATGTTATTTCTTATAATAACTAGTTATAACAGTTTATTTTAGAGATATTTTGTTTCTTTTTTTATTGTTTTCGAAGCTTGCTACGTTCAACTTTGTAAAACTTATGTTGATTATTATTTTGTAAATAAATGGTCGCCATTTTGAAATGGTTAACATAAAAATATGATTTTTTGGTGTCATTATAAAGCTAATTTAATGTACTTTTAGGAAAAAAATATAAAATTATCGATTCCCTATGCTAGATCAAAAGTTGACATCATTTCCGGTGAAACCGGAAGTGCCTCAGAATTCTTATAGTATACAGGGTTTACCTTTAGATGGGCCTTTTCGTCTAGTTTAACTTTTGTTCTGAAGATTTTTTGTATCTTTACAAATAAAGAAGATTTTCGAAGTGCCCCGTTTCAAACAAACACCCTGTATATAAATAAAAATAAAATGTATTATTATTAATATATATATATATATATATATATATATATATATATATATATATATATATATATTATTATTATTATTATTAAAATTTTGAAAACATATTTTTCATTATTCCGCGTAAAAATAATATTTTTCCGATCCGCGTTTTCGGATTGAAAATCGCTGTTTCCGAGCTTCCTTCGTTTATTCGGTCCAGCATGCGTTCAGTAGTTAAGTAATGTGTGATCTGTTGTAGCCCGAAAGGCGGCCGGCGCGGGTCTCGAGGCGCGGGACCGGACGGAGACAAGATGCATGAGTCAAGCTCTGGTAACCTAACACCAGAGCTCCAAGGATATCAGGTAAAATGTTGTTTATATTTGTTTATAACTTTCAGTATGTGACATAATTTAGCAATAGAACCATCTAGTCCGCTAGGCAGTCTATCATTGGGTTACCTTAGATTAGATAACATCATTTATTGATAAAACTTTATTAAATATTGTAATATAGACTGGCATTTATCTGATTTTTTTATTATTTGAGGTGACAAGTATATTATACATAGTGTAATATAAAGACGCAGTTTCATATATTTAGTTAAAACCAGTTTTATAATATATATTAATATTAATTTGGTGAATTTAAGGTAAGAATTATTAGAAATACAGACTAGTAATATTGATACATCCAAAATTAGTGACAATATTAAAATAACACACTTAAGTTTATATTTTTTATATTTACTTACCATACTATTCTTTTAGTCCAGTAAATTTTGCGGGAATTTTAGAAATTGGTGGGATAAATATGTTTTGAGGTACTGTTTTTGAGATCACATTTTGCAACTAAAATTTTCTGCCGTAATTTTGAAAAAAATAACTCGAAAATCGTTTTTGTTGCTTACGATTTTTTTGCTCCTCTGTTCTTATGTAAAATTCGAAAAATCTCTGTATATATAAATCTATATACAGTCTGTTCCAAACGCTTAAGCGGAACTAGATTTAGCAATCTAGTTACTTTCATCGTTTAAATCGTGCCTTTCGGCCGTTTTGTTTAAGCTTTGTAAATCATACTTACAAAAAAAATTTTTTGGTTAAGGTTAATATCATTTTAAAATGTCATTTTCTTTATATTTTGATTTTTTGTGTCATTCTTAATACAAATTTCCCATTTATTTATTTTTTTGTCATTAAAATATCTAAAAAAAATATTTAATTTTGACATATGTCATTCGTTTCCATGGTTTCATTGTTGGAATTTTAAATTTTGACATCCCAACGTGAAAAATGAAATATCCCAAGCAAGGTCCCTTCTCGTGACAACCTAAAAGAACTAAATTCCCATTTAGTTCCGCTTAACCGTTTGGAACAGACTGTACCATGTGTTCAAAAAGAAATTACATAAGGGTTGGCTGTGGAAAAATAAAATAATGTGTACTAATGTGTACTCAAGGCTTCGAACCGGAACTGAACCGAAAACCGAAAAATCGTTATTTTCGAAAAAACCGGAACTGAACCGAAAAAAAATATCGGTTTATTTCGGTTCAGATAATGTTTATATGAGTGAATATAAAATACATTTTATTTATGATTATTTTTTAAACTGATGATCAGAAAAAAACGTAATATTTTTAACTGAAAAGTAAAAAAAAAATGCGCTACTATTATTTAGTGGGGGGCTTAAACGCCCAGAACCTCTAAAATTTAAATTAAATAAATTTATAAAACAATTATTTGTTAAGAATAAGAAAACAAATATTTTATCTAAATGCATTTTTTTGATTGGATAAATATTTGGAGAGTTATGGCGGCAAAAACCCAGAAAAAATGTTTAAATTACTCCCTTATTATTGACTTAACAGCCAAAATTTATATTACAAATATTGTTAAGAAGAAGAAGACAAATCTTTTATCTAAATGCATTTTTTGACTGGATAAATATTTGGAGAGTTATGGTGGAAAAACCCTGTTATAGACCGTACCAAATTAGTTTTGAAGATCGCAATAAAATAATAAAAGTTAAGGAACTCATAAAATTACAATAGAAGTGATATAACTAGGCGTGTCAACCCATAGCCGTAGGGATTAGTTTTTCACATTACGCAGCTTACTTAAAGGATTAATAAAAACAAGTATTCTTATTTATAGTTAGTACTTAAACGTATGTATGCGTCACTGACCGTTGCCTGTTTACAACATGGTTGTAAACATGAACCTTGATAATAGTTATACGGTATAATTGTTTTATGCCGATCTTCTAAAAATAATATGATGTTCTAATAAATTAATATATGTTCTATAACCCAAATAAATTCAGTAGACAAAAATATTCAAAAATTAAAAAAAAAAACTATATGCACGTCAGCTGAATATATCTTAAATCTTATAACTTATAAAAATTTTATGAGCAACAGTTATCCAGTTATGTAATGTGATTGATACGTATAACACTTCAAATTGGTTGTAAGTTGTTATTTCAATAGACCACTATATGAAGTATCAGTTTGATTTGTTTGAATTGCGGATAATTAAATCTAACATTAGAAAAGTCAGTAAAAATACAAATATTTTTGCAGGCTCCTAACAATTAAAAATTAAAAAAAAACTTTTTTGTCCGGGCCTTAGAATATACTTATTCACCAATTTTAAATTTTATTAGAAGTTAGATCAACCTAATTAAATAAATTAGGATTAGTTTGCATTAGGATTAGTTATGAATCACTGTAGATTAATTTGTAAATATTTTTAAATGCATAAACAATAGAACATGTAAATAGCATATTATTAAGTCTAGAATTGAAATAGTTTATTTTTGTAAATTTGGTAACCCTATTTAGTTTGGATTCAAATCTAGGGAACACTGTCACAAAATAGGCCCTTCTAATATTCTAGATAACTAATTCAGCTTACGGACAGGAGCTACGAGACTCAGAAGATGAGTTAGGAATGGGTGGGGAAGACAGTCTACAAACGAGAGGATTAACGGGGAAGGCAACATCACCACCTCCGTTATCCGAAGATGAAAGCGATATCGAAAGCCTACATAGCTTTCATTACTCCCCCAAAGCTGTCGATATTCCATCGGCTATTCGACTCGCTAAACGATTGTATGGTTTGGATGGATTTAAGAAATCTGATGTTTCAAGACATCTTAGCAAAAAGTACGTATTTAAAGTACATTTACCGTAACTTTGAAATGACGTCACAGTTGAAAAACTCACCTTGTTGCCAATTCGTAAAATGTCAAAAAAAGTTAGGTTATATCGAACAACTTCTAAAAATATATTGAAAACCTATATTTCCTATGGAGGAAAGGAATTAATGTAAATTATGATTCAGAATAATTAATAAGAGACAAAACCATCCTTTGAGCACGGCTACTAAGAGCTTTGGACATTTTTATTACAGTAAAATTGTAAAATAATAAAATATAACCTTACTAAATAAGCACTTAAATGTCAACCTGACAATTAACGATTGAACAATCTGACAACATTGGATTAAATTAAAAAATTACCAACATTAAATAAATAAATGTACTAACTTAGTTATGGATTGATGTCGATTAAAACATATCATAACGTTGGTACTTAAATTAACCAAGTGTGACGTCATCTCATATTTATTGTGAATGGAGTTTATTAAATATTATATTACTAATGGCCGGTTGCTAAAGTAAGAATTATCTCTAACTCAAGTTAAAATCATTTGTTTTTGTATCTTGTAACATATAAAAACAAATGATTTTACCTTGAGTTAGAGAAAACTCTTACGTTAGCAACCCGACATAAATGAATTAATGTTTTTTTTATTTTAGTAATGACTTCAGTCGAGTTGTAGCGGAAGAGTATTTGAAATATTTCAGTTTTGAAAACGATACACTTGACATTGCATTACGAAAGTTCCTTAAGCAATTTTCTCTGACGGGAGAAACCCAGGAGCGGGAGAGAGTTTTAGTTCACTTTTCTAAGAGATATTTAGACTGTAACCCTGGATCTTTTAATTCACAAGGTAAGAGCAAATTCACAAAAGAAATCTCTTCAGACGTAGATGGATCGGAAAGTTTTTTTAAATTTAATTTTAATACATCTGTTCCCAAAATATACTATAAAAAATATTGTCTCGCACCATTAAAGGGGTTAAATTAAAAATCTGAAAAAATTCTAAGTAATGTATTAGGTCGTCAAGGATGAAATTTGTAGAAAAAAAGGCAAGGTTGTTTGATAACTTACAAATATAAGGAATTATTTTATTCATCAAAGTATGCACCCATATTGTCTATACACTTTTGCTATTTAAGCAGCAGGTTGTTCAGGCAAGTGGTATAAAACCCTGGCGGACGAGAGTCAACGAATTTCTGGAAACCCAGTTTTACACCATTGTCGGAATTAAACTGTTTTCCTATTAAAAAGTTGTCCAAATTGCGGAAGAAGTGGTAGTCAGTGGGGGCTAGGTCTGGTGAGTTTGGAGGATGATGATGAATTCAAACTCCAATTCCTGTAGTTTTACCACATTTGTGTAGTGTGTGGTCTAGCGTTATCGTGCAATAAGATTTCGATAAGGAGTCGATCTGTTGACCAATCTAGGCTGTTTTTCTTTAAGTTTTTGCATCATTTCGTCCAGTTGGTTGCTGTAAATTTCTGCTGCGATTAATGAGCTAGGTTTTTTTTTTTTGTTTGGTTTTAAGTTACCTGTACGAAATTTGGCGAACCAATTTGATATTCAGACCAATTCTGTAACTCAGTTACTATGATACAGTCTGTTTCAAACGGTTAGGCGGAACTAAATGGGAATTTCGTTCTTTTAGGTTGTCACGAAAAGGGACCTTGCTTGGGTTATTTCATTTTTCACGTTGGAATGTAAAATTTAAAATTACAACAATGAAACCATGGAAACGAATGACATATGTCAAAATTAAATTATTTTTCTTACATATTTTAATGACAAAAAATATATACAGTCTATTCCAAACGATTAGGTGGAACTAACCGGAATTTTCATTTTTGTAAGTTGTCATTAGATATTTTATTATATATTGAAGTTGGCTTTTCCTGAACAAAATGATCACAAGCTTCAATCAATCGGTAAAAGTAACTAGAATTGAAAATCTAGTTCCGCCTAAACCAAAGGAACAGACTGTAAATGGGATATTTGTATTAAGAATGAAACAAAAAAATAAAAAAATAAAGAAAATGACATTTTAAAATGATATTAACCTTAACCAAAAAATGTTTGTTGCAAGTATGATTTACAAAGCTTAAACAAAACGGCTGAAAAGCATGATTTAAACGATGAAAGTAACTAAATTGCAAAATCTAGTTCCGCCTAACCGTTTGGAACAGACTGTAATAGTAACTAAATTCGTCACTATGAGCAAGGTCAGTTAGTATCATGAATGAAAGTCATTATACTTTTTATAATATTTTATGTTGTAGTAACGTTATTATACAGTAACTTTTTACAGAATTGATCTGAGAGTCTGCTGCGTAGTAACACTAGAGCCAAATACACTATTAATGCTTCACGCGGTCTGCGATGCCGTAGTTCCACATAAGAACTCATACTTCATAATAGTGCGAATTTCCGACCGTTCCATTTTCAACAAAATTAATTTTTTTAAAAGTTTTTGATATTTTATAGAGCATACATTTCTTTAAACAGGCGAGATGTGTAACTTTCCAACAAAAAAAACAGAACGGTAAAATATTAAGCCAATGTCAAATAATAACCTGTTAAAGTTGGCAATATTATTAACTACAAATTTCATCCTTGGCGATCTGATACAAAGCCCTGAAATGTGTGAAAATTTACATTTAACATATTTTTTTTTTTTATTATATTTTTAAAATATATATTTTTTAGATGCAGTACATACATTGACATGTGCGATAATGTTGCTCAATACCGATTTACACGGACAAAATCTTGGAAGGAAAATGACCTGTAGCGAATTCATCGATAACTTAGCAGGACTTAACGAGTGTGAAAACTTTCCACGAGAAATTCTCAAACATTTGTACCAAGCGATCAAAAATTACCCGTTAGAATGGGCACTGTACGTCATTTTACAAATTAAAACATATTTTTACAAATAAATAATTCAAATTTAACTTTCAGTGATGAAGAATCAGATGAATGTGCTTCACAAGTACAAATGAAACAACCAGATCATAATAATATGACAAGTAATCCATTTTTAGAGATTCCGAATACTACGAATGCTATTGAATATAAAAAAGGTTATGTTATGAGAAAATGTTGTTACGAAGCTAACAATAAAAAAAGTGAGTACTATTTTAATTATTTTGTAATATTTTTACACTTCACTAATAGACACATAACATTTCAAATCTTTAAATTTTCGGGCTGATTTTTGCAAATAGGTTAAAAATCTACCGAAAGTTTAATTAGATCATATGTTCGAAACTGAATAAATGACATTATTATTTAACTTTTACCCCAAAACGGAGTCAACTTAAGCCTAAAGTACCAGGTCTGGGAAAAAGTTCGTGGGTAAAAACCGAATCTACAAAGGATTCCAAGAAATTTTGACCTTAGATTATCAGATGGAAAAATTATTCCTGTCAGCATAAGAGCATGCTTTGTTTCAACGGAAGGAAAAGTGTTTGTTTCGGCTGATTTTTGTCAGTTAGAACTTAGATCACTTGCACATTTGTCGAGGGATACAACACTGTGTGATATTATGAGATCGGATGAAGATATTTTAAAGTCTATAGCTTCGAAAGTTTACAAAGTATCAAAAAAAAAAGGTATTCAGTATTTTAATTCTGGACATAGTAATATCAGGTCTGGGAAAAAGTTCGTGGCGTTTTAGTAAAATTCAACTGGTTTTGTTATAGTGTGAAAATGAATTTATTTAAACCAAATATGCTCCATTATTATCGACAACGTTTCGCCATTTTTCGGGTAGAGCCATGATGCCATCGGTGAAGAACTTCTGTGGTTTCTGGTTGAAAAACTGAATCAAGTGGTTTTCACAGGCTTCTTTTGAAACCAGCATAATTCCATTGAGAGAATTCTGCAGAGATCGGAATAGGTCAGCGTTTCCCAAAATGTGGGTCGCGACCCGACACCGGGTCGCAGAAAAATTTTGCCGGCTCGCGAAAAATATTGTAAAAACCCAAAAAAGATTTTTTTGTACATATATTTTTTTTTTACGTCAGTTAATCACTAGTATAGTGTGTATTTGTGCTCTTTATTACTATACTATATTCTTTATTACTATACTATACTCTTTATTACTATAAAGCTACTTCTTTAAAATAAAGTTTGTTTTGTAAATAAATGCTTTTTTACATAAGGTGGGTCGCGAAATATTTTAAAACCTCGTACCGGGTCGCGGTCAAAAAAGTTTGGGAACCGCTGGAATAGGTGATAGTCAGAGGGTGCTATGTCTGGACTATACGGTACAACAAAATTTCCAATCAAGCTCTCGCAATTTTTGTCAGGTCATCAAAGAAGTGGTCTTGCGTTGTCATGATGAAAGACAACACCTTTCCTATTATTCAATTCGAGCCTTTCTCTTTCAATTGCCTGGCGTAATCTCTCTAGTTCTCCACAGTAGAGTTGAGAATCAATCGTCTGACCAACTGGAAGTAGCTCATGGTGGACGATTCCCTTCCAGTCCCACCACACACACAGCATCACCTTGTTCGGCGTCAATCCTCGCTTCGCGAACTCTAGTGACGGCTCACCATCCCTTGTCCACGATATTTTACGCTTCCGATTGTCGTACGTGATCCATTTTTCATCACCGGTTATGACACGTTTCAGAAATTCGATTTCATTGCGTTTTCAGCAGCGCATCGCAGATGTTAATTCGGTCTATGTTTTTCGCGCTCATGAGGAACCCATATATCGAGCTTCTTTTTGTAGCCAGCTTTCCGTAAATGGTTCAAAACAGTTTTGTGGTCAATGCCTAGCTCCGTACCAATATCGACACTGCTGATATGCCTATCTTGCTGGACTTTTTCAAGAATTTCATCAGCTTTTTCACTGATTGGATGACCAGAGCGTGAGTCATCTTTCACATTAAAATTACCAGAACGAAAGCGAGCGAATCATTGCCGCGCAGCAGTACCTTCACCGTACACAGCACAAATTTTTTCACAACCTGCGGAGCGTTCTTCCCTTTGTCGTAATAATATTGCGAAATATAGCGCAATTTTTCATTACTTTCCTTCATTTTCAGACGCAAACAACTTTCCAACCACTGCACAAATTTTGATGTTTAGACAATCAAAGTAACGCCCAAAGAAGTTTTCACAAAATTTCGAATTATCACCGATGCAGAAAATCACCTAATCAGTTATTTTAAATCAAAACTAGAAAACTTAAAAAAAAAGTCGAAAAACCTTAAAATACCTTAGTAAAAGTTTTATAATAAAAGAGATATTAGTTTTTTAATTTTTGGGGTTTTTCCGCCATAACTCTCCAAATATTGATCCAATCAAAAAAATGCATTTGGATAAAAGATTTGTCTTCTTATTCTTAACAATATTATTTTATTGCGCAAAATTTGCCGATAACTGTCAATGCATTACAGCCACGTTTAACAGCACTCACCCGCTCGTAATCTTCGTCGTTCTTTTCTAACAACTCCATGCATTGATTGTGAAGAGAAAGGGTTTTTTCGATGGTTTTAACAGTTAAATTTCGTACGGGAACAGGTTCGTCATTTTCTAGGGACGTATGGCAGTCCATTTCCTGCAGCTCTTCATTAGTCAAAGGTTCACCGTGTGATTTTAACAAAGTCTGAATATCATCTTTATCAAAACCTTCGATACCTTCGGAAATGGCTATATGACTAATACCTTCGATGATATTTTCAACATAATTTTCATGATTGCAGTGAACTTCAGCAATTTCATTGAACAATCTTTTCCAAAAACCCTTCATACAGGACTGGGTGACTTCATTCCACGCTTTGTCGATGTGTCTGATTGCTTAAAAATCTTAAATTGTCGGTCGCATTATAACGAATCCGCACTAGCCGGGGTCGCAATGAACGGGGTCAATAATAAGGAAGTAATTTAAATTTTTAACCTCAAAAATTAAAAAATTAATATCTCTTTTATTATAAAACTTTTACTAAGGTGTTTAAAGGTTTTCGCCTTCTTTTGACCTGTACTATCACCCATTAAAATAGAAATAAGAAGACCATCAATACCCTGTATATATATTTAATGTTATTTATGCAGTTTCGACGCATCTCATTTGCTTCTGTATTTCTAAAATTTGTGCATGTACTTTTTCTGCAAGTTTCTACTAACTTTTCAAAATATTCCAATTTTCCTATCTCCTAATAAACTATCTAGTAAAGTATTTGTTGAATAAAACTGTACAGTTTTAATCAAAGTGTGTTAATGTTATTTTAAAAATAAATTATTAGGAGATTTAAGTTGTTGTAGTTGTTTTAACAATCTAATTCTTCCATCTTATTTCAAGTAGATAGTCGCCGAAGCATGCAGAAAAACAAAAAGTCTGTTTAAAGAAATTTGCTGCTTCTTTTTAGCTCCGTTTCACAAGCGCAGTTGGAAAATGTACTATTGTACTTTGAGAGATTTAGTACTGTACCTCCATAAGGATGAACATGGCTTTAGAAAAAACCAGATAAGTGATAATTTGCATAATGCTATTAGAATTCACCATGCGTTGGCTACGAAAGCGCATGATTATACCAAAAAGCAATATGTATTCAGGCTGCAGACCGCTGATCAAGCAGAATATCTGTTTCAAACTAGGTAAGAATTATTTTCACTACTGTTTTATTTAAATAACTCATCAATAAATTAATTTACAAAAAACATGTTAGAACAAAAGTTGTAGTAAATTTTATTAGCTACAACTTTTATTTCAAACTTTTTTGTCTAATTATTGTAGTTTTTGAGAAAATTCAGTATGTGTGTGTGTGCAATTTTAAATTAGACAATTAGAATTGTTACTTGATTTTGTTAAATATATCTTTAATATACAGTCTGTTCCAAACGGTTAAGCGGAACTAAATTTTGCAATCTAGTTACTTTCATCGTTTAAATCGTGCTTTTCGACCGTTTTGTTTAAGCTTTGTAAATCATACTTACCATACACATTTTTTGGTTAAGGTTAATATCATTTTAAATTGTCATTTTCTTTATATTTTGATTTTTTGTGTCATTCTTAATACAAATTTCCCATTTATTAATTTTTTTGTCATTAAAATATATAAAAAAATAATTTAATTTTGACATAGGTCATTCGTTTCCATGGTTTCATTGTTGTAATTTTAAATTTTGACATTGCAACGTGAAAAATGAAATAACCCAAGCAAGGTCCCTTGTCGTGACAACCTAAAAGAACGAAATTCCCATTTAGTTCCGCCTAAGCGTTTGAAACAGACTGTAAGCTGTTCACTTTTGTAAGAACAAACTAAGAGGGAATTTTGTTTTCAATAGTTTGCACCTTTGAAGCTGTATGTCATGTTGGTATTAAAAAATGTCACTTTTTTAAAATGTCGATCCATTTGACATATGTCATAATGAAAAATGATATCTTAATTATAATGATCATAACCTTATCAACCTAAAGTCGGTTTTACAGCGTAAGGAATATTTTTAATTGACATTTTAAGTCAGTAACACACCATAAAAGTAACCAAAATAACCAGATCTAGTGTGTTCTTACAAAAGTGAACAGCTTATAAATTGGTTCACAACTTTTTTGTTTTAATAAAAGTTGTAGCAAATTGTATTAGCTACAACTTTTATTTGAAACTTTTTTGTTTAATTTTTATAGTTTTTGAAAAAACTCAATATGTGTGTGTACAAATTTAAACCAGACCTTTAATTTGATTTGTGTTTTTATTAAATATTTTCTTCATATATTTTTCCACAACTTTTTTGATTTAATAAAAGCTGTAGCAAATTTTATTAGCTACAACTTTTATTTTAAACTTTTTTTTCTAACTATTGTAGATTTCGAGGATATTTAAGATGTGTGTGTGTGAAAACATACCCTAGATAAATTTTTCATTTTTATCTTTTTTCATTTTTATTTAAATATCTCGTTAACCAATGGTCATATGGAAATTTTTATAATAACAAAATTTGTACTAAATTTTATTAGCCACCACTTTTATTTGAAACTTTTTTCTCTAATCATTGTATTTTTTGAGAAATTTCAAAATGTGTGTATGAAAACACTATTAATTTTTTGAGAAAATTAATTTATATTAAATATCTTCTTAATAAAGCACTATACGAATTTTTTTGCTATGACAAAAGTAATAGTATTTTTTATTACAGTCTGTTCCAAACGCTTAAGCGGAACTAGATTTTGCAATCTAGTTACTTTCATCGTTTAAATCGTACCTTTCGGCCGTTTTGTTTAAGCTTTGTAAATCATACTTACAATAAACATTTTTTGGTTAAGGTTAATATCATTTTAAAATGTCATTTTCTTTATATTTTGATTTTTTGTGTCATTCTTAATACAAATTTCCCATTTATTTATTTTTTTGTCATTAAAATATCTAAAAAGAATATTTAATTTTGACATATATCATTCGTTTCCATGGTTTCATTGTTGGAATTTTAAATTTTGACATCCCAACGTGAAAAATAAAATATCCCAAGCAAGGTCCCTTCTCGTGACAACCTAAAAGAACTAAATTCCCATTTAGTTCCGCTTAACCGTTTGGAACAGACTGTAGCTACAACTTTTATTTGAAATAAATTATTCTATATCTTCTAGATTTCGAGAAAATTGACAATGTATGATTTTTTTGGTAATATTTATTTTTTTGTAGTGATCCCAAAGAATTACAATCGTGGATTGAGACTATAAATTTCGTGTGCGCAAGTTTTTCTGCGCAGCCTTTAGAAGGAGCAGTTGGGTCTCAGAAGAAATTCCAAAGGCCCCTTTTGCCTTGTAGTCACACGAAATTAAATTTGGTAAATAATTGCATAAAACTATAATTTTTTAAATTTAAATATTTAATTTGATTTTCAGCGTGATCAGTTAAGAGATCATGAGGAGAGAGTAATGAGACTGGAAAACGAATTAGCAGAGCATAAAAAACAGCCACCAGAGAGAGGTGCCAAATCTTTATGCGTACAGAATTTCAAAGAAAAAGATGCCTATCTTAATTATGAGGTAACAATTTTATATGTATTACATTTTTTTGGGCGACAAAATAAGGTTATTAACGACAAAATAGGTTTTAAGAACTACACAAAAAAAAATAATGACAAATTATTTAACTAACGTCAAAATATGGATGTGAACGAGTATGAAAACTGCGGTACAATGGACAAATTTCTAATTAAAAACAACAAATAATAATTTTTTAAGTACTTATTTATTTTTCAAACATGTTTGTTTTATATAATGTATGGTTTATTTTTATTTTTTTAACATGTATTTATATGTTAGTACTACGTGTTTACTGTTCTATTCGGATTTACGAAAATATTAGGGGCATTAAATTAATAAACTTCAATATCTTGCAAATGATCATTCATGAAAAAAAAGTGTAAGAATCTTTTTTTATTTAAAAAAAAAATTCTAAAATCTGCAAGTTTTATTCAAAGAAATTTTACGTTAAGTTTACTCTTTCAAAATTAAATGCGGTCCCGTCATTTAATAATCGGACATTTTTCGTCAATCCGATTATACATTATACATTGTGTGCTATTTATTTTCCATTTTTTTAACCATTAAATTGCCTTATCAAATACGAAAACGACGTTTTTGACGCGATGTACGTTCGCGCGGACAATGTGTACGTTCGTACAAAAGCGACATTTTCATGTTACGCGATGTACGTTCGTACAAACAACGTGTACGTTCGTACGAACATAGGATCCGTAATTAATCATGTACGTATCATCGAACGTACGTTAAGCGGATGTATGTTAAACGAGCGTTGACTGTAACTACATTTTCCGGCATTTAGTGATATTTTATTATCCTGGCAATCCAAGTCAGTCTGTAGCTGTAAGCAATCTTCATTTCTTTTGATTTCTTGGTTAATGTTCCGTATAAGTCCACCAAAACTAGGCTTGTATATTTAGAATGAATTATATTCTAACGTTATAAACGAGAAGGCACGGTCGTGAGAGTGGGTAGCCAATAGTAATCATTCATGCATCTGTAGTTGGCAGATAAATACCCGTTTTTCACACGAGGAACGTCCGAATATAACTGATATTTTTGGAACTATTTATGAAGTTATTATTTTTCAAAATACGTATACTATAAATCTCATTGGGAACAGGTAAAAATTCCTTATGAGTACCTATTCATATACGTCTAGCAAGTTTAAGTTTTTTCTGTCTAAAATTTTTGCTAACTAAACCTAACCTAATAAGTTTTATCATTGATTGTTTGCATATAGTGAAGACATATAAATGCTTTATACAGTTTTAATACATTTACATAATTTAGCATCTATGAATGCGACGAAAAACGGAATTTTCTATTTCATACATAAAATTGGTAAGTCGGAATATATTGATATTTTTGAGAATTCTCTCTTTTAATAATGTTAATATTCTTCAAAATAAGTATACTATAAATCTCATTTAAACCATTTAAATGTGACTTAAAGCGTATAAATACTGAAATTTTATTATTCAAGTTTTTCTTTAAAAACGCTAATAGGAGCTAAATGTTAACAAACACTTATTAAATAATTGTTTGGATTTCGAAACGGATAACTATCAAGTACTTATTTAGATTTCAGTTTTGAATAAAAATATTGGAAATGATAAAGTGTATCGTAAATGTTGTGTTTTGAAAGAAAGGGGCGGCGCTTCGCCAGGGCTAAATCTTATTCCAACTAGCATACACGGTTTCTCTAACGAGTTGTCCGTGGTGGACTTATACGGAACATTAACCGATTTCTTTATAAATTTTTGATCATCGGCATATAGTAAAAATTTTGAGTTGTGAAAATAAGATGCAATGTCATTAACGAATATAGAGAAAATTAAGGGACCAGCGTGCGATCCTTGAGGGACACCGGAAGTGACGTGTACTAATGGAGAACTGAAATTATTTAAAGCGACATACTGACTTCGGTTAGATATATACGATTGTAGCCAGCGCAACAAGTTTCTATGTTTTAATTGAATTTCTGTGAATGAATTTCTATGTTTTAATTGAATTGTTTTGTAGTTAAATCGATATAGGACCTACGCTCAGATGCTGCGTTCACGAATGCTGCAGTACCCAGAACTGGAGCCGTTGACAGACTGCATAGGGGAGGTGGACGAGGCGAGCGGTGTGTCCGTGTTGGAGAGCGCGGGCGGTATAGTGCCGCCACCGGTGCCGGTGAGGCGGTCGCCTCCCGCCCACAATAGGTACAGTTATCGGCAAGCAATATACAGCCGTAACGTGTTGAATGGGGAGCCGGATATAGGCTGACGTGTTATGGGGGTGTTCTCTGCATGTGTCATATGAACATTTGCGCATGTGCAACAATATCAAACGTTTCACCTTGAACATATTTAACTCCTATACAAACTAGACTAAATTCACTATTATGGACAACTAAAATAGAATGATGCCACACGCAGAGCCAGATCTATGAACAAGTAAACCTGGATAAAAAACCCTTATACCGTCATTTTGTCGTCTGTCTGTCTGTTCGGTAAAAATTGGAGCCAAACGGCTCAATCTAGAAAGTTGTAATTTGGCATGCTTAAGGGCGTATCATACTAAAATGCTATCGAAGTTTTACTTTTTTAGGTTTTCTTCAGGATCCACGTCTTTAGGTTTTGTCCTATCACACAGTATTTGAATATTTTTTAAGACTTGGAAATTTTTTGTTTGCGCATGCGTACGTCCTGTTATTATGACAGTTGACAGTTTTATTTTGAAAGTTTATTTGTGAGGTTTCACTAAATTAATAGGGGAAGTATTTTAAGATTGCAGCGCTATTGTGGCATACTTGGAACCTTCAATATAGACATTCGTTACATATAAACAACGTGAATTTTAATGTTTACTGGTGGTTTTTGTAATTTTGCTACAATATTAATACTTGTTTTTATGCAATTATATTTTTATGCAAACATTTTTTATAAAAAAAAGCGCGATAGAATGTCTATTTCTGTAGTTCCTATGTCAATTAAAAATATTCCTTACGCTGTAAAACCGACTTTAGGTTGATAAGGTTATGATCATTATAATTAAGATATCATTTTACAATATGACATATGGCAAATGGATCAACATTTTAAAAAAGTGACATTTTTTAATACCAACATGACATACAGCTTCAAAGATGCAAACTATTGAAAACAAAATTCCCTCTTAGTTTGTTCTTACAAAAGTGAACCGTCTATATCCCCTAAAAATATAAACAAAAATGTGCTCATCGAAAAGAAAAAAATTGTTTTTAAATTCTGAGTAGGGTCCACAGGACCTACCGCCATCACAAAGTACTTGTTTAATTTATGCTGCTTGTTTATTTAAAAATGTCTGAAATAAAAGTTGTTGTTGCTTTTATAGCAACTTTTGTTAAATAATTTTTTTTGAAATATTTCTTTGTTGTGAAATATTCGCAAAAATCTTAAAACCGACACGAGTAAACATTTCTAGCTAACCGATTTTTATCAAAAGTTGATCAACTCGTGCCATTGATATCAAAAGCTTAAATATGAAGTTTCATAAAAATCCTTTTAGCCGAATTTGCTCTGCACGTGTACACAGACAGACAGACCGACAGACATCATGCTAAAAATAGTCAAAACGTTATGTAGGGACCTCAATTCGTGGAGATCCATCGTAATCTCGAAATATCAAAATCGGTATGATCACAATACCTTCCTTAAATATGTTGGCCGTCGGTAAAAACAAAATTAATTCTGTTTTAATTTAAGTTATTAAAAAAGTGTTCAAGTGTTGTAAATGTGGGATTGTTGCACTGTGTTGTCGTTCATAAAATGCTTGCTCTGTTCGGTGTGTCACAGTGAACTGTTTTATAGTAATAGTGCAATGGTTTCTTTCATAGTACAGATAACATCCACAGAACAGTATTATTTATAACACAGTTCATTATCTCTGGTGCTAGGCTTTCTATTTCTCAAGCTTCTTCAATTTCTGTTAGACAGTCACTATGTTTTGGTGTTTTTACAAAAGGGTGACCATTTTACTAAAAAATTTAACATAATACCAAAGAAATTTAGTAAAGGTATTGTTTTAATCTATTTACTTTTGTCACTGGCTTTTGTCATACATATACAGTTGAGAAAACAAAATAAAGGCTCATAAAATAGATTTAGGTAAAAAATTAAGAGGATGCTGCAGTTTTTATACTTGTATTCAATATTTTTTATTCAAATTAATGGTGTTTAAAGAAATTTTAAGATAGATCCCTCAAAAGGTAGTAGTGTGGCACTTTATAAATCAAACAAATCAACCAGTTCCTTTGCCGCCTCTTCGTCTATATGTTATGAATTGTTTTCATATATATTTTCACTAATTTTCCAAAATTATATTCAAACGGACTTAATACACAAACCACGCACATTCAATAAAACCACAATTTTAAAATATGGCTACAGTCTGTTCCAAACGCTTAAGCGGAACTAGATTTTGCAATCTAGTTACTTTCATCGTTTAAATCGTGCCTTTCGGCCGTTTTGTTTAAGCTTTGTAAATCAAACTTACAATAAACATTTTTTGGTTAAGGTTAATATCATTTTAAAATGTCATTTTCTTTATATTTTGATTTTTTGTGTCATTCTTAATACAAATTTCCCATTTATTTATTTTTTTGTCATTAAAATATCTAAAAAAAATATTTAATTTGACATATGACATATCGTTTCCATGGTTTCATTGTTGGAATTTAAAATTTTGACATCCCAACGTGATAAATGAAATATCCCAAGCAAGGTCCCTTCTCGTGACAACCTAAAAGAACTAAATTCCCATTTAGTTCCGCTTAACCGTTTGGAACAGACTGTACTTTACTTTATTTTTTTAAAGAACGAAGTAGATGGCGCTGCGAACGCGGCCAGTTTCACACTGTCTCAAATTAAAATTTATAATTTAAAATTAAATAAATTTTGCGGTAAATTCAAATTTGACGTTTCTAAATTAATGTTTTTAAAAAAGTTATAATTTAAATGCATAAAATTGCTATTATTCTTAGTTTTTAAATAAATTGTGAAATATAGATTAATGAACAGTTCAGTAATTAAAACTAATTAAAAATAAGTTCAATAATTCTATTTTCTTATTATCAAATAATTTAAAATTTAATTAAAATATATTAATATCTTTGAAATTATTTTGCAATGGTCCAATATTAATGCAGACACCTTTATTTTGGGCGTTTGCCATTGCTGATAGTACTAGGCTAGAATAGTACAATATAATGAGTATTAATATCAAAAAGATATAATACTTCAAGAATAATATAAAAAAATAAAAAATATAAAAAAATAATAATATTTTTTTTTAATATTATTCTTGAAGTATTATATCTTTTTGATATTAATACTCATTATATTGTACTATTCTAGCCTAGTACTATCAGCAATGGCAAACGTCCAAAATAAAGGTGTCTGCATTAAAATATATTATTCATACAAACCTGTCACATATAAAAAATAATATAACAATTGAAAATTTAATTAAAATTTATTATTTATACAAAACTTATAAAAAATAATTAAGAAAAATATATAAAATATTGGAAATCAGTCCGAATCATCAATGGATTCTTCTTGACTTCAAGTTTATATTTAATCAACACTATAACACAACACAAATTATTAATATGGCGCTCGTTGACAGCAAAGCATATGACAGTTGACAGCAAAACAACTGTTGTGTTTGGTACCAGAGGCGTACGTACATTAATTCATTTTCAGACGACTTCATTTTAAAATATTTCTCTTAATATATATATATATTCTAAATTAATTTCAAATCTATTTATTCAGTGGCTTTTATATTCTAACATTATTTAAACATATACCTCCGTTTTACTTGAAATAATAGGTATAGATCGTTCAAAGGTGAGTTTGCAGTATAGCTTTTATGGCAAATGGGAGCGGTGTTGCCAAATGTTGTAAAAGTGTCAAATGTGTCAATTATAATAATATGAAAAGCTCGTATGATTTACAAAAATCAGCTCTTATAAAACTCAAAATAACACTCAACAAAAACAAATGGCCATTTGTAGAATACTGCGTCTTCACAGATCAGCGCGTTTTAGAGCTGGCAACGTCGACAAGCAAGAAAATGATAGTGTCATTGTGTAAACCCATTAGAGAGTATGAAAAAGAACTACTCCATATGCCCTGTACTGCAAACTCACCTTTGAACGCACTATAGTAATATATTCACTATAAACTTAGTTTGTACGCCTGTTTACAAATTTGGGTTAAAATAACAGAGACAAATAGAATAAATTGAGACAGAAATATATTTTTCTATTCGCGACTGCAAATAACAGTGAGACATCTGGTGTTGACTGGCTAAATTAAACAGAAGCGTATATTTGGATAATATTTGTAGCGTATTGTGCTGCAGTTTATGTGAATTAAGAAGTATTTTAAAATATAGTGACTTAATTACAGTGCTTTTTGGCCGAAATATGGTTTGAACAGATAAATATTAAGAAAAAACTTTTGACATATACGCTTCTCGTCCGGCATCAGCTGTTGTAGCAGCGCCGCCAACGCTAGTTTCAGTCGCGAATAGTGTAGACTTTTCCACGTTCTTACCCAATCAAAAACAAGATCGAAATAGCTCCTATATGGCCCACACTCCATTCTTAAAAAAAATCAAGCAAATATCTGTCGGCCATATAGCCCTCACCTATAAATTTTTATAGTCTGTTTTTTTGGTTTAAGCGGAAGATTTTGAAAACTAATATCTTTTAACGATTAAATAAAGTTTTTGATAATTTGTTTAGCAATAGTCCACTTCAATCGTTACAAAATAAGCTTGCGACAACTTGATAAAATAAAAATTCCATTTAGTTTCGCTTAAACATTTGAAATAGCCTATACGTCTTTTGCGTAAACTGCAGAATCTTCATAAAATGGTCATCCTTTAACTATGGTGTATTATTTGTTGTGTTTGGTCCAGGTAAAGTATTTCTTAGATATTATTGTAGATATTAACTGATATTTTGGAAGTTCCTGGATTATATGGTCACCTGTCTTACGGGGAACACCTCTGTAAAGAAACATCTTTACTACTGCACTCAAAAATCAACCATCAACAATTCCTTGTGAATAAAACAATTTCGATGCTCAAAGGCTAATGAGAGTTTTGACGAGTTTCATGTGTCAATGAAAAAAAAATAAAAAAAAAAAAAAATACAATAGTGTGATATTTTTGAAACCTTTAGATTTTTACTGTAGGTTAAGAACTTCAATTTAGTCTCCAAAATGTATTGTAATAGTTATTTTTAAAATAGATACCAATGTTAAGGTATACTCTCTTAGGTTAATATTATTTATATCGTAATTTGTAAATAACACATAGGATTTAGTCAATTAAACGTACGAGTTGTATCAAAAAATAACCGGATGTCATAAAACTATATTTAAAAAAAATATATTCTAGACAGTGTCGTATGGTGTGCAGAAACATTTTATGCGCCCTAAGATTGGCAATACTTAATTAAAATTCCGACATTTATTTGAGGAATATTTTAGAACATCAACAATACAACAAAAAATAGTTTTTATAACAAGAAACCAGTGGCGAAGGGAAACCTCCGCTAGACTTGCCCTCCCATAAAAAATATATTTAAAGAAAAATGTAAATTAAAAAAAAAAAATTTAAATATTTAGATAAATCTTCAAAAATACATCAAATTATGTTTTATACAAATTTTTGTCCAAGGCTTGCTTTACAAGTTACGAATTAATTATCATGACCATGGAAACGTTACATATAAGTATGAAAACATTGAGACTTGGAAAAATTTTAAATAATTTTACAAAAAAATTTCGAAATTTTTCGTTTTATCAAAAAACGTCTCAAATAAAAGTTAATAGTTATTGCATTTATAGTAACTTTTGTTCAATAAATTTTTTCGAAATATTTTTCTGTTGCTAAATATTCGCAAAAATCTTAAAATCGACACGAGTAAACTCCCATTTCTAGTCAACCGATTTTTATAAAAAACAATAGGGTTCTTCCTATTTAATAGGAGAATTTTTTAGTACCAGAACGAACTCATTAAGTTAAACCGTTTTTGAGTTATCGTGTATACACACAGACAGACACACACACACACACACACACACACACACACACACACATACGGACGGCACTTCGAAAATAGGTTTTTTGGATTCCCTGGACCATGAAACGTGGTCATCCGTCAAAATCTCGACATCGAAAATTTTCGCGATTACAATACTTGCCCCTTATATATTAAGGTCGGGCAAGTAAAAATATATACAGTGAATTTATTTTTTAATGCAACATGTACTATGTTATTATCATGGATACAGTTTTTGACAGCAATATAAATCGTGTTCATTTTCATTTGCAACATAGAAAAAACCATATTTACTAGCAAAATCAAAATATTTTATTGAAAATACTAATTTAAAAAAAAATAATAACAATAAATAAATAACTAATAAAAACTTATAATAAATGTTCAAAAGTTTCTCCGTTTACTTGCATACAAATGTTAAGCAATCATAAAAATGATTCAAAACATTCAGCAATTGCTCTTGAGGTATATTGTTGGATGCTTGAACAATTTTGTCTTGCAGTTCAGCAACATCCCTAAGTTCTCCATTATATACTTTGGCCTTTAAATATCCCCAATAAAAAAAATCATTGAGTGCCAAATCCGGAGATCTCGCTGGCCAATTCATCGACCCTCTTCCAATACTTCCTATTTAGGAAAGTTCTATATAAATATTCTTTAACTATTCTAGAATAATGGACTTGTGCGCCATCATGTTGAAACCATACTTGTCCATTAATATTCAGGTTTCGCAACGCAGGTAATATTTGGTTTTGCAAAAGGGCTAGATATTTTGCGGCATTAAGGTTACCGTCAATAAAAAAAGGCCCTATAATATTGGTTTCTATTATCCCTGCACAAACATTTAATTTTTGCGGCCTTTGAGTTCGGGAGGAATGAAACAAATGTAAATTTTCTCGAATCCAGTATCTAAAATTTTGTCTGTGCACTTCACCATTTAGAGTAAACGTTGCTTCGTCAGTAAATAAAATTCATTGAAGCATTATTGGGTCGGAATTAATTTTTTCAAACATTTCAAAACAAAAATCCATACGTACTGCTGCGTTCCTTTCTAACAATTCTTGATGATTTTGAAATTTGTTTGATCGAAACTTTTCTTTTTTTAAGAAGTTAAAAACAGATCCAATACTGACACCAACGGTTTGTGCAATTGATCTTAAAGTATTTTGATTGTTTTCTTCCACTTGTAATAATATTTCCAACTGCTTCTCTTCTGTAAGCACGTGGGATGTTGTTCTTTTTTTTATTATGTTTTGACTAAAGACATCCTTCGCGATGTAATTTATTAACTAGTCTTGAAATTGTAGAGGGATTTGGTATTGGCCGATCTGGATAAGTTGCACTAAATACAGCAGAAATTTCTCTTAAACTCACTTGGGAGTTGTACCAAGTTACCATCATTATTTTTGCTTCATCTGTATACATGTTGATTAATTTTTAAATCAGCAATGAGCAAAAGTATACACACTAACTGTCTAAGTTGCAAATGAAAATGAACACGATTTATATTGCTGTCAAAAACTGTATCTATGGTAATGATATAGTACATGTTGCATTAAAAAATAAATTCACTGTATTACTGTTTATAGAATTATAAACATCCCGAAGGGAAATTTTTATACTATATGTCACTTGATTAATTGATGAAATTGCCATTTCTTTTGCTAAATAATCAGCCTTCTCGTTCCCTAAAGATATTCCCTGATGAGATTTGATCCACAGAAATAACAAAGATAAACCGTTAGTCTAAGCTCTACATATATAATTTGTGCAATATGTTGTATATCAAAATCTCTTGAATGAAGGTGGCTATTTGCTATAGTTTTAAGAGCGCTTTGGCAGTCGCTTATAATTACCTAATTTTTCGAAATTTTACTGTTTACACAGTATTTTAAATCTTCTTTAATAGCGTATAATACGGCCGAATAACTTGAAAATTGAGATGGTAGGGGAAATATTTTGTTTGTTTTCGTAAATGGACAATAGAAGGCGGCTACAGAGACGTTTATGTTTCGCGTAAAAACAAAAAAAAAAAAAATTGAACCCTCCTTAACTCTTTTAGACATTTGACAGTCGCTTTTACATAAGCTTCTAAATTATTGTTAATTATTTTACAAACATCGCTTCAACGAGGTTTTCAGTTTTGAAAAAGTCACACGGGGCCAAGTCAGGTGAGTATGGTGGCTGGGGAAACGCCAAATTTTTTTGTTGGGTAATTTTAGAATATTTTTTTTTCTAATTACGTTTAATGACGCTAGGATATTTTTTGATTCAAATCTCGTAAAAATAATCACTCATAAAAATTTTAGATGAAAAAGATTTTTAAATATCTCCAATTTATAAAGTGATGTGAAGTGGAAGAACGGTTAGCTACGTAGCATAGAATTCTGGTTCAATTCCCGCTTATAAAATTTTGATCTTTGAATAATATGCAAACACCTATGCAGGCAATATGATAATTAATTATAAAAAATGACAAGGATAGTGTCGAAACGTCACGCCAGTGTGACTTTCATATGCCGGAATAAAAAAAAAAACAACTGTTCTTATATTATGCAAAACAAAAAGATAAAAAGCACTATGGACTGTTCCAAATTTACCCTTTTACAAATAAAATACTTTTGTAAGTCAAATTCAACCTTTTACAAACCAAATATATCAAACATTTAAAAAAAAATTAATTTGTTGGTCAATTTTTACCTTTAAATTGCTGACTATTCCACTGGTTTGTAAAAATTGGAGTTATTTAATATATTTTTATTTTAAAATGTGTAAAATCGAGTGATTTTGTAAATAGTTTAACTAATTTATCGCACTCATATTGAATTTGTATCAGACACTTCTTGCAAAAACATCAATATACACGTATTTTCTCTCAAAAATAAAATTTATGGTCAGACTATTTAGAGATTCTCATGGCTCATAGAACTATTAAGGTATCTTTCTACTTCCTAAAAATGTTCCTATTGGAAAACAAAATTATAATTTTTTTTATAATGTGAATACTATTAATTGCCAAATTTATTTATTAGGATATATGAGAGCTTTGGGCCAATTTAACATATTGAATACGGGTTTGAACACGTCTTATTCATGTAGATTAAGAATTTTTCCGGTTCCATTAGGGTTCGGGTCTCGAGACAGTTTTTTTGTTTTTTTTTTGCATTTTTATTTTGTTTAAATTATTTTTTCAAAATTCTAGTTATATTTGGGCAAATGTTGCATTTATTTTTAAAAGCGTAAATTTAATAACCAGTGGAAATTTTTGAAATTGAATACACAGAGGGGCGGAGTTATGACTTAAAACAACCAATGGAAGCCATAGGCGCAATTTTCAAAATATTAATGAACCTTGTTATATAAAAAAAAAATACTGCACATATTTAGAAATCTAAATAATGGTATTAGGCATTCGAATTAAAATTTTAAAAAATATATATTTTAACATAAAATTTGTTTTGGCGTCCCAAATAATCATCATTCTCTTACTAAATACCTGCGAAACCCTGAAATATGTGAAAATTTACAGTTCAGTTAGTTAAAATTTTTGGCGCACAGCAACAAAGTCTATTTGCGCCTAAAAATTCACTCTTACATGACAATTTCAAAGGTGCAAACTATTAAAATCAAAATTTCCTATTAGTTTGTTTTTACAAAAGTGAACTGCATATAGATAAAATATTTTATTAAATTTATTTTGGTTGCCTTTCTCAACAGAATTATTTACAGAAATTTTCCCGCTGGGTGTTTAACCCCTTCAGTAATCATTAAAAAAATTAAAAATGGAAGAAAAACATTTTTTTTTAGGAATGAATTTTATTTAGACGTTTCCACATACCATGAATCGTATTTATTTTCGCCCGAGTACATTCGGGAGTGATCTTTTTTGCAGGTAAAGCTTGCCCGAGTTATCTCGGGTGTGTGAATTTTCGCACATAATAGCCGCCCGAGCATACTCGGACGTAGTACTTAAGCGGTTAATAAGCCATTTTTCAAACCCGTATTAAATATGTTAAGAACTTTATTTTTGAGATAAAACGTCCAAGAAAACGTTGTCTGTATGATAAAACGTGTAGTGTTAGGGTCTGTGATAAAACTGCAAAATTAATTTATTAATTAATTAATAAATTAATATGTATCTCATCATCACACAGTAGTTGTTAAGCATACAAAAGGTATGCATTATATATATGTTGGATCTTGTGATGTTTAAAAATTGTAAAATTCATTTTGAGATTAAGATCAGGATTACATTAATAAAACATTAATCTATTCCATGTTTATCTGTCTAATGCATTCTAGTTTCCTTCATTTATAATAATACAGGCATACCACACAAAGATTTGACGACAGAACGGTCTAGTAAAACGCATTTCTTTGTTAAGCGAACCTTTATAATTAATACATAAGTATCTAAGTTAATTTTGCATCATTGTTAACTAACAACTACGATTATGATTAAATGGAGAAACAAATACTCCGTCCAAAAATATGGTATACTTTTTGATTTTTTTCTCGTCCAAATATATTTTAATTAATTAATGATTTTATTTATGAAATGGTTACAAATATCTAGTACATATAACAAAGAATAATACAGAAAGTTTTAATTTAACTAGAACGTGGCTGTCTCCACAGCTTGTATGGAACTTGATAATGTTTGTAATCATTAGGGCTTCTCATTTCCCGCAATTTTTAAATCCCGGGATTTCCCGGGGTTTTTAAAATTGCATGAATACAACTAATTAGTCCATAAGTATTTTGTTTGTGCAGAAATATCTTTATTTCAGATTCAGAATTCGAAAAAATATTGCTATTATCTGTCTCATTTTGTAATACGGAACTAACAGGGGAAGTTCATTTTTTATGTTGTATATTGACAATACATTTATAATATTGTCATAGCATTGGTTCACACGGATACTCCAAAGTCTGTTTACACCACAACCGTCACCAAAGTAACCAGATCTAGTTTTATTGAAATAGTACAATTTGAATATTAAAAAAGGAAACTGTAATTGGAATTTATGAAATGTCGCGCCAAGAAATATTGTGTTTTTGTTTTTCAAGCAATCCATGGAAACAAACTGTCAATTTGTTATGTTGATTTAATATGTACGTTGTTTCTGTTGTACAAAATATTTATTCTATTTTCAAGTTCAATATACATTTAAAACTATTAAGTTGTATTTATTGTGTTAAAATACGCTCTGCTAACAAGTTTCGTATTACAAAATGAGACAGATTATACTAATTTACAAAAAATAGATTATTTTTATTTAGAAAAACTTAAATAATAATACAAAAATAATTAAACTTATGGTCTATTTCAAAGTAGAAAAAAGTAGATAGCGCTGCGAACTGAGTACGATTTACACTGATCAAATACAGTATAGTGGGAAATTTAAAATAAATTACAACTAGGGCATGGGCGTAGCAACTGGGTTAGCAAGTGATTTTTTTTAATATAAAAAAAGGTTAATAAGATATTAAAATAAACAAGGCAGATAATACACTTACGTTATTTATACGACATAAATTCAGTTTAATGGGAAATTTGAAAAAGTTAAAAACATATTAATTTTAAAAATTATGTACTACAGTCTGTTTCAAACGCTTAGGCGGAACTAAATGGGAATTTCGTTCTTTTAGGTTGTCACGACAAAGGACCTTGCTTGGGTTATTTCGTTTTTCACGTTGGAATGTCAAAATTTAAAATTACAACAATGAAACCATGGAAACGAATGACCTATGTCAAAATTAAATAATTTTTTTATATATTTTAATGACAAAAAAATAAATAAATGGGAAATTTGTATTAAGAATGACACAAAAAATCAAAATATAAAGAAAATGACATTTTAAAATGATATTAACCTTAACAAAAAATGTTTATTGTAAGTATGATTTACAAAGCTTAAACAAAACGGCCGAAAAGCACGATTTAAACGATGAAAGTAACTAGATTGCAAAATCTAGTTCCGCTTAACCGTTTGGAACAGACTGTATATATGAAAAGAAAGATTTGGCTAAAAGAGTTTAAACAAAGCAATAAAACAAACAATATAATCTTCAGAGTTCAAGTTTCTTATTTAAATAATTATTGTAAATAAAAATTAAAAATATATATATATATGAAGGTCTAAAAATTATATCAATAACTTCTTCTTTGGGCACAATCAGCTGGGCTGTCTTTTGGCCTCACATTAGTCCTCTCTCTTGATCAAAATTGTCAAGTGTCAAAAAATATTTATATGTCAGATAACCTAAAAAATATATAACTGCGTAAAAACAAATTACATGGAGAATTTTCTCCATAAAATCTACGCCAAGAATATAAATAAAAGTCTAAATATGTAAATAATAACAAAATATATGAGAAAAATTAAATAATATAAATAATATATATTTTCAATGTACGACACTGAACATCTGTCAACTTGGACTAAAAACTATATTTTTACAGTGTAATAGGGATGACGATCTAAACCAATCCGAAGCAAGGACAAACAGCTCCTATCTTCTTACACACATTTTTCTACTTTGAAATAGACCATAAATATAATTCAAAATAATTGTGAAAACCGAAAAATAAATTTCGTTAGAAAATATTAAGTTTTATAATAATTTTTCAAAAAACATAAGGTGTCAATGGAGCTATCACCTATTGATGACCGAATTTTTGTGATGAAAAGACCTGCCGCAGAAAAGGCTCTTTCAGATTCAATCGAAGTCGGTGGAATGGTCATTAGTGCTTCATATAATTTTTGTTATTGGTGCGTTTTCCCGTTGCTTCATAGATATTCATTTCTTTTGCGATGTTTTTGACGTCATATAGAAAACCTTCGGCATTCTCAACTCGTGTCACATTCGAAATATCAGCATCCAATTTCTGATGAAGTGATAATTCAAACGTGATTTCTCGCTCTGCAATCAGTGAATTTTTAGCCTCATCACCACTACTATCTAAATCTTCCATACTACAAGCATCCGCATTTGCAACAAAAAGTTTAACAAATAACTTTTTAGCTGTAGCAATACTGATTTAGACAGTAGTAATATGGAATTTACTTCCAATTCGTATGTAGTGTTATAATTTGATGAGTTGTTTAGGTATTTTAGTAAGCCAATTAAATTATTATTCCTTCTTTCGGCAATTCTCTGTTGGATTCCAGTGTTTTAGACGAAAAACTATTATTTTTTTTTTGCGTAACTCATCCAAAATAAACACAAATACATCCTCTGCTTCAAGTAGTGTTGTGCCGCGTCGGCTAAATCACTCAATACCAATTTGTAATGGCTGTAATGCCGTTACCACGTCGTTAATTACTATTTTTTAAAATCGGGATAACGGGACAGTTTAAGAAGCCCTAATAATCATCCCTTACGATGAAGTTTTGCCTTATTAATGCGCGGAATCTTATAGTAATTCCCTTATTTGCTAACATGGTTGCTTTTAGACAAGTTTGCAATGTTAAAAAAATACATTATCAAGGGTTTGTACGTTTAATGCATTAAATGCATTTTGTACGCATTCAATCAGTTAGTCGATTGTAATCAGTGAAGCTGTATGTTGTAAGGATTGTTTAGAATTGAAAAAGCCAAGATTCAATACATCAAAATCTGGAGTAATTGGCGGTTGTGATTTAAATCGATTTGAAACTTCTTACAGTTCAACACAATTTTCCAATCATAATTCGCCATTTTGTTAGAACAGTGGATGTCACTTTAATTTGTCTAAAATATGCGTTTTTTTTTTCTTTCTGTGAATTACTTTTGACATATGCAAAACTATTTGCGCGCCATTTGTTTATTAGTTGCCTAGCAACCACTTTGAAATCAAAACAAAACAAGATCAAGATAATATTACTTTCGTTAATCTCACATTTTTTAAGTAATGTATACTATATTTTCGGACTGAGTAGTATTTTTTACGCAGTATCGATGTCAAATTCAAAACTATTGTGTTGGAGCATCAAAAATTAAAAATAATTGTCTTATGAGGGAAATATCGATAAAAAAAATCGTCTTGGGGTATGCCTGCATAAATCGAACTGTTTTAGATATGTTTCGTATTCCTTCTTGATGTAAAGCTTGCTTGGGGTTATGGTGTTTTTAACAGCTTTGCTTTAAATTTTATTTTATTTTGTTTTATGTTATTTTTTGTTTGATTAATAAAATTTTTCTTTCCATAGGTGTTCTGTCCAATCGCAAAAATGTTAAAATTTCGACCATTTAAAGGATTTTTTTGTTTTTGAGTACCTCAATTATCTTCGTTTTGTGAAGATTGGAGCATTTATGGATGCATTTATAATAAAAAATCTTTTATATATATAATATATATAGAAAAAATAATAATACATATTTATGTGTGCAATATAATAAAAAATTTCGTTTATAAAACGCAAATAAAGAATTGTGCTTTTGGAAAGTGCTATTTTTGTGCTATTTCTGTGTTTTTTTAAATGTTTTTTCTAAAATTGTAAACTTTAAAATTAATTTTGTTTTGTAGGTTGTTACTTCTTGATGTTTGGCGCCAAACATGTTCATGCACAATAAGTTAATTCTTTTATTCACCGCAGTTGGCGCTGGCAACGCTGTCAAAAAATTGACAGTTAAAACGTGATTTTAAAATTTGAATGTTTTTCTGATTATAATTTTATTGTCCTTTGATTTGTAAATAATTTTAATATGTATATTATGTGTTATAAAACTTATTTTACCGTACCAATGAATTTTATTCTGCTTAAAATAAAGATTTTAAACTAAAAAATGGGAAAAACTTTAATTAACAATGTAATAAACAGTGTTAAAAGTGATATTACTTTAAATGATAGTGTGTTTTTAAACGCCAACGCTCTTGAAAATGTCCCAAACACAATCAAAACGTCCCAAAAAACAAAAATTGAAGTACAATCTAGTCAAAATCAAACACAAAATATAATAAGCACCCAAGAAAAATTATCTTTACAATCATGGGACCTACCTACAACAGTTTTTGAGAAATACAAAGCTCGTGGTCTTGAAAATATGTTTCAGTGGCAAGCCGAGTGTTTAAGCAACCCATACGTGTTACTCGAAAACAAAAATCTTGTCTATTCCGCTCCAACATCAGCCGGTAAGACATTAGTCGCTGAAATCTTAGCTTTAAAAACAGTTCTAGAACGTCGAAAGAAGGTTATAATTATTTTACCTTTCGTATCAGTTGTAAGAGAGAAAATGTTTTATTTTCAAGACATTTTATCATCAAGTGGGGTACGTGTGGATGGTTTTATGGGATCGTACAATCCACCCGGAGGTTTCAAAATGGTTAACCTAGCAATTTGTACCATCGAGAAAGCTAACGGAATTATTAATCGTTTAATGGAAGAGGGTCGATTGGATGAAATAGGGGCTGTTGTAATTGATGAAATGCACCTTTTAGGTGATCCTAGTAGAGGGTATTTACTTGAATTATTATTAACGAAAATTAAATATATGTCGGTTAAAAATGAAATCACAATCCAACTTATTGGCATGTCTGCAACTTTACCAAATTTAGATTTACTCGCGAAATGGTTAAACGCTGAGTTGTACACTACGAATTTCCGTCCAATACCGTTGCAAGAATTTTGTTTAGTTAACGGTGAAATTTATAACAATAATTTAAAATTAGAACGGAAACTACAGCCTGTGCCTGAACTTTGTGAAGATACTGATAATATTCTTCAGATTTGTTTAGAAACGATAAGTATGAATTGTTCTGTTCTTATTTTTTGTCCAACGAAAAACTGGTGTGAAAATTTAAGTCAACAAATCGCAGTTGCATTTTATAAGCTTGGGCGTACTGAAACTTTTTTCGGTAAATCTTTACGTGAACAATTAAATTTTACTTTAATTAACGAAGCATTGGAACAACTTCAACGTTGTCCTGTTGGTTTGGATACAGTTTTAAAGAAAACTGTTACGTTTGGAGTTGCGTTTCATCATGCTGGGCTAACAATGGATGAGAGAGATATACTGGAGGGCGCTTTTAGAAATGGGGCTCTTCGTGTATTGGTTGCTACTTCTACATTGAGTTCAGGTGTAAATTTACCAGCGCGTAGGGTTATTGTGAGGACACCGATTTTTCATGGACGACCTATTGATACGCTGACCTATAGACAAATGATTGGACGAGCTGGAAGAATGGGGAAAGATACAGCAGGTATGAATCTATTATTACTTAAATATCACTCAAAATATTGTCAGAGGAAGTTTTGATGTCTAAGTTATAAAAAAGTTTACGTAATAAGTTCTTTATTAATCTTTAAATACCTACACCACTTTGAAATGTATGAAAACACAATTTTTATTTTATATTAGGTGAAAGTATTTTAATTTGTCAACCAAAAGACAAACAAGTTGTCGCTGAGTTAATGTCTGCTAATCTACACCCTATCGAAAGTTGTCTTGAAGGTGCTGGAAAATTAAAAAGAGCAATACTTGAAGTAATAGCTAGTGGTGTAGCTTCAACAGTCGAAGACGTTCAACTATTCACAAACAGCACCCTACTCGCCGTCTGTGATACAAATTTCGAAAACAACGACCCAATAACACGAACCGTGGATTTTTTAGTTGAAAACGAATTTATTCGACTCCAAAATAACGAGAAAGGGGAATTGCATTATGTGCCTACATCATTAGCTAAAGCTTGTTTAAGTTCTTCCTTACCTCCTGAAGATGGTTTAGCATTATTTGAAGAATTAGAAAAAGCAAGACGTTGTTTTGTTTTGGATACAGAGCTACATCTTTTATACCTCGTAACTCCATACAGCGTTTGTAATCAATGGACTAATTTGGACTGGATGTCTTATTTGAATTTATGGGAAAATTTACCAGCATGTGATAAACGTGTAGCTGATATGGTAGGAGTACGAGAATCTTTTATTTTCAATGGTACGCAAGGCAAAATTAATACGAACTCTTCGAAAATATATCATAGGTTACAAATACATCGTAGATTCTACACTGCTTTGGCGTTACAAGATTTAGTTAATGAAGTATCGCTGAATGATGTTGCTAAAAAATTTCAGTGTTCTCGTGGGATGTTGCAAAGCTTGCAACAATCAGCTTCAACATTTGCAGGTATGTTGAAACTATACCACAGTATATAAGGTACTGTTATGCAGTGCAATCTTTAATTCCTGAACGTTATGTAATACTTGAAACATTTAGTTATCAAACTTATTTCCAAGGACATGTACACATAGGCGTACATTCTATTTTGATTACCTTATACGAATTAATTATTAAAGTCCGTTTACCATAACTATGAAATGACGTCACAGTTGAAAAACTCACCTTGTTACCAATTCGTAAACTGTCAAAAAAAGTTAGATTAGGTTAAAAAGAGATGAAAATTACATATTTTGTGTCTCTTTCTATCCCATAGAAATTGAAGTGAGCTCGAAACAATAATGGGTGTGGCTTTAACAACGATTGAACAATCCAATTTCAAACTGGCAACATTGAAAAAATGTACCAACATTAAATAAATAAATGTACTAACTGAGTTATGGATTGATGTTGATTAAAACATATCATAACGTTGGTACTTAAATTAACCAAGTGTGACGGATTTTCAGACGGACTCAGTTACTATGATCATAGTAACTAAATTTGTCACTATGAGCAAGGTGAGTTACTATCATAGTAACTTTGGGGTATTTCGTATTCTGTAAGACAAAAGTTACTACAATATTTAGTAACATATTACTATAAAAGTTCCTATCATAGTAACTATAGTTTTTGTTTTAAAAAAAATTAACAAAAGTTCTATTCAGTGGTGCAAAAATAGTTTCATGAGGGGGGAGGGTTATAAAATGAGACGTATGGAAGTAATGACAAAACAAGGAAAATTCATCGAAGTAATAAAAAATCCAGCTTCATGGGAGGTTCTAACCCCCAAATCCCACCCGCCTGCGCCACTGGTTCTGTTGTCGAGAATTTGTCTTTGCATTTTTTTTTTTTTTTTTTACTTCACTTATTTTTTTGTATATATTTTTATAAATGTATATACCATAATATATAGTCTGTTCCAAACGGTTAGGCGGAACTAGATTTTGCAATCTAGTTACTTTCATCATTTAAATCGTGCTTTTCGACCGTTTTGTTTAAGCTTTGTAAATCATACTTACAATAAACATTTTTTGGTAAAGCTTAATATCATTTTAAATTGTCATTTTCTTTATATTTTGATATTTGTGTCATTCTTAATACAAATTTCCCATTTATTAATTTTTCTGTCATTAAAATATATAAAAAATAATAATTTAATTTAGACATATGTCATTCGTTTCCATGGTTTCATTGTTGGAATTTTAAATTGTGACATTCCAACGTGAAAAATGAAATAACCCAAGCAAAATCCCTTCTCGTGACAACCTAAAAGAACGAAATTCCCATTTAGTTCCGCCTAACCGTTTGGAAAAGACTGTATTATATAACAACAAAATAATGTAAGCAATACAATATTTAGACATTTTTAACCTCAACTGTCATCTGTATACCACCAATGCGCATGCGTGTTGCGCTTCTGTAACTAACTTCATTCTTTTCTCAGTAACTGTCACTAAGATATAACTTTCATAACGACGTCACTACAGTTGGATATTACAGAATACGAAACATGTTAAAGTTACTATTAAAGTCACTATAAAAGTTATCTTGTAGTAACGTTACTACACGGTAACTATTATAATAACTTTTTACAGAATTGATCTGATTACCATTATGTAACGCACATGAATTAATGATCTCACTGTATTAGTGAAACTTTACAAAGTGTTACAATGAACTTATTTTCAGGTATGGTAACAGCATTCAGTCGTCAGCTTGGTTGGACTTGTGTCGAAATTCTCATCTCCCAATTCCAAGACCGTCTACAATTTGGAATACACCATGAACTCTTAGACCTGATGAAACTACCCCTTTTAAATGGTCCACGAGCAAGAACTTTATACAATAGTGACATAAAATCTCTAATAGATCTCGCGTCTTTCGATGTTTGTAAATTAGAAAACATCTTAATTTCTGCCGTCCCATTCCAGAGCGAAAAAGGCAAAGAAGGAGAATCCGAATTTGATATACAGCAGAAAAAAAAATTAAGAACATTTTGGATTACGGGACAGAATGGTTTAACAGCTCGTGAAGCTGCAGAAATACTTATTAAAGATGCTAGAAAATATTTACAGCATGAAATGGGTGCGGAAGTTAATTGGGAACAGAATTATGATTCTTCTGATTCATATACAAGTGATTCAAATGATTCATGTACAAGTGAATCCATAGTTTCATACTCAACTGAATCAAATGATTCATTAAATATAAGAAACTCGTATGTTTCAAACACTGATTCAGAAAAAGAAAATACTTTGAATGCAGTTTGTAAAAAAATTCATAAAAGAAAAAATAAACAAATTGATAAAAAATATAAAAAAGGGTTTAAGAAAAAGGAAAATTTACAAAAAAATATTATGCAAAAATCATCTATGAACTTATTAAAATCAAATTTGGATTTGAATAAGTCAAAAGTGGAAAATTATAAAAATATATCAAAAACTGCTGAAAATTTGGTAATAAAAAATGAAAATTCGTTAAAAAATGGGGAGCAGGTACACCAAAATACCCCCCAAAATGTAATACAACACCCACATCATTTTGAAAAGGGGGACAATATTAATACCACCCCAAAAACCAAAATTATGACTATAAATAATGAAAATTCTTTCAAAAATGTGGGGCAAACGCATCAAAACACCCCCCAAAATGTAATACAACATCCACATAATTTTGAAAAGGGGGGAAATATTAATACTACCCCAAAAACAAAAATTTTGACTATAAATAATGAAAATTCTTTCAAAAATGTGGGGCAAACGCATCAAAATACCCCCCAAAATGTAATACAACATCCAGATACTTATGAAAAGGGTGGAAATATTAATACCCCCTTAAAAACAACAAAGTTGACTATAACTAACGAAAATTCTTTGGGGCAGATACACCAGAATACCCCCCAAAATGTAATACAACATCCACAGAATTTTCAAAACGAGGAAAATATTAAAACTCCCACAAAAACCAAAATGTTGACTATAAATAATGAAATTTTTTTCGAAAATATTGGGCAGACATACCAAAATACCCCCCAAAATGTAAAACAACCTAATTTTGAAAGTGAGGAAAATATTTTAAAAAATAAACCAAATAGTAAAATACTGTCATCATGCATTGATTTCGAACAAAACGAAAATTTAGAAATAAATTTTGAACCTATTGAAAATTTTGATTGTAATATTGTTGAAACAAAAAATATAACATCGGAACAGATAAATGCTAGTATTTTTAACGAAAGCTTCAACTTTTCAAACAATTTTCATATCAATAAAATTGTAGAAAATAATAAAAATACAACCCTTGATGCTGAAAATTCAAAAATATTTATAAATGAATATTCTTTTATAAATGATACCCAAGAAGACCATAATATCCCTCAAAACTATGAAAATAGGGACATAAAAAACCCAAAAAATGAAAAAACCGTTTCATCTCCAAATTTTAGACAGTCACAAGAAAATTTTGAAAAAATTTATTCCGAAAAAGAAATAGAAGAAATGAACAATAGTTTATTTATCAATAGCTTCGAACTCTCAGACACATCAAAACCTTTTGATAGTTCTTCCGAACAAATATTTAAAGATAGTTTTCATTTAACGGATATAAATTTTGAAAAAACAGTTCATAATGAACATAAAACAGATTCCGAAATAGAAGATGAAAACAAAACACAATTAGAAAATATATTTCAAGACAGTTTTCATTTGTCAAAATTAAATTGTGTTGAAATAAAATCTCAAAATGTAGAAAATATAACTCAATTTGAAGAAATTTTCAAAGAAAGTTTTAATATAACAAATTTAACCTTAGGAAAAAAAGAATTAAAATCAATACATGAAAATAGGGATCTAGAAGAGAAAAATTTACTTGAAAATTTGGAAAAAGAAACTTTACAATCCACCAAATCTAATATCCAAAATCAGTTTTCGGAAATTATTAATGATAAAAATTGCGAATTAAAAATAAAATCTCAAAATATAGAAAATTTTACGCAGTTTGGAGATATATTTAAAGAGAGTTTTGATACAAATTTGAACATGGAAAAAGAATTAAATTCATCCAATAATAAAAGTGATCTATTTGAAAATAGTTCATTTGAAAACGACATTTTTGATACAAATACCGAATCAGTTTATTTTAAAACAACTATTAATGACACCAGATTGGAACAAAATTCAATTTCTGATCAAATTAACAGTGTACATACTTGTGAAAACAACTGTGAATTAAAATTAACACAAAATTTAAATAACTCCCCAAATTCTCTTCAAAATTTAAATTTGAGCGTTTTTAATTGGTCGACATTCCAAGAATCAAAATCAACAGTAACTACAAATTTATTTGACGTATCAAATAAAAGTGACAGCTTATTTGAAGATAGTATAGAATCAAAAATATTGGACACATCTCCTCAAGAACTAAAAAATGTTATTAGTATAAATAAAAACGTATCAAAAGAAAATTTAAACATTAGTGATGATTTATTTGATAGTGAAGAAACAAAAATGGTATTCAATGAATTGAATTGTAGTCAGAATAGTCAAAATTCAATTTTTGAAAAGGCTTTTGATAGTAGTATCATAGAATCAAGTCAAAATGAAGTTTTAGAACATGTAGAAGATATAGTTGATACTTCACAGAATGAAAATTTAGATTATAATACTGTAAAAAAAGGTAAAAAACGGCGTAAGAACCGTTTGGAAGTGTTAGAAGCTCCAAAAAAGAAAAAAAAGATCTCTGGAAGCCCCAAAAAATTAGATACTACAACCGTAAACTCTCAAAATCTTCAAAAGTTTTATGAAAAAATACTAAAACAATCCGAAATTGCAATTTCGATATCCTGTGAAAGATATGATGTTGTTAAGAAGAAAATTGGACAAAATCTAGTAACTCCAAAACCTAAACAGGGGGAAATATCCAATTTTGTGGTTGATAATCGTAAAATATGTGGAATTAGTTTTTATTGGGGCGATAAAAATTATTATCTCGAAGATTTTAAGACTAAAACATTAAAAAAAATATTTAATAATGAAAAATTAATAATTAGAATTTATGATGCAAAAGACTATGGTAAACTTTTGTACAAAGCTTTTAAAATTAAATTAAATTCTTTAAAAGACCCAAAGATTGGAGATTGGATATTGAATCCGGAAGATGATGAAAAAAATTTACAGAAATTGGTAAATATTTTAATATGTCTTAAAAGTTTAGTACTAATATTTATTAGGTTTCAGAATATTGTCCAGAACTTAAAAATATTAGCCGATTGATTCCGGAATATCCAAGAACAAGTAGTGTGGCTTTAAGTTTGGATTGTTCTTCTCCGAACCAAACCAGAGCAACCGTTGAATCATTTTTAACTTGGCATATTATTGATGCACAAAAAAAAATGTTTTCGAATGAAAAGTTGTTTAAAACTTTATGTAAGTAAACTCATAACACTTTACTCAATAAGTCTCTGGTCTGACATATATATGGCAACACTGTTAGACCCATATAATTTCTGGATAGTACCAACCTTCAAACGATACGTGTGAAAATTTCATGACATTCTGACAATTAGTTTAGAGGTTACAGTGGTTTTAGTGACTCCAGTTTTGTAATTTTCAAAAGAAGGTATAAAAAAGAATTTCGTGTGTTGATTAAACATTGTTTTTTGATGGGAAAAAATACTGTTGAAGACAAACAGTGGCTTGATAAGCGTTATAGAGACTGTGCACCAGGCAAATCAACTATTACTGATTGGTATGCTGAATTTAAATTAATTAATTTTGATCATTGACATCATCTTCGCACATAAAGTCTGTTCCAAACGGTTAGGCGGAACAAGATTTTGCAATCTAGTTACTTTCATCGTTTAAATCATGCTTTTCAGCCGTTTTGTTTCAGCTTTGTAAATCATACTTGCAACAAACATTTTTTGATTAAGGTTAATATCATTTTAAAATGTCATTTTCTTTATATTTTGATTTTTTGTGTCATTCTTAATACAAATATCTCATTTATTTATTTTTTTGTCATTAAAATATGTAAAAAAAAATAATTTAATTTTGACATAGGTCATTCGTTTCCATGGTTTCATTGTTGGAATTTTAAATTTTGACATTCCAACGTGAAAAATTAAATAACCCAAGCAAGGTCCCTTCTCGTGACAACCTAAAAGAACGAAATTCTCATTTAGTTCCGCCTAACTGTTTGAAACAGACTGTAGTAATCTAAGACACTCTTGTGGCCAGCTACGTCACTAAAAGGCGACATTTGACACTGTTTAATATTTAATAATCAATAATTTTCGTATGGAATAAGATATTATTATTACAGTCTGTTCCAAACGGTTAAGCGGAACTAAATGGGAATTTCGTTCTTTTAGGTTGTCACGAGAAGGGACCGTGCTTGGGTTATTTAATTTATCACGTTGAAATGTCAAAATTTAAAATTCCAACAATGAAACCATGGAAACGAATGACATATGTCATTTTTTTTACGTATTTTAATGACAAAAAAATAAATAAATGGGAAATTTGTATTAAGAATGACACAAAAAATCATAATATAAAGAAAATGACATTTTAAAATGATATTAACCTTAACCAAAAATGTTTATTGTAAGTATGATTTACAAAGCTTAAACAAAACGGTGGAAAAGTATGATTTAAACGATGAAAGTAACTAGATTGCCAAATCTAGTTCCGCCTAACCGTTTGAAACAGACTGTATTATTTTTTTTTTGCTTTATAATATTTTCGGATTGCTATTCTTTAAGGTGCAAATACCAAATTTTATTAATCTACTATCATTGAAAAGGATTTTATTCAAAATTATTTTTAGGTGTTGAAAATGATACCATTTTATGCTTAATAGAAAAAGAACTAGAAGGATTAGGTGTTGATTCCGAAAAAATTAATAATTTGGTGTCTACGATTCAAGAACAAATGTTCATAATAGAGAAACAAGCTTATAAGCTTGCGGGGAGACATTTTTCATTCGCATCATCAAAAGATTGTGCCAAGGTAAGAAAAATTTAAAATTCTAAAGTTTAATTGCTTACCTTTTTAGTAAAAAATTATCTTATAGTGTGTACTTCTGTTAATTTTGTTGTTTTTAGGTTTTAGGAATGTATAAAGGTAAAAAAGTAAGCACCAACAAACAAAAATTGGAACAATTGGAAGATCCTCTTGCTGATCTAATACTTCAATGGAGAAAATTAAGTTGTATACTCTCTAAAATGCTTTTTCCAGTCCTCCGTTGTGTAAAAAACAACCGAATATATGGTTGTTGTATTACTCGGACTGCAACTGGAAGAATATCCATGCATGAACCGAATCTACAAAGCATACCAAGAAATTTTGACCTTAGATTATCAGATGGAAAAATTATTCCTGTCAGCGTAAGAGCATGTTTTGTTCCAACGGAAGGAAAAGTGTTTGTTTCGGCGGATTTTTGTCAGTTAGAACTTAGATTACTTGCACATTTGTCGAGAGATACAACACTGTGTGATATTATGAGATCGGATGAAGATATTTTTAAGTCTATAGCTTCGAAAGTTTACAACGTATCAAAGAAAAAGGTATTCCGTATTTTAAATCTTGACATTATATTTAACAGGGCATATAATTAAAAATTCCATGTTTTTTTAGGTGTCTGATAATCTTAGGCAACAAGCGAAACAACTTTGTTATGGTATTATTTATGGAATGGGAGCACGGACGCTGTCCGATCAATTACAATCTTCCGAAGAGGAAGCTAAAGAGTTTATGGATACTTTTAAAAACACATATCCTGCGGTGAAGAAATATATTGAAGATACAATCAGCCGATGTAGAGAAAAAGGTTATATTGAAACGTTGGGAGGTCGAAAGAGATATTTATCACATATTAACCATGAAAAGGCGGTCGTAAGAAGTAAGTTATTTTTTTCTCAGATCAATTTTTGTCCGTTAATATACAAATCAAAATGAATGCTTAAAAGAGAACACACGTAAAATTCATTTTTATGATTTTATAGGAATGATCAAAAAACCCTTATGCCGTAATTTTGTCAGCTGTCTGTCTGTCTGCCTCTCTGTCTGTCTGTCTGTTCGGTAAAAATTGTAGCCAAACGGCTAAACCTAGAGATTTGACATTTGGCATGCTTATACAACTCTTTGACCTGCACATAGGAAAAATACTAAAACATCTAAAAAACATATCCCTCTAAAAATATAAAGAAATATTTCCTCATCGAAAAAAAATATGTTTTTTTAATTCTGTGTAGGGTATCAAATGAAAGCCCTTAGTACGTGGATTAACGATCAAAATTTTATTTTTGCAAATTAAATTATTTTGACGCGTTTTTGTCAAAATTGTACAAAAAAAAATGTTGTCCCACACTCTGTAGCCCAGATGGTTTAAACTAAAAATCTGAAAAAATTCTCAGTAATGTACATTGGTGTGAACCGGAATAGTACAACAACAAAAATTTATCAGATTATGTTATCGGAAAATAACACATTTGTGTTTTTTGATTCACGTCGTAAATATTTAATATGTTATGTAAGTAAACCAGTATGCCTTCATGGTGTAGTGGTTAGACATCTCGCTTCTAAGTTGGAAACTACGGTTCACTTCCTGTCACAATTTTATTTTTTCTGTTTTTTTTGCATTTTTATTTTGCTTAAATTATTTTGTCAAAATTCTAGTTATATTTTGGCAAATATTGCATTTAATTTTTAAAAGCGTAAATTTAATAGCCAGTTGGAAGTGTTGAAATTATAATTTAATTCTATATTTCAATGTATACGAAATCAGAGAGGCGGAACTTATGATTTAAAACAACCAATGGAAGCCATAGGCGCAATTTTCAAAATCTTAATGAACCTTGCTATATAAAAAAAATAGTACACATATTTAGAAACCTAAATAATGGTATTAGGCACTCGAATTAAAATTAACAAAAAAATATTTTAACATAAAATTTGTTTTGGCATCCCAAATAATCATCATTCAGTTACTAAATACCTGCGAAAGCCTGAAAAGTGTCAAAATTCACACTACACATCAATTTTTCTTTTCTTTTGCAACAAATTTAGTAGTGTAATAATATTTATTAATGAACCTTGCTATATGTATATAAAATTTAAAAAATACTGCACATATTTAGAAACCTAAATAATGGTATTAGGCATTCGAATTAAAATTAACAAAAAAATATTTTAACATAAAATTTGTTTTGGCATCCCATACCTATTAGTACAGTTTAGTTTTTCTGCAACAAATGTAATGAACAAACTCGCATAGTATCAGTTACTTTTTAACTCAAAATATATTCCCATGCTTTCCTCCTGTCCATAACCAAATCTTTTCCAATCTGGACTTAATATTAACTGTCCCTCCATTTTTCTTAAGAAAAGAAAAAAACTAAGATGCCTATCTTTGTCCTGTCTTGAATGACAGCCAAAAACACTACAATTTGTTCTACTTTTACAGTTTTTCACAACTTGTATCGACAGTCTAACAAAAAATCAACACTAGAACATATGTAATAAGTTCAAACAGTACTACAGGCGCCTAGTACAATATTTGACCACCAGACCGCGTATCCGAGCGTGTCAGTTCTCAATATCACTCATAACTTGTAAAATCCTATAAATGAACTTATATTTAAAATTATTTCAGGTCAAGCGGAGAGACAAGCTGTTAACACTACAGTCCAAGGTTCCGCTGCAGATATTGCCAAAACCGCGATGGTTTTGGTTCATAAAGAATTTAATGAAAATTTCTCATCTGAAGAACGTCCATGCCTAGTCCTACACATACACGATGAGCTGTTGTATGAAGTGACCAGCCAGCAAATAATGAAGGCAGCTAGATTAATAAAAAATTCAATGGAGTCCGCAGTTCATCTGTCCATACCCTTCCCTGTTAAAGTTAAAACAGGAACATCTTGGGGTGAAATGATAGAATTAGAATTATAGAAATGTAATATCATATAAAACAGTGTTTCTCAACCGGTAATGTCAATTCTCATAGCTAATAATTTTTGTAAAATATTTTACGGCTAGTAGAATTTGTATATATCAGTGCCGTAACTAAACAGAGCTACAAAGGACCCAGGACGAAAAGGGGCCCAATTCGAATTGTGTTTTTTTTTTTTTTGTAACCTTGCAAATTATTATTTTATTTTCTAGTAGGTAATTTAAGTTTTATTTCTTATTGTAAATATGTTTTTTACAATAAATTATTTTTAAAATATTATTTTTATCCGTCCGCGTAATGAAATTAAATATTTTGGTTCTCGCGATATTTTTTGGGTTGAGAAACACTGATATAAAGTATATCTATCTGTGATATAATGTGTTCTTTATATAAAAAGCAATGTGCAAATTTATCTTTGCTTGTGTTTTAAAATAGTTTGTAAATATTGAATTTTGTAATGGTTTTTAACAGATGATAGTGTTTCATTTATTTCCTATGCCAAAATAATTTTGCGTTTGTTCAAAGTCTCTAGCAGTTTTCTGCCAAAACAATTTTTGATGCTGAATGAGAACTGGAAGGTATTGAAGAACGCTATAAAACGTATAATAAAAAAGGTATAATCCGTCTCAATTTGTAATACGAAACTAGATCTGGTTACTTTGGTGACTGTTGTGGTGTAAACAGACTTTGGCATATCCGTGTGAACCAATACTATGATAATATTATAAATGTATTGTCAATATACAACATAAAAAATTAACTTGTCCTGTTAGTTACGTATTACAAAATGAGACAGATAAAATATCAATGATAATAAAATATTTTTAAACACTTAAATTTTTGTAATAATCGTCAGTTTTATTATTTTATTACATTTAAATTCACATTACTTAAATATGTCACAAATAAACTAAATTTCTTCATTATCCTGTTCAATTTCCGTCTCATTATCAACCATTTCTTCAACTACAGTTTCAATTTGTTCCACTTTAGTTGTGGTTTCTTGTTTCTTTTGTATTTCTTCCTGCAATTCTCCATATTTCTTCTGGAGCTGTCTTTCTCTATCCATTTGTCTTGTAACATCTTCCGTGAGAGACTAAAACATAAAAATAAATATAAACATTATAAAAATCCGAATATCCCTAAACATATTGTGTCTGTAATAATTATTCTTACCTGAATTCTTCGTGGTAAAGCAGCTTTTTCTTGGTCTTGTAAAAATTTAAATGTAGACAATTCCAAATTAGCTTGATCTATTTGTTCAAAAGTATCGTGTAGTTGTTTTAAAAGTGCTTGGGCTCTAGACTGATATCCTCCTGTCAAAATTCTAAGTCTTTTTTCCATTTTTGCGGCTCGTTTTGCTTCACGAGACATATGACTTCGATTCTGTTCTAATCTTTTTTCATAAGATTCCAAACGATCTTTTTTACTCGCCAAGTTTGCTCGAGTGTATCTATTTTGACTGGGTAAGAAAAGTACTTGGCCTAAACATTCCTCCCAGACCTAAAAAAAGTAAATGTGATAATGATAGAGATACATTAATTAATAAATAAAGTATTGGTATGCACTAGTGGTTTTTATCCGCTAAGTGATAGTGTTTTTTTATGGTTTTGAAGCAGAAATACGTAACTTCGTTCAACATAAGAAAAACACAGGTGGATGTTAGCGGCTGCCATGTGCAGAAACCAAATTTTGGCCGTTACATTATCAACAGTTAGTTTAATAAATTTCAGTGGCGTCACATAAGGTGCCTGTCCACTTGAGATTACTCTCGATAGCAACTCTCACGGGTTGATCCACTAGAGAGCTGATTGCGACCGGATATACTCCCGAGCATAGGCGCCCGCAGAAATTATTCTAGGGGGGGGCAAGACCAAAACATATATAGATGTGATATTCGAACAATGCTTTCCACGTGGCGGGTCTGGGAACGATCCCCGCTGAGGATAAACATTTATTTTCTAATTAAAAATGTGTTCTCTATACAGTAATACCCCGTTACTCGACTGCCTCTTAGTTCGACGTTTCGCCACTCGACGTAAATGTCGAGAGTGAGAGTCGACGGAAGCATCGCTATCCGACGCGTGATCGAGTACCGATCACGTGATACATATTTTGGTAAACAAAGCAAAATGAACGCATGGCCAGCAGTTCGCGCCTAGATATCTTGACAACAACTCAGATTTGCAACGGTTGGTTACACGGATGTACTAATTTAAAAATTAGATTGACGTGAAACAGTTCGTTAAATGGATGTACACATTTAAAAATTAGATTGACGTGCAACGGTTGGTTCCATGGATGTACACATTTAAAAATTAGATTGACGTGCAACGGTTGGTTACACGGATGTACACATTTAAAAATTAGATTGACGTACCACGGTTGGTAGCATGGATGTACACATTTAAAAATTTGATTGACGTGCAACGGTTGGTTACATGGATGTACACATTTAAAAATTAGATGACGTGCAACGGTTGGTTCCATGGATGTACACATTTAAAAATTAGATTGACGTGCAACGGTTGGTTACACGGATGTACACATTTAAAAATTAGATTGACGTGCCACGGTTGATTGCATGGATGTACACATTTAAAAATTAGATTGACGTACCACGGTTGATTGCATGGATGTACACATTTAAAAATTAGATTGACGTGCCACGGTTGATTACATGGATGTACACATTTAAAAATTAGATTGACGTGCAACGGTTGGTTACACGGATGTACACATTTAAAAATTAGATTGACGTGCCACGGTTGGTTGCATGGATGTACACATTTAAAAATTAGATTGACGTGCCACGGTTGGTTACATGGATGTACAATTAAAAATTAGATAGACGTGCCACGGTTGGTTACATGGATATACACATTTAAAAATTAGATTGACGTGCCACGGTTGATTACATGGATGTACACATTTAAAAATTAGATTGACGTGCCACGGTTGGTTACATGGATGTACACATTTAAAAATAAGATTGACGTGCCACGGTTGGTTACATGGATGTACACATTTAAAAATTAGATTGACGTGCCACGGTTGATTACATGGATGTACACATTTAAAAATTAGATTGACGTGCCACGGTTGGTTGCATGGATGTACACATTTAAAAATTAGATTGACGTGCCACGGTTGGTTACATGGATGTACACATTTAAAAATTTGATTGACGTGCCACGGTTGGTTACATGGATGTACACATTTAAAAATTAGATTGACGTGCCACGGTTGGTTACATGGATGTACACATTTAAAAATTAGATTGACGTGCCACGGTTGGTTACATGGATGTACACATTTAAAAATTAGATTGACGTGCAACGGTTGGTTACATGGATGTACACATTTAAAAATTAGATTGACGTGCCGCGGTTGGTTACATGGATGTACACATTTAAAAATTAGATTGACGTGCCACGGTTGGATACATGGATGTACACATTTAAAAATTTGATTGACGTGCCACGGTTGGTTACATGGATGTACACATTTAAAAATTAAATTGACGTGCCACAGTTGGTTACATGGATGTACACGATTAAAATGTGAACATCCGTGTAACCAACCGTGGCACGTCAAACAAATTTTTAAATGTGTACATCCATGTAACCAACCGTGACACGTCAATCAAATTTTTAAATGTGTACATCCATGTAACCAACCGTGGCACGTCAATCAAATTTTTATATGTGTACATCCGTGTAACCAACCGTGGCACGTCAATCAAAATTTTTAATGTGTACATCCATGTAACCAACCGTTACACGTCAATCTAATTTTTAAATTAGTACATCCATGTAACCAACCGTTGCACGTCAATCTAATTTTTAAATGTGTACATCCATGTAACCAACCGTGGCACGTCAATCTAATTTTTAAATGTGTACATCCATACTACCAACCGTGGTACGTCAATCTAATTTTTAAATGTGTACATCCGTGTAACCAACCACGGCACGTTAATCAAATTATTAAGTGTGTACATCCGTGTAACCAACCGTGGCACGTCAATCTAATTTTTAAATGTGTACATCTATGTAACCAATCGTGGCACGTCAATCTAATTTTTAAATGTGTACATCCGTGTAACCAACCGTTGCACGTCAATCAAATTTTTAAATGTGTACATCCGTGTAGCCAACCATAGCACGTCAATCAAATTTTTAAATGTGTACATCCATGCAATCAACCGTTGCACGTCAATCTAATTTTTAAATGTGTACATCCATGCAATCAACCGTGGTACGTCAATCTAATTTTTAAATGTGTACATCCGTGTAACCAACCGTTGCACGTCAATCTAATTTTTAAATGTGTACATCCGTGTAACCAACCATAGCACGTCAATCAAATTTTTAAATGTGTACATCCATGCAATCAACCGTGGTACGTCAATCTAATTTTTAAATGTGTGCATCCGTGTAACCAACCGTTGCACGTCAATCTAATTTTTAAATGTGTACATCCATGCAATCAATCGTGGTACGTCAATCTAATTTTTAAATGTGTACATCCGTGTAACCAACCGTGGAACGTTAATCAAATTATTAAGTGTGTACATCCATGCAACCAACCGTGGCACGTCAATCTAATTTTTAATGTATTATTATTTATTTCTCGTACGTTTCAAAGAATACCGTGTACTAAAATGAGTAAAAATGTATGTAAAATATATGATTTTGTGTTTGGTTTCCACAACAATTGTTTAAAACCCTGATGTACGTCAATGTGATCAGCTGTTTTCTCGTACGGAACTGATGACGTAATTTATGATACCCTGTGTTTTTCTTATGTCGAACGAAGTCTAGTTATAATTTCCTTACCTGTGTGTAGCTGTCCAACGATAGTTCTCCATGTCCCATACCATGTTTAACATGTTCCATTTCCACTTTTAACATCTCCTTGGCTCTTTCCAATTCTTCTGGTTTGAAATTATCATAAGGATTTTGTTCTAAATAAGCAATATGTTGCGCTTGCTGTATAACTGGTTTTTTATTTAGACCTGTTCCAGGTAAAACTGGATTTTTAAGTGAATCATAATGTAACATAGTTATCATTTCACTTTTTATCAACTCTTCCGCTTTTTGTAATTCAGTCAGCTGTTGACTGTCTCCAAATGGACGTAACATGGACATATTTACCTCAGTTGGACGTGGAAGATCACGCTGAATTACTTGGGAACGAAGAGATAATTCATATTGTCCTAAAAAATGTTTTTATTTTTATTCTAGTGTTTGTACATTTTTTACGTTAATACTCTTTTCACACTAGATCTTTAAGACGAGTGAACTTAAAGTTCACCGATGTTTAAGATCGGTATGCTTTCACACTTGATGTTTAAATCTCCGGTGCTGTCATCAGCTACAGTAATTTTGTCCTTAAGTTACCGTCATGAAATTACCAGTTTTGAACTGTCTGCGCAGACGCACATTTTGAATTATTATAAACAAATATAGATATTTCATTTCATTCTATAATAAAGACACTACAATAAAGAATATATTACACCTGTATTAACATGTAAGTCGATACATTTTATCTCAATTATTGTAGCTCTGTATGTTATTAACCACATTATTAAAATAAATAATTTTATTATAACAATAAGTATAAACTTCTTATAACGTCGATATAATACAGTATTCTTGTTTATGATAATATAAAATGTTGACAGCACAAATTTAAGGATTATTTTTTTATAATAGAAATTAAGTTGGCAATGCGGACGAAGTTTAAGACGCAGATCTCTGTCTTAAACATCGCTTGTATTTAGACGAGGCCATACGGTTTCACATTAGCGTTTAAAGACACATTCACTTTAACATCCGATCTTAAAGATCTAGTGTGAAAAGGGTATAACGGAAATAGTGAAATATTTTAAAATTTGGTTTAATGTTCCGTATAAGTTCAACAGAACTAGGCTGTATGCTTAGAATGAAGCATATTATAACGTTAGAAACGAGAAGGTATGGTCGTAAGAGTGGGGAGCCAATAGTAATCATAGGGGAAACTTCCTAAGCGCCCTGACATCTGGTTGCAATTTGCGGAAGATACAAAAGTGACATTGTTTTGTTTTGTTCAATAGAGAAATACGTATTTTCTGTTGTTTCTGTTTTATTTTTGTGAATCATGGAAAAAAAACAATCAATTTTGTTGTGTACCGCAACGTAAATCGTGAATCCCTCTTAAACATTCCACAATTTACTTAATCGAAAAAATATCAATTGAAACGACATTTGGAGGCAGAGAGAAAGTGGATCGAAGGTTTTTATGGACCCAAAAACTAAAAATCCAAGCCCATGCATGCATGTTTGCTCGTTGCATTTTATGGAAAGTGATTTTTTACGTCCAAAAAAAGCATTTATCCCACCCAAAATTTGCCTAAATCATCAGTTGATATATTAAAAGGCCCTTCTACTTTTTCAGGCAGAGATATTAATTTTTACTAATATATTTACCATATTTTTGTTGTTATTATATTGACAGACAGTCAAAAAGAATTAAAAACACAATGAAAAACTAAAAATTTCCTTCAAATTTCTTTGGAATAGTATATTATTACATATCTTGTAAATCGTAGATTACCTTTAAATAAAAAAAGCTCAGAAAACATGAAAAATACAACTGGTGTTCATTTTCACCATGTAAACAAATACACGAGTAACAGTTTAATGTCACTTTCGAGTGTTCCAGTTTTGCCGCATATGGCGCTGCGATCATAAAAAGTTTCCCCTATGAAAAAATGTGTAAAATAAAAAATATTTCTTATTTCAAATTTGCCGGGCAAAATATTATTATTTCTTACTCTTAGCTCTTTCCTTTTCTTGCATCCAAGTATCAACATCAGCCTGATCTTCTACCATATGGTTTTGGGCGACTTCTTTGGGTTCCTCTTCTTGGTCTGGCACAACGATTTCGTAGTCATTCTTAGGAGCGGGCAACGAGTTCAAACTGACCCTAAGCTGCTCTTTAACAGCTTTCTGATAAGTGTTAACAGCTTGAGGAGTATCGCCTTCAATAAGACCATCTTCTGGGTTTATGTTAAGCTTATCACGTATAGGAGTTGGTGTGTAACCACCCATATGGTTCTGCTATAAAAATAAATAAATAAAATAAATATATATACATATACAGCGGGGTATGCTACATTGAATGATGGTACAAAATACAAATTTTAACAATAAAATCAAGATGCTACAATGAAAACAAATAATTTTGTGTTCATATCGTGTTTTAACGTACATTTAGTTTTAAGTTTTTTATACAACCGGGCATAATTATATCTATGTATGCTAGAACAAACAGATGCTATAACGAACACGGCTTAGAACTAATTACGTCCGTTCTAACATACCCTACTCTATAGAGAGAATATTTTTATATAAAAAGACTTGACAAACCAAGACATGTATAAGTGTCCAAGACATGTGTAACTATTAATTTCGTGTTCCGTAAGACAAAAGTTACTACAATATTTAGTAACATGTTACCATAAAAGTTCCTATCGTAAGTGTCCAAGAAAACTCTAAGGGCCATGCTCATAATCATTTACTTAATTCTACAACTATTAATTTCGTATTCCGTAAGACAAAAGTTACTACAATATTTAGTAACATGTTACCATAAAAGTTCCTATCGTAAGTGTCCAAGAAAACTCTAAGGGCCATGCTCATAATCATTTACTTAATTCTACAACTATTAATTTCGTATTCCGTAAGACAAAAGTTACTACAATATTTAGTAACATGTTACCATAAAAGTTCCTATCGTAAGTGTCCAAGAAAACTCTAAGGGCCATGCTCATAATCATTTACTTAATTCTACAACTATTAATTTCGTATTCCGTAAGACAAAAGTTACTACAATATTTAGTAACATGTTACTATAAAAGTTCCTATCATAGTAGTTACCAAATGCTGGTGTTTATAAGTAATAACTTAGTTCTTATTAAGATAAAAATAACGGACATTTGATTTTAAGTGTAATTTTTCGATATAATAGAAAATGAAGAAGATTAGTAAAGAAAATTATATAAATTAAATATATATAAAATATGTATGTGTGAGTGTAGGTAAATGTTTATATTGCAGGAGATGAAATATATTAAAGATCAAAAAATCTTTTCCAATTCCTCTTTTTTAATGTCTTTTTAAATTATTAAAAAAAATAGTTTTTGTTTTTTAAAAAAATAACAAAAGTTCTATTCAGTGACGCAAAAATAGTTTCATGAGGGGGGAGGGTTATAAAATGAGACGTATGGAAGTATAATGACAAAACAAGCAAAATGCATCGAATAAAAATTCCAGCTTTATGGAAGGTTCTAACCCCCAATCCCACCCGTCTGCGCCACTGGTTCTATTATCGAGAATTTGTCTTTGCATTCCGTTTTTTTTTTAAATTTCTTCACTAATTTTGTTTTTTTTATATATTTTATAAATGTATATATTATCTGTCTCATTTTGTAATACGGAACTAACAGTGAAAGTTCATTTTTTATGTTGTACAGTCTGTTTCAAACGGTTAAGCGGAACTAAATGGGAATTTAGTTCTTTTAGGTTGTCACGGGAAGGGACCTTGCTTGGGATATTTAATTTTTTACATTGGGATGTCAAAATTTAAAATTCCAACAATGAAACCATGGAAACGAATGACCTATGTCAAAATTAAATATTTTTTTTAGATATTTTAATGACAAAAAAATAAATAAATGGGAAATTTGTATTAAGAATGACACAAAAAATCAAAATATAAAGAAAATGACATTTTAAAATGATATTAACCTTTACCAAAAAATGTTTATTATAAGTATGATTTACAAAGCTTAAACAAAACGGCCGAAAGGCACGATTTAAACGATGAAAGTAACTAGATTGCAAAATCTAGTTCCGCTTAACCGTTTGGAACAGACTGTATATTGACAATACATTTATAATATTGTCATAGTATTGGTTCACACGGATACGCCAAAGTCTGTTTACACCACAACAGTCACCAAAGTAACCAGATCTAGTTTCGTATTACAAATTGAGACGGATTATACCATAATATATATTATATAACAACAAAATAATGTAAGCAATACAATATTTTGACATTTTTAACCTCAACTGTCATCAGTATACCACCAATGCGCATGCGTGTTGCGCTTCTGTAACTAACTTCATTCTTTTCTCAGTAACTGCCACTAAAATATAACTTTCATAGCGACGTCACTACAGTTGGTTATTACAGAATACGAAAAATGTTAAAGTTATTATTAAAGTCACTATAAAAGTTATCTTGTAGTAACGTTTCTACACGGTAACTATTATAGTAACTTTTTACAGAATTGACTGAGCTTGGTCATAAGTTTTTAATCCTTACCTGCCCTACTGGAACAACAGCGCCACTTCTCGGTGTCAAAAACCCTGTACTACCCGGTGTAGCTCCACCATCACTCCTACTGCTCCTAAAAGGCGTGGCCAACACCGTATTAGGCGTGGCTACAGCCTGTTGCTGCGGCATAACACCGGTAAAATCACTATTATGTAATGGTGTGTTAAGACCGCCCTTTAGAGGCGTGTCCACATGAGTGAGGGCCATCATATTTTGAGCCTCTTGTAAAATACGGTCTGTCTGTGGAGCAGGAGTACGCGGAGTAGCAGTATTTTGGGGGGTTATGGAATAATCAGCTATAAGAGTATCCGTCATTTGAATACCTAAAATGAAATAAAATTAATAATATTCACATTTGATTTTTATAAGAGGATGGTTTGAGATTACTTTGAAAAAAAAATTTTTAATTTAAATTAAAAATTAAATTTGTTACATACCACTTTCTGTAGCTACTTCACGAGCAACTTCACTAGCTCTTCCTAACTTCACAACTTGCTGAAGTTCTTGATCTGAAATTTGAGGTTCCGGAAGAACAAGTTTCGAACGCTTTTTCGCTGGCTCCTGATTTTGCAACATCGCCAACGGTATGTCATTTTCTTTACGCTGTTTCAATTTTTGTTTATCTTTTCTCCTTTCACGCTAAAATAAAAAATTAATTTTAAATTTAAATTAATTTTAATTTTAAAAAAAACTAGTTTTAAGCGTACTAGAGATCTGTTCATGAACGAACCGACTCACTCAATGCTGACCTAATACTGAGCCAATTCAGTAAACAGAACGATATCTATTGAGCCGAAATCACTATCATATATAATTCCCAGAAAGCAATCATACAGTGAATTTATTCTTTTATGCAACATGTACTATGTCATTACCATGGATACAGTTTTTGACAGCAATATAAATCGTGTTCATTTTCATTTGCAACATAGACAATTAGTGTGTATACTTTCGCTCATTACTGATTTAAAAATTAATCAACATGTATATACAGATGAAGAAAAAATAATGATGGTAACTTGGTATAATTCCCAAATGAGTTTAAGAGAAGTTTTTGCTGTATTTAGTGCAACTTATCCAGATCGGCCAATACCAAATCCCTCTACAATTTCAAGACTAGTTAATAAATTTCATCGCGAAGGATGTTTTAAGTCAAAACATAATAAAAAAAGAACAACATCCCACGTGCTTACAGAAGAGAAGCAGTTGGAAATATTATTACAAGTGGAAGAAAACAATCAAAATACTTTAAGATCAATTGCACAAACCGTTGGTGTCAGTACTGGATCTGTTTTTAACTTCTTAAAAAAAGAAAAGTTTCGATCATACAAATTTCAAAATCATCAAGAATTGTTAGAAAGGGACGCAGTAGTACGTATGGATTTTTGTTTTGAAATATTTGAAAAAATTAATTCCGACCCAACAATGCTTCAAAGAATTTTATTTACAGACGAAGCAACGTTTACTCTAAATGGTGAAGTGCACAGACAAAATTTTAGGTACTGGAGTCGAGAAAATTTACATTTGTTTCATTCGCCCCGAACTCAAAATCCGCAAAAATTAAATGTTTGGGCAGGAATAATAGGAACCAATATTATAGGGCCTTTTTTTTATTGACGGTAACCTTAATACCGCAAAATATCTAGCCCTTTTGCAAAACCAAATATTACCTGCGTTGCGAAACCTGAATATTAATGGACAAGTATGGTTTCAACATGATGGCGCACAAGTCCATTATTCTAGAATAGTTAAAGAATATTTACATAGAACTTTCCCAAAAAGCTGGATTGGAAGAGGAGGGTCGATGAATTGGCCAGCGAGATCTCCGGATTTGGCACCCAATGATTTTTTTTATTGGGGATATTAAAAGGCCAAAGTATATAATGGAGAACTTAGGGATGTTGCTGAACTGCAAGACATAATTGTTTAAGCATCCAACAATATACCTCAAGAGCAATTGCTGAATGTTTTGAATCATTTTTATGATCGCTCAACATTTTGTATGCAAGTAAACGGAGAAACTTTTGAACATTTATTATAAGTTTTTATTAGTTATTTATTTATTATTATTTTTTTTTTTTTAAATTTGTATTTTCAATAAAATATTTTGATTTTGCTAATAAATATGGTTTTTTCTATGTTGCAAATGAAAATGAACACGATTTATATTGCTGTCAAAAACTGTATCCATGGTAATGACATAGTACAAGTTGCATAAAAGAATAAATTCACTGTATGAATATTCATAAAAAATTACCTCCTCTTTTTCAATCCGTAATTCTCCGTCCAATTGTTGTTGTCTCATCCTTGAAAAATCTGGAGCCATCGGATCAATTTCTTCCTTACTTGTATCGTAAAAACCTAATGCTGGTTTTTTTTCAAATGGTACTTCTGCGTTATAATCGACTCCACGTTTCTTTTTTCGTCTCGGGTTAACCGTTATACCAGCAGCACGTAATTCTCTACGTTTTTGCAACGCAGCCAATCTGCGAGCTTCTTCAAGTTGCTTTTCACGAGCTTTTCGTTTCGCTTTCTTACCTTGAGTATTGGCTAAACGAGCACGAGCTTCTGACAACATTTCGAGTTCTGTAAAAGAATTATAATTCAAATAAATTAGGATAAAAACATGATTCATAAAGCGAGATATAAATTAAATGAAGAGATCAAAAGAAGAACGATCATAGTGAACTATTGCGTGCATTGAAACCGTAAATTTTGATCCATATCATTGATTTCAGAATAAAATATTACATAGAATAAATTAAAAAAATGTATGTTCCCATTTAAAATAATAATACATTTTGAGGACCACTGGTCGAAAAACCAATGGGTTGGCTTGGATAATTATTTAATTTTCAACCTCTGAGCTCTTATAATTCTCGAAATAGAATATTGGACAAATTAAAATAAACACCCTGCAGATACCTGATACTTAATAGAGCAGAATGACCAACTTGTGTACTTAAAAAGAGATATATAGAAGAAAAATCTTACCATCTTCATCCATATCTTTTGGATCTGGCCGTGCAGGTTTTGTCTCAGGATTTGGATCAATTTCACCCGGTTTAAGTTTTCTCGGATCATCTGCAGTATCTTCTCCTTCTTCTTTCTTTTGAGCTTGATCCCTAATAACAAATACTAATTACACCTCGTCAAGTTTAAAAACTAAAATACTTACAGTAAATATTCGTATCTCTCTAAACATTGTGCTGCCGTTCTTCCAATAATAGGAGCGATAGTTCTCCATTGTGTAGGCATTAATTTAGCTAAATGCAACAATTTTTCATCCTCCTCTCTTGACCATTCAGTTTTCTTGATACTCGGATCAAGCCATTCAAACCAACGTGCTTTACATTGCTTAGCTGATTTACGATGAAGTAAAGAAGCAATACGAGACCATTGATTTTTGCCATATTTCATAACAGCAGCTTTGAGAATTTCATCCTTTAAAAAATAAATTAAATGTCACAAATCATAAAGTATCGATAATAAAATTTTTACTTACTTCTGTGTTTCTCCAAACACCACCTTTTATCATTATTCGTGGCATTTTGAATTAATTGAGTGTTTTTTTCACTAAAAAAATATTAAATACACTTATATATTACATTAGAAACTATTATTTAAGGATTAAAACGTTTATTTTTTGGTTATCAAACGCTGTCAAATCCGGAAAACAATTTTTAATCAGCGCACCAACAGAAGAAAAATTAACAAATAAAATTTCTAATTTTATTAAATATATAAATTATAAATGATATTTATATACTCTGGGTATTTTAGCATGTTTAAATACTCATTTAGCTGTGTATTTATAAGTTTATTTATTTTTAAAAGAATAACTGGGCAAATTGGGATTATAATTGGATACAGTGGCGTACCTTTATATGTCGTAGGGAGGGTCAACGAAGCAATCTGATTGGTTCTTTGTTAAGTTGTGACTTTCAGCAGTGAATTGGAATACAGTTTTGGTATTTTTAAAAAATTACTGAAATTAACATTATTTCAAAAAATTCAATTTACAAAATGGTTCCCCAGATATTCACATCATTATACAGTCTGTTCCAAACCGTTAGGCGGAACTAAATGGGAATTTCGTTCTTTTAGGTTGTCACGAGAAGAGATCTTGCTTGGGTTATTTCATTTTTCATGTTGGAATGTCAAAATTTAAAATTCCAACAATGAAACCATGGAAACCAAATGACATATGTCAAAATTTTATTTTTTTTTTTTACTTATTTTATTGACAAAAAAATAAATAAATGGGAAATTTGTTTTAAGAATGACACAAAAAATCAAAATATAAAGAAAATGACATTTTAAAATGATATTAACCTTAACCAAAAAATGTTTATTGTAAGTATGATTTACAAAGCTTCAACAAAACGGTTGAAAAGCATGATTTAAACGATGAAAGTAACTAGATTGCAAAATCTAGTTCCGCCTAACCGTTTGGAACAGACTGTATACGTATGTATATTTATATGTAAATTGTTATTCCATTTTATCACATGTATATTTGTATATTACAAATTAATTATTAATAAAAAATATAGAAATAATATTGTATTTTCTTCCTAAGACCTACTCCCATTAATATTTCAGGACATCCTGACAATAAATGTTTCTAAAAACTGTTTTCTTGTAACACTCTACACCGCTTAAAGCTTAAGGACACTGAAAAAAGGCTGAAATTCATACACAGTAAGTATTTACTTTCTTGTCATCTGAAAATAAAATAAAATAACCCTAGAAAGGATTTATCAAGTAGGAAGTTATTGAAATAAAAAGGTTGCTTTAGCATTTTATTTATTAAAAATAATTCAAATACAGATGATATTAACAAAGGAATAATGCATTTATTTCCACATTCAGCGCAGTTTCGCATTCCACAATCATTCTTCTATTTGGATAGGAATGCCTAGGAAAATAATTCTTCCATGCATTTCTTTCCACATTCAGCGTAATCTCTCATTCCACAATCATTCTCTCATTTGGATAGGAACGCATGGGAGAATAATTCTCCCATACATTTCTTTCCACATTCAGCGCAATCTCTCATTGCACAATCATTCTCTTATTTGGATAGGAATGAATTTTGAAAATGCCACATATTCAGACCAATTCTGTATTCAGTTACTATGATCATAGTAACGAAATTTGTCACTATGAGCAAGGTCAGTTACTATCATAATAACTTTGGGGTATTTTGTATTCCGTAAAACAAAAGTTACTACAATATTTAGTAACAGGTTACTATAAAAGTTCCTATCATAGTAACTATAGGGGGAAAATTTTAAGATCGTAGCGCCACGCGGATTTTTTTGAAACCATTCTAAATCAGATACCACTTGACATTTACTAGTAAATAATAGCGAAAAGTGTATCAAAAAACGACAAAAAATAAATAATTGTTTGGGATTTTCTGATTTTGTTTTAAAATTTTATAATCTAGTAAGTATACACACGTATTGTGAGGACATTTTTTTTAAGTGACATTACTTGTAAGCATCTTAAATACTACATTTTGTGATCTGGTTTTAAGTTATGGCGGCACAGTTTTCCATTGTCGATTATTTTAACTATATTGGGGGAAATAATAATTCCCGTGTTGTTTACCAAGGGGTAGAAATCTACAATGCTGGGCATATAATATTGTGTGGAGTCACTGAAAAAAACGGAGAGTTCATAAAGATTTATGCATTATGTCTACAGACTTGTGCATTACAAACCCACACACAATAACAGGAATTTTCAAGATATGCGATAATAAATACAAAATTGAAAATATTTTTTGTAGTCACTATCATTAAAATGTAATGAGCAAACTTTGATATAAGGGCTCACTTTTTTTCCAATTTTTAAATTGTTTATCTAAACATCGCGTCGATTCCTAACCTCTTGCTTTCCCAATTTTGTTTCGAAACGTACGGTGTCTGATATTGGTGGAAACAAATGAAACGATATTTCCGGGTTTCTTCTTTTCAATGAATTGCTCATAGGCACACAACAATATGTATTATACATTTTTCAATGATTATAATAAAACTTTAAAAACAAACTTCATACAAAACCAATACACAAAACGAAATGTTATCTGTAGTACACAAGTTCATGAAACGCTCACCAGATGGTAGGGTGCTTAGCTGCAAATCCCTATAGTCACTTTTTACAGAATTGATCTGAATATCATTATTTTACGTAATACTGAAACTATTGCAAGCAGTACAGTAATAAAGTATTAATAGAATTAAAGATAATTTTATTGTAATACTGTATAATATATTTATGCATATCACTCATAAGAATACATGTGCAAATAGCTTAATAACAAATAAAATAAAATTACATATAACAATATAAAACCTTTAGCAACTTAATTACTTCAGTCTTAAGTAATATATATTTTTGGCACAGCTGTAAAAATTACACAATTTTTAAATTATTTTTATTGTTCGTTTATTATTTGTCTTTTTTACTCCGTTTTGGTCCTTTGTTCTTTTTGCCCAAGACCGCCATAAGTTGTTTTGACATAAAATATGGTTTTTCTGGACTACCATCATTGCGCTCACAATCTTCCACTAAAATAAATAAAACATAAAATAATGTTATTACATCAACTAAATAAAACATTATTATAAAGGCTAAGAACCAGTTTCTTTAGAGAAGGAATTAATTATTATCTGTACTATTTATTTAGCAAATTCTGCAGGCATAAACAATGATATCTTGATTGTTTTCACACATTTTCTTTAGTAGAAAAAATAATGTCTTATATTTTTACCGCGAATAACATTATTGCGGAGATTGCCGTACGCTCTAAACTTGGGACGAGTGTGCAGTACAACAGCACTGCACGATATTTGCCGAATGATCTTCATGTGATACAGAGCACACAATACCTGTGATTACTAACGTTGTGTGCTTATTGGTGACTCAACTTAACGCGTATCCCTCTAGCGGCAAAAAAGCGAACACTTCGAAAAAGGTTACTCTCATTGTTTACGTATAATTCACCATGTGTTTTATTGTTTCTGTCCATTCTCACTCCATTTTTACAGCGAATAAAGTGATAAATTTAAGAAAAAAAGATTAAATACTCCTTGTTGTGTGTATGGTAGTCAATCACAGGAAGAACATCTTCGAATATTAGATTGAAAGATTATCAGTGATTTTAAAATTTTGTTTCTATTGAAGGGAATTTATACTTTTCAGATGATTTTAAACAAGTTTTTAACGTTGAATTTTTCATTTTCCCTGTCTCACATGTGCAAGAAAATCGTTTAATGTTGTGTAAATTATTGTTAATATAATTAAAACCCCTTGTTATTTCATGGGAGTGTTCCATAACTGTGTTAGTTTGCAAATATTTGAGTTTTCTTGTGTAGAATAAATTACAAGTTCTCTTTCTATAAAATTTCTTGAGATATGTGTAGATATTAAGTATTCAAATAAATGTTTTAAGTTCAAAGTATAACATTTTATTTTCTCTGTGGGTATAAGCCGGCACCAACATAACCTCTGAAAATATTCATTTACAAGCAGCAAATTTTATCATAAAATGGATTCACATATATTTATACACTTTTTTAATACTCGGTTATAATTTAAATATACTGTATACAGCAAGAAAACGTAAATTAGACCAAAAATTGATTATAAACCAATACTGTTTACATACGTTGACAGATGACTATCCTTTTTCGTGTCAAAAGTTCACAAGGCGATAGTGGCGCCGTTTCGGTAATTATAGTCGCGAATAAAAATTTAACTATGTTTATTTTATACTTACAGAAACATAAGAATAGAGTATCCACAGCCATGGCATAGACTCCAAAAAAGACATTACTGATGAAGAATGCTCCTATACTTATTAAAATAACCGGAACTAAAGCATAATGCAGCTCGTGTTTACTAATATATTTTTCATCATTGAAAACTGTATAAGCAACAGTACCTACACACACTGTGATCAAAATTTTTCCCAAAAAGAACAGCAAATCTGTGACCTAGAACAAGAAAAATATTGGTTAAGTCATACACAGGATAGAACTGCCGAAGTGCTATAAGCTCTTAAATCTGAAAGATACACAATTTGTTCTTGAGTAATAGCATGCATTTACTAATTAAAAAGATATCATTAGCCATGCAATTCTATGTCTTTGTTTCATCAACATTTTTACCGACCGCCAACATACACAGGGTGTTAGGTAAATGTCCGGTATAATTTTAAAGGCAGCATTGTTGGCTCATTTAGAGCTAAAAAGTCCTCAACCATTTTTCGATAAGATGGGTATATCCATATATATATATAAACAAGTATATGGCGCATGAACGCTGGCTAGATGTTCCTTGATAGAAGGATGGAACTATGTATTGTCGTGCCCTTTTATGCCCGGTGAATTGTTTGCGCATGTCTAAATTGCGACCTTGCTATTGGTCGAAAAAATTACAGTTACGTAGCGGGTGTTAAGAGAAGGAGCTAGGCATGTGGACATGTAGCGTCCTTCTTTCTGTTAGAAATATTATACAAAGTTTTGTCTGTATTAAATTGTTAAAAGAGTTCGAATTTATAACGAAAATGCCAGCAAACTGTGTATTACAACTCTAAATGTAATTTTAAAGTAAAGAAGTGTGTTGTTCCTTTTAAATAATCAGTCAATATTCACAGTAAATATTATATTAGCCATTTAAACGGGTACAGCTACGTCTTTTTTACCAAATAGTATAAACCAAATAATTAGGGTTTTTGTATGATAACTTCTAATCTTATTTTTTTAAATGTAAATGTCATTTCATCTGATTTTATCCTGCTTTTTCAAAATGAATTGACACTACCCGAGCATGCGCATTGTGTTTTACGGTCACCAAAAGAGACAGACATATGTATATCTTACTCTCTATGTTGGAACATTTTAATTTACATTGAGAGATAGGCCAGGCGCCATATACTAGTTTATATATATATGGGTTTATATAAATCTGTCATTTAAAACAAATGCTTGCAATCCTCAAGACAACTACTATCATCATTGTAAAGAATTTAATCTCTTAACTCTAAAGGACCGTCGCACTTTATCGGACATGAAAATTTTGTTTAAAATCCTTAATAACTTATTAATTTGTGAAAATCTCTCTATCTTATTTAACATTCATGTTCAAACGTATAACACGCGTGCTTTATCTCTACTTAGTATTCCGTTTGCTAATACTAACTCTTACCAAAATTCTCCCATTGTCCGTCTCTGTTCCACTTACAACAATTTCTTTTCTAACATAGAAATATATAATGTTAAGATTAATACTTTTGTTAAATCTATCAAATTAAAGCTTCAAAACTAATTCTATCATGTATTACTCTGTAATTATTGTAATTATTATTATTTTTATTGTATAATTTATGTGTTACCTCAAACTTATAATGTTATGTATTTATATTATATTTTTTTTGTAATTAACTTGCGAACATTTTACTGGGCTCGTCCTGTTTATGTTCCAAAGAATAAATTAATAAATATGGGTATATCGCTTGATAATCGATGCAGTACCTCCGTTTAGAAACCACTAATATTTAGTCTGTTACAACGATCTTATGTGACTGAGATAAATAGAAACCATGGAAACAATACCGTAATTTTATTTCAACAAAATACTTTTTCAATTTTATGAAGAAAAAAGAAATAAGAATAGTATATTATGTTACTAGGAGTAGAACGCGCCCTTTTTTGTGCTGAGCCCAAATGTTGCTGCCGAGGCTTGCATATTGAGCGAAGCACAAAAAAGGCGTTCTACTCCGAGTGACATATACTATTTTTTCTTCAAGCGTAGGTATTAAAAATTTGCAACCATAAATACTTATGACTTTATAGTTTCAGATGCTATTGCTGCTAATTCCGGCGGTGTACATTGAATTGGTTGAGACATTTTTTAATTTTTGATCTTTATATTGTTTATTTTGTAACTAATCACAGAATGATCACAGAATAATAATAAAGTAACTCACTAATAACGTAACTAATTTCTGAATTCACTACAAACCACGCTACAAACATATTAAATTAACAGATGTTTTATTTATGGCGACTGCTGCCATCAGTGCCATCTGTTGATAACTATATGAACTATTTACAAGTATAATAATGTTCACATTATTTTACTAATAAAATAATGTATCATTTCTACCGAATATATTTAACAATGTAATGTTAGCATTATAATCCGCTTGAAGAAAAATATTTTTTTAACAAAATCGGAACCAAATTTTAGAACATAACGTACACGTACTTTGATATTCTATTATTGAACAACAATTAAAATATTTTTTTCTCTATGGTAACTACACTGATTAATATGAAAAATAAAAAAGTCAGTGGTTTTCAAAATTTGGGGCATCTTTTTGTTTGTTTATTTTTGGAAGAAATTCACATTTTAGAGAAAATTGGTAAAGGAAAAATCGATTGCATTCTACGTCACAATGCTGTCTTTTAAATTGTGCCGGACATTTACCTAATACGCTGTATAAGGGAGTTATTGTGATCATACCGATTTTCACATTTCAAGATTTCGATAGATCTCCACGAATTGAGGTCCCTACATAATGTTTTGACTATTTTTAGCATGATGCCTGTCGATCTATCTGTCTGTCTGTGTAGACGTGCAGAGCAAATTTGGCTTAAAAGGATTTTTATGAAACTTTATATTTAAGCTTTTGACATCAATGACACGAGTTGATCAACTTTAAGTAAAAATCGGTTGATCGGGAGTTTACTCGTGTCGATTTTAAGATTTTTGCAAATATTTAACAGAAAAATATTTAGAAAAAAAATATTTAACAAAAGTTGCTATAAAAGCAATAACTAACAATTTTTATTTGAGACATTTTTTAATAAAACGAAAAATTTTTGATTTTTTTTTCTAAGTATCTATTTTTTCATACTTATATGTAACGTTTCCATGGTCATGATAAATTATATCTCTGTTAGAAAATATCAGGCCAAGTTATTTCTACTCTGCTGCTAGAATGTATTTTATACAAGTACTTTGTGATGGCGGTCGGTCCTGTGGTGGCCACAGCTGATTTTTTTACATATTATAATACAACTTTATTTTCTCTATTCAACGGTGTAAATCTTGTATATCTTTACATAACAAAAATTTTGAGAAAATCGCATTTTGTGGCCTTAAAATAACGACTTATTTATTGGAAAATAATGGAATGCATGCAATTGTTTCTACTGTAAGAAAATTAGAATTAGCCAAGCGTTTCAAACTATAAATTTGGAAAATAAGGCTTCTTCTGCTCAAGAAGCTTTTTAAAAACGTGTACTAAAATATTGAACAACAAGGTCATCATTTTGAACATTTAGTACAATTGGTAGATTACTGTTATGAGACACTAATCACTTATTATTTTTAAGACCACAAAAATTCGCTTTACTCAAAAATTTCTTGTATTAAAGTTTTACACCGTTGAAAAGAGAAAAAAAAGCGCTATAATATTGTATTAAACAATATAGTGTAATTTGAAAAACAGTTATTCATTGCCGGGTCTCTTGCAAAACAAATGAAAAAAAAAATGTTTTTGATACCACTATAGTTTGACCCCCATTACCCCGAATAAGTTTTGTTTGAACAATATTTTTACAACTCTTTTTATTAAGGAAATAATTAAGATCAACATAAGTGTTGCCTGTATAGAGAAAATTGTATTTACCTTATCAAGTACAAAGACCCTCAAAATATTTCTCATAAGTAGACTAAACGCATCTTTTGCGCTAGTACAGAAATTTTTTCCATGTATTGCACACATAATGTAAGCATTTCTGTTAATAAATTTCAAAAATTTCTCCAAACACCAAAAGAAACATCTGCAGCAACAAATTATGGCCTTCACAATTTGGTTATCATATTTTTTCAATTTATGGTCCACATATTCAATGGCGATTCGAATTAAGCGACATATTGTTATAATTAGAGAACCAAAAGCCAAAGTTCCAACATGGTACCTGAAAAAAACACAGTATTTTAAAAGGAAATAACGTAACTGTAGCAACCGTAAACTTTGCTTCGGCAATTAGCCAGGATAATTATTATTTTTGAAAATTATTCCATGCCTGAACGGGATTCGAACCCGAGACCTTAGCAACGCAGAGCATATGTGTTACCACTAGGCTACGCCGGTCGGTTATTGTTACGAGTACGGTATTGATCATTGAAAAAAATACTTTGAAAAAAATGAAGAAAGCCATAAGAATACGCATAAAATTTATATTTCCTTAAAACTACATTTTTTTGATATGTCAATGTTAGTTATGTCCCCTAACAAAACAAAAATCACATTTTAATTAATATTACAGCCAAATTTTCTAATTAAAATATTGTAAATTTGAAATAAGCCGACCACAGCGCGAAGGTTGCCGAGTAAATACGACTGAGTATGACGTCAAACCCCTGCTAACAATATTTTTACCTTAAAGTCTGGCCGATACTGTGTGTTACAGTAAAAAATGGGACTTTGGACTTTTTGAAAGTCCAATACCATGTTGCGAATGTAGCTGCTAAAACCATTTCTCCAAATGCAGAGATGAAAAATACAGACCAAAATCCACCGACGATATTTACAGCTGAAATTAAAACAGATTTATATATTAACTGCATAACTTCAAAAAATATATTGATATATACCAGGGCTGTTTAACCTTGAGAGAGTTCTTTTTTAATTTTTGGATGACAAAACATGCGAAGAAATAAAAGCAAAGTTGGATGCTGTCTATGGGGACTCTTCACCATCTATGTATCATGATGTCTACTAAATTTTCAGTTTTAAATTCCAGGATATTCAAGGATTTTCCAGGTGAAAATTAAAAAAATTCCAGGATAATTTTCATAAAATTTATATTATTCAAGATTAATTCGAAAACATATATATATTTCCACTCACACATATACAGCGTGATCCAAGAAATTGGATTCAAATGGAAAACTATTTTAAAACTGTCGCCAACACAAATGATTTTCAGTGATTTCAACAGTACAAAAATAAGAAACTAGTACTACCAAAATTTTTATTTTAAACGACTTTTTTAATCAAAAATGCACTATAACAAAATTGTGGTACAATTTCAGTTATTTTTTTTTATTTTCATTAAATAAAATAGATATAATATATAAATTTAAATGAAACTTAACCTTAAATATTCAAAACGCTGACAAATGAGGTTATTAAATGAGAGCGAGAGAGAGAGATGTGACAGCGCAGACACAAACTTAAGAACGTAAAAATTGCTGCTTAATACCCTTTTCACACTAGAACTTTAAGATCGGATGTTAAAGTGAAGGTGTCTTTAAACGCTAATGTGAAACCGTATGGCCTCGTCTAAATACAAGCGATGTTTAAGACAGAGATCTGCGTCTTAAACATCGTCCGCATTGCCAACATAATTTCTATTATAAAAAAATACTCTTTAAATTTGTGTTGTCAACATTTTGTATTATCATAAAACAGAATACTGTATTATATCGACGTTATAAGAAGTTTATACTTATTTTTATAACAAAATTATTTATTTTAACAATGTGTTTAATAAAATACAGAGCTACAATAATTGAGATAAAATGTATCGACTTACATGTTAATACAGGTGTAATATATTCTTTATTGTAGTGTCTTTATTGTAGAATGAAATGAAATATCCATATTTGTTTATAATTCAAAATGTGCGTCTGCGCCGACAGTTCAAAACTGGTAATTTCATGACGGTAACTTAAGGACAAAATTACTGGAGCTAATGACAGCACCGGAGATTTAAACATCAAGTGTGAAAGCATACCGATCTTAAACATCGGTGAACTTTAAGTTCACTCGTCTTAAAGTTCTAGTGTGAAAAGGGTATTAGTTTGCTTAACAGTTTGCTAACAGTTTGCTTGCGCTACTTTGTATAATCCAGTGACTTTACTACAAATCACTGTCAATGGTTATATTCTTGCGAATAGTGTTTTGTAGGTATTTTTTCTTACCGTGGAAAAATCGAATATATGGCGGATTTCGAATATATGCCAAAGAACAGGTTCCACAGGCATCGTTCGCAGTATTATATAAATTTATTGTTCCCGAACAATCGGTAGAAAAATGTGAAGGATCGCAAGAACCTCCATCCTAAAATAAAAATAACTTATTAAATATGAAAATTAAAATCTCCTTCGTGTCTTAGATTTTATTATGATGCATATTCACAAAGAGTAAACAATTTATTTAAAAAAAAAGTTATTTTAAGAGGACATTCCTCGTTATTAGTATTTAGTATTTAGTATTTATTTAGTAGCTGGGATACAGATTTGGATACAAATATAGTACATAACTACGTCAAAAGGAGAACAATAATAATGCAATGATTTACATTGATTTACATAGATCACATAAAATTCATAAGCTCATTCTTATTACAATGGATAAATTCCCCAACACTGTAAAAAGCTTTGTGTAACAGAAAAGTTTTCAAACATTTTTTAAACTGATTTTTTTTCAGTTCTCTAACTGCAATTGGTAACATATTAAACATTTTTGGGCCTATATAGCTAGGTGTATTGCTAGTAACATTATATTTAATTTTAGGTAATCTAATATTTGCATGACCTCTGGTATTATAGCTATGAACCATATTACATGTGGTAAATGCACTAACGTTTTCTTTAGTGAGGATTAAAACATTAAGCAAATATAATGATGGAAAAGTAAGGATGTTACATTTCATAAATAAATTTTTGCAGTGACTTCTAGGTTTTACTTTACATAGAGAACGTATAGCTTTTTTCTGTAGTTTAAAAATTCTTGGGGATTCAACCGAGTTTCCCCACATAGCAATACCGTAGGATAAAACAGACTCAATGTGAGCATGATAAACTAACTTAGCTACACTGAAGGAAACATGATAAACTAGTCTGTTTAACATAAATAAATTAGAGTGTAGCTTACTAGCTATATAGTTCACATGTTCCTTCCAGTTAAGCTGGCTATCAAGTTGGAAGCCCAAGAATTTAACGGAGTTACATTTATAGTTGTCATTGTTACTGATATGTCTTAGACAATATAAGCCAATTTTTTTCACATCTAGTAATATTAACAAGCGGGATTTCATTCGCACATGGGGGTATCTTTTTATTTTACGCCAGTTATAGTACTTACGGTATATTGTGTCTTACAGTGGCAGGAATCCGTCATATTCTTAACTTGGTAAATACTTTCTCCAACAGATGCTAAGAACAAACCACTTGTAACAGCAAAAGCTATCAGTAAAATTTGTAAAATCCACGGAAAAATTGGGAAAAATAATGACGAAATACACGCTCCTACAGCCCTGAAAAAATAAAACAAAAATATATACCGGGTGAATTATTTAATGAGCAACATACATGTTTCACATAAAATGTTAATGAAGTGAGTTATTTCATTTGCAACATAGCAATTATAAAAGCAAGCTCATATCCATGGCAACAGATATGCAATGGTGATAAAATATAATAGTCATTTGACATGATAAAGTTCCTTGACGGCTAAAAAATAGTAAATTAGAAACAATAAATGATTTTTTATTAGTTTGTTTATATTAACATACAAACAAAAATAATAATGTCCTTAATAGCTAAGCCCAAAAAATATTTAAAAAAATAATATTTAGTCATTTCTATGGATACAATAAGCATTTGTTATATGGCTATGTTGCTTTTGAAATAACTCACTTCATTAACATTATATGTGAAACATGTATGTTGCTCGTTAAATAATTCACCCGGTATATACATAAAACGAAAATAATTTGTTTTCTTATTTTAAATGACAGCAAGAGTCACTGGCTACCCCAACGCCGCATGCTTCTCTTATTCTATTACTCGTAGTACACACGAAAAGTTCCGAAAATACACGATAGTTGCACGAAAAACAACAGACATAAGGAACTATTATATAAGATACTTACTTGCTGCCTTCTTTAATAAGGGATATAGCAATAACAATACGTTTTCTCAAAAAGATTAAAATCAATAATGTTAACGCTAACAGTACTCCGAAGACTATAAGAAGCGTCAACCATACATAAGGCTGTTCCTGTATACCCTTTATTGTCCATTCAACATCTTTTTTTGCTTGATCTTTAATAGCAACATATCGGTCGGCCGTGTAATAGGTACCTGAAAAAACAATGCGCTTTTAATCGTTTTATATAAAATTACACTGGTCAACAATGAATTTGCATCAGCTTTAATTTTAGGTGTACTATATATAGTTTTTCACGCTGATTCCAAATATGTGCTTAGTTTTTCTCCAGCACGTCTGGATCTTGAGATGTCGGTGTGTCATTTTATCTATAACATACTTTCAGCGCAAAATCACAAAGTTCTGCTGCTTCCTTTGTTTGTGGGATGGTCGCGCAGTGAACGATCACTACATAAAACGTGATTGAATTTTGAGAACTGAATACGAACCTGGTGTAAGCAGTATTCACCACATTCCGCTGGTTAATCCACGTAAAATTTTCCTGCTGCTGCTACATATCAAGCTTGGTTTAATGAAAAACTTTGTAAAAGCGATGGGCAAAACTGATTCGGCGGGGTTTCAATACTTGGTTGAAACATTTCCCAAGATTAGTGCAGCGAAACTTCAAGAAGGCATCTTCGTCGGACCTCAGATTCGAAAGGTTTTGAAAGACGAACCATTTGAAGAATCACTTAATCCTGAGGAAAAAGAGGCATGGAAAGCGTTTGTGTGGGTTTGTGAGAACTTTCTCGGAAATCACAAATCGCCCGAATATGCATTTTCTACATTCACATCTAACTTTGGCGCCGTGAGGATGAACAAGGTGAACGTTTTCACCAAGATATTCAAGTGATGGAAACCCGTTATCAAGGATTTTGGAATGAAAGCATGATGGCTGACTACTGTTGGATGCTTTATCGTGATGAGTCAGAAAAATTCTACTAAAGGAAGTCATACTCGTAGAGATTTTGATAGATTCATGTGATAACAACTTTGCATTGATTTCTATTGATTAAAAAGATCATAAATGCATTAGTGTGTTTGAAATAACAAATCAGTTCAGTATAGATATCAAACAATACATTATAGCTGAATACTGAGAAACATGGAATGTACAAAAACACAAGTTTATAATATCTCAACAACCAAACGTGCTGGAAAAAACTAGATTTGTAATCAGCGCAAAAGATTGATTTAGAAAAACGTGAAGATTGATTTAGTTTTGATTTGAAGCATTTTTTTAATTTGAAAACTTAATTTATATTTCCAAAATACAATTTAACAAAAAAACAACATGCTAAATTCAAATAAAAGGAATCCTACCGCGAGGCGGTAGCACTGAATCCCATTTTGTGACGTAGTTACTAATATGGGGTGCGTTTTGTTGATGGCTGGGTAGAAGTACTAGAATTGATGCGCAAGAAAACGACAATTTTGATCGTGAAGTAAACATGGAATGACATTTACATGGAGGTTAAGTCATATGGTTGTAGAACAAATAACGAACATATTTCACCTAAATGGATAATCTAAATAATAAATTCAGAATAAGAAAACTTTATATTTGAAGCAAATATTCTAGAACGTAATGTTTTAGAACGAATAATTGAATTGTAAATACATTTGAAGTTTAGATTTAACAATACTATATTAAAATCATATAGGTATATATTTATTTTAGGACACAAAATGAGAAAATAGCTAAAAGTAAAAATAATTTTGAAGCAGTAATACCAAGATTTAATTCTAAAACATTTAAAAACCAAATGAAAACAACTGCATTCAAATACATATTACTTTTCATCCCCACCACACTTATTCATTCCAGTCGTTCGACCTCGAATCATCGAATGAGTAGAATGAATAGAACGAGAATATTGTCGCAAGAAAACGCGTATTCTGATTAAACCGAAACCAGAATTGGCACAACAAAACGCACCCATTGTCTATTCGTATAAGGTAATAAAAATAGAATGTACGCCTATGTGTACATGTCTTTGGAAATAAGTTTGATAACTGAATGTATAAGTATTACATAACGTTCAGGAATTAATGATCGCACTGTTTATGCTTAAATAGAATTTGGAAAATTGTATTAATCAAGATGTTTTACTTACCATAAGAAAGAACAGCTAAAACGCCCAGAAGCGAAAACCAGACAACCCAACTGGCAACCCATCTCATCAGGTAAATATAAATGAAACAGACAACCAAGGAAGCTGCAAGACCTATTAAAACTTGCCACCAAGAGCTGCGAACATCTTCAGTTATCGCTACAATCATCTAAAATTATTTAAATAAAATATATTTACATCTTATAAAAATAAATATTTATGGTATTTTAATCTCCAAATAAATGTTTGACAAATCACTTTTAACATTTTAATTTGTCAAATATCTTATTAGAAGTTATAAAGACCAGGATAAATTTTGTAGCGTGTTGCTAAGCTTTGTTAAAGTGATTAGTGCTAAAGCTAAAAGCTAGTACTAAATATAAGTGTTGTTAAAAAAATAAATAAAATAAAAATAAAAAATTACTGCTGGTGTTGAAAGTTAGTGCTGGTCTAGACCCTTTCTAAACCTGGACTAAAATAACAAAAGTTAGGATTTTAGAATATACAACTTGTAAATGACAACTATGATATACAGGCTAATTGCCTTGGTATCTATTCGCGACTCAAATTAACGTTGGCGGCGCTGCGTACGACAGTTGATGGCTGACGAAAAGCGTATATGTCAGCAGTGATGGGCGCGTAAGTTACATAATGTAAGTTACCTCATTGTTGACGCGTAAACAATTGATGTAAAGTAAACACAAAAACTCTTGTAAACAATGTAAACAATGATTTAGACATGCGCACTTGTTTTGAATTACAGAACCTCATTCTCAATACATTTTTATAAATAATAAAATTTTAATGAAACGATTTAATGAAAAAGTAAGTATATAAAATTAGGACAAGCCAATATACATATTAATAAAAATCGAATTTGCATCATTATACAGGTGTTACATACAAATTAGTAAATATGAATAGGAAAAATAAAAAACTTTTTTCTTTAAAAAATTCAGTCTAATTTTTTTAATAACAAAATACATTAAATTTCACCATTACGAAAATCAGCCTGTATTTTTTAATAACGAAAAGATTCATTGCAAATTTTGCATAACGCCCTATATTTTCTTTCATTTTCTTTAATTAACATAAAACCTAGTTCTTCAGAACTATTCCTTCCGTTTCTTCCCACCATTTTTTTAATAAATTTATTGTTTTGAACTGAATATACTTGTTCATTAACTCTCTATTATTCGTATTAAATAACTAAAACTAACCTCATTATTTGACAGTTTATAAAGTTTACATTGTTTACATTGTTGACAAGTTTACCAATTGTTTACATAAGTTTACACGTAAACGTAAACAATTAAAGTTTACATGTAAACACCCATCACTGTATGTCAGAAGTTTTTTCTTAATATTTATCTGTTCAAACAATATTTCGGCAAAAAAACACTGTATTTAAGTCACTATATTTAAAGATACGTCTTAATTCACGTAAAGTTCAGCACAACAGACTACAAATATTATACAAATATACGCTTCTGTTTAATTCACCAAGCCGCCACCAGATGTCTCACTGTTATTTGGAGTCGCGAATAGGGATTTAATATATAATCGAATAAATGTGTTTAACAAACATCAAATAAAGCGATTGTCTTAACCTTTACCATGCATGTATATCTACTAGGATAGTCTTCATGTAAAACAAAACTAATCAGTTTGCGAGAAGCGGTCAGATATACATACATATCAGGCTGTAAGTGCGTTCGGCATAACTATGCAGTGTTAACTATGTGGCGTGCAAATTATTTGTCACGTGACCACTGTGTACTGTGCAAGAAAGTCAAAGACAAACGCTTTGTTAAGATTGTGCAATTACTTTTTTGTAAACAAATGAATTATATGTGTTATATGTTTTAAGTAATATAAAACAAATTTTATTTGATGAGGAAAAACAATTCAGTTGAAGGACAAGAAAATATTTTAGCAAAAGTGTTTGAATATGCAGAGAGTACTGTTCCAAACATGACTACAAATTAATTTAAAGTACAGTAGAACTTCGATTATTCGGACTAGGTCGGGGATGAAAGTAGTCCGGATAACGAAAAATCCGGATAATCGAAAAAAAAAAGTGATTAAAAAAAAAAGTAAGCATGAATCTTTTTTTATTAATATACAGGGTGTTTGTTTGAAACGGGGCACCTCGAATAACTCCTTTATTTTAAGAAATACAAAAAAATCTTCAGAATAAAAGTTAAACTAGACAAAAAAGCCCATCTAAAGGTTACTATAAGAATTCTGAGGCACTTCCGGTTTCACCGGAAATGATGTTAACTTTTGATCTAGCATAGGGAATCGATAATTTTATATTTTTTTCCTAAAAGTACATTAAATTAGCTTTACAATTACACCAAAAAGTCATATTTTTATGTTAACCATTTCAAAATGGCGACCATTTATTTACAAAATAATAATCAACATAAGTTTTACAAAGTTGAACGTAGCAAGCTTTAGAGAAGGAATTAATGATCATGATGTCTGTACTATTTATTTGGAAAATACTGCAGGCATAAACAATGATATCTTGATTTTTTTCACTATTTTGTTTGAAAAAATAATAACATATTTTTACCGAAATAAACAATATTGCACAGCTTGCCGCATGCTCTAAACTTGGGACGAGTGTGGAGCACAAACTGCACTGCACTATATTTGCCGAACGATCTTCGTGCGGCACAGAGCACACAAAAACCTTATGCCGAACGTTTCTTGTGTAAATTATGCAGAATGTGTAGATTATTAGCTTATGCCGAACGCGCCTCTTATTAGATTTTTGGTTACTTTTGCTATTGTGTTTAATCCGGTACTGTATGTATAGTCGGATTGCTGATAGGTGACTGTTACATGTATGTATCAAGTAGTGCATTCATATAATAATCTAGTTACCATTTTTCAGCGATTTTAAAAATGTGTTTTGTTATTTGTTTTAACTGGTAATAAATATTAATTAAAATATGGCTTGCGGCCAAGTATTAAATTCATTTAATTTTAAATCTGCTGGAATAAACAACGAATTATAATCCAAAATTTACGTATGAGTATAAATTTTTCCTTATTTATAATTATTACCTTAAAATTAATCATTTTGTTTGTCTGAGTACTGCTGTAAATTTATTTTCGCGCTATAATTAGTAAAGATATCTACGAATCATGCTGTTTCTTTCTAATGCTTTGTTTTTTATTCAAATAATTTTGAAGGTTAGTTGACAACTTGAGTCACTATTGACATCTGACACTACCGATAGAGGCGCTACTGCATTTACATCATGGCTGACTTTGGTAGGATATTTTTGACAGGTTCAATGGTATCTTCATGTGATATTTATTGAAACACACTCTAAAATGGTCTTCAACTGTTTTTCCACTTCTAAGAACATATTCCCATGCTTGTCTTCTATCCATAACTACACGTGCACCACCACGTAAATTCAGAAACACGTTTTTTTTTGCCACGTTTCGGAACACGATGAAAACTTAGGTCTCTATCACTACCTACTTTTGCATTCCAAAGATAAACACAACAATTTGCGTTGCATTTAATTTTTCTTGCTATTTTAAAGACATTTTTTTAAAAACTTGCTATGAAAACAACAGTAAACAAACTCGACTATCCTCCACCTGTCAGTTTCTCAAAATCTCACTAGAGGCGCTTCAGTTATTGTCAGTTGACAATACGTTACTATGGGTATGCATATAATTATAATGATATAGACAGAGAAAGCATATAGTATTGAATATCGATACTTGTAGCAACGAACAGTCACTTATCAGCAATCCGACTATATGTATGTATGTATGTATGTATGTATGTATGTATGTATGTATGTATGTATGTATGTATGTATATATGTAATATGCCATTTATTTTATTTTTTTTAAATCTGTTCAGCATTATTGAAAAACACATTAAAAACTTAAAAATAAACACCACATATTAAATTACCTCTTCGGCTTGAGCAAGAGCTTTAACATTTTTGATAGCCTTTTGTATGTCATCTAAAGATGCAATTTTTTGTAAATCATCAAAATGGTCCTTTATGAAATCGATATCCGGCAAACACCTATTATTTAACACTGTGGATATAGAAATAGAAAAAAGTTAATCAGGTGCAAATTGGGCAACACCTACACATACAAAAACATGCAATAAGTAAGCCCTACGTACATAAATTACTGGAGAGTCAACTTAAGAGGAGGTACAACACCATACTTATCCATGTTTCTTATACAAAATTAAAAATAATAACGCTTGTCCATAAAAGAAAAACTCATAGCACGCCATAGAAAATTAACGTATCGGTTTCTATTAGGCGTATTGGAAAGTTTTTTCGTTTATTTGGTATTATTAAACTTCAAACAAATCGAAAGAAAAAAATCAGCTGTGGCCACGACAGGACCGACCGCCATTACAATGTAATTGTATAAAATACATTCTAGCTGCAGAGTAGAAATAACTTGGCCTAATATTTTCTAACAGAGATATTATTTATCATGACCATGGAAACGTTACATATAAGTATGAAAAAATCAGATGTGGCCACCACAGGACCGATCGCCATCATAAAGTACTTATATAAATTACATTCTAGCAGCAGAGTAGAAATAACTTGACCTAATATTTTTTAACAGAGATATTATTTATCATGACCATGGAAACGTTACATATAAATGAAAAAATTGAGACGGAAAATATTTCGAAAAATTTTACAGAAATTATTCGAAATTTTTCGTTTTATCAAAAAACGTCTCAAATAAAAGTTATTAGTTATTGCTTTTATAGTAACTTTTGTTTAATTTTTTCGAGATATTTTTCTGTTGTGAAATATTCGCAAAAATCTTAAAATCGACACGAGTAAACTCCCATTTTTAGTCAGCCGATTTTTACCAAAAGTTGATCAACTCGTGCCATTGATGGCAGCAGCTTAAATATGAAGTTTCATAAAAATCCTTTCAGCCAAATTTGCTCTGCACGAGTACACAGACAGACGGACAGACGGACAGACAGACGAAAGGACAGACAGACGGACGGACAGACAGACCGACAGACATCATGCTAAAAATAGTCAAAACGTTATGTAGGGACCTCAATTCTTGGAGATCCATCGAAATCTCGAAACGTCAAAATTGGTAGGATCACAATACCTCCCTTATATATGTTGGCGGTCGGTAAAATAGATACTTATAGAAAATTTTTCAAAATTTTTTCTTTTTATCAAAAAATGTCTGAAATAAAAGTTATTGCTTTTATAGCAACTTTTGTTAAATAAATTTTTTCGAAATATTTTTCCGTTATGAAATATTCGTAAAAATCTTAAAATCGACACGAGTAAACTCCCATTTCTAGTCCACCGATTTTTACCAAAAGTTGATCAACTCGTGTCATTGATGTCAAAAGCTTAAATATGAAGTTTTATAAAAATCCTTTTATCAAAATTTGCTCTCTATGTGTACACGTGCTAAAAATAGCCAAAACGTTATGTAAGGACCTCAATTCGTGGAGATCCATCGAAATCTCGAAATATCAAAATCTTGTATCAGTATCTTCCGAAAATCGCCACCAGATGTCAGGGCGTTTGTACAAGTTTATCCTACCTATTCATGCCACAAATTTCCAAAACTTCCGTAAAACTTTCTCCAAAACCAGTGGACTATAAACTAAAACCGCAGATAGAATTTGAATAGAAGAAGCATTTGAAGCCATGCATACATGCTATTAGTTTACCAGCGTTGTTGGCCGTTATATTTATTTAAAAATATTTTACCTTTTGGGCATTTTCATCACTCGTTACAGAACCTACTGAGTTTTGTACAAATAATGACAACCAAGATAAACCAACTGCAACTTTATTTTTCAAATATTTAGTATTATCTTCGTTTAATCCGGATAACTGGAGCGGATAATCCAAAAATATACAGCGTTTAAAAACTAGATAAAAAACCAAAATAAAACACAGCAAATACAAGGGCTTACTATCAAAACACCATGCATTACATAACAAAATAATAAAACAACTTATTTACAGAACACTCATGTTTTGAGCAGTGCTTTCCAACCAGTGTGTCGCGACTCTGTAGTAAGAGTGTCGTAAAATTTATAAATTAATGTTGCAATATGCGTATCCCCTACGCATAAAATTTATATTTCCTTAAAACTACATTATTTTGATATGTTAATGTTAGTTATGTCACCTAACAAAACAAAAATCCCTTTTTCATTAATATTATAGGCAAATTTTTTAATTAAAATATTGTAAATTTGAAATAAGCCGACCACGGCGCGAAGGTTGCCGAGTAAATACGACTGAGTATGACGTCAAACTGCTGGGGTTTGACGTCAGAGATACAGACTAAACATAATCTTTACGTGTGTATATTGTATTGTTCGAGAGTTTTGTATTTGTTTTTAAACAATTTTTCACGCATTTATTATTAAAATAATTTATAAAATATATGTACTCACATTAAAGTCTTCACAAACATAAAGTTTACTTTTTTCTGAAATATCGGTTTTATTTCGCCTCATAGCTTTCAGCCACAAATTTCGCCTTTTCTGTTGTTTTTCGCCATCAGGTAATGATATAAATTGGTTTTTTGGATTTCTAATTGAACTATTTGTGCACATCGGTACTAAACAATATTTTCGACTATGTTTCGAAGTACTGGGGCCTGGATCTTCCATATTTTATATATTTTAATATAAAATTTAATTCGGTAAACATGTATAAATTGTTTTTATAGAATTAAACTTTATTTTAATTAAAATCACTCTAACTTTACATAGCCTATAAAAGTTATACAAGCAAATAAGTTCACGACAGACTGTGTAGGCTGTACGCAGTACACTGGGTAGGCTGTACGCAGTACCTACACTTAGTTGGGGTAGACGTCACAAAACGTTTTCGCGCGCTACATACATTTACGATTCTTTTAAGCCTTCAAATTAAAAAAAAAATGCAAAACTGTTTCCACTTATTAACCCAGTTACTACGCCCATGCCCTAGTTGTAACTTATTTTAAATTTCCCGCTATACTGTATTTGTCTAGTGTAAATCGTACTCGGTTCGCAGCGCTATCTACTTTTTCCTATTTTGAAATAGACCATAAGTGTCGCGTAGATAAAAATGGTGGAAAGCACTGATTTAGTGAATGGGAAACTGAAACCCGGATAATTTTTAGAGCTAGCGCCCACGTTTTTTTATCTACTAAAGGCCGGTTTCTGAAAGCTTAGTTAACTATAACCAAATAGTTAGAAAACGGTAGCTATGGTTACTTATGGGATTGTTGTATTGTAACCGTAATTTACCGTTTGCATATAGTTTACTAGGCTTTCAGAAACCGTTTGCATCTTTTTAAATGCAAACTTAAACAGTATATAGCTTTGTTAGAGTAGAAAAAATTGTAGTTTTCTGACTAGTGGTTTAATATTCGACCGATAATTATGACCAGTTTCAAACTAATTTCATCGCAAGAGTTTGAGATAATTTTTTCAATTTCCTATTTTGCACATGCGCCATAATAATTATTGCAGTTATTCTGTCGCTCATGCGCTCACTTGATTAACAACAGCAGTTAATTAACCGCAGTGACCAATTAACTGAATGGTCAAAAAAGCATTGCGCACCAACTCAAATTTGATACCACGTGCATAACACACGCTTGCGCGTAGCAGTATATGATGCATTTGTAATACCCTTTTCACACTAGAACTTTAAGATCGGATGTTAAAGTGAATGTGTCTTTAAACGCTAATGTGAAACCGTATGGCCTCGTCTAAATACAAGCCATGTTTAAGACAGAGTTCTGCGTCTTAAACATCGTCCGCATTGCCAACATAATTTCTATTATAAAAAAATACTCTTTGAATTTGTGCTGTCAACATTTCATATTATCATAAACAAGAATACTGTATTATATCGACGTTATAAAAAGTTTATACTTATTGTTATAATAAAATTATTTTTCTTCAAGCGGATTATAATGCTAACATTACATTGTTCAATACATTCTGTAGAAATGATTTTTTTACTAGTAACAAAATGTGAACATTTTTATACTAGTAAATAGTTCATATAGTTATCAACAGATGGCACTGATGGCAGCAGTCGCCATAAACAAAACATCTGTCAATTTAATATGTTTGTAGCGTGGTTTGTAGTGAATTCAGAAGTTAGTTACGTTATTAGTGAGTTACTTTATTATTATTCTGTGATCATTCTGTGATTAGTTACAAAATACACAATATAAAGATCAAAAATTAAAAAATGTCTCAACCAATTCAATGTACACCGCCGGAATTAGCAGCAATAGCATCTGAAACTATAAAGTCATAAGTATTTATGGTTGCAAATTTTTAATACCTACGCTTGAAGAAAAAATAGTATATGTCACTCGGAGTAGAACGCCTTTTTTGTGCTTCGCTCAATATGCAACATTTGAGCTCAGCACAAAAAAGAGCGCGTTCTACTCCTAGTAACATAATATACTATATTTTAATAATGTGTTTAATAAAATACAGAGCTACAATAATTGAGATAAAATGTATCGACTTACATGTTAATACAGGTGTAATATATTCTTTATTGTAGAATGAAATGAAATATCCATATTTGTTTATAATAATTCAAAATGTGCGTCTGTGCAGACAGTTCAAAACTGGTAATTTCATGACGATAACTTAAGGACAAAATTACTGTAGCTGATGACAGCACCGGAGATTTAAACATCAAGTGTGAAAGCATACCGATGTTAAACATCGGTGAACTTTAAGTTCACTTGTCTTAAAGTTCTAGTGTGAAAAGGGTATTAATAATGTTTCGGGTTGCGTATAATAAAAAATAAAATGACTTACCTGCATTGCTTTTTGCATACCACTTAGGGCAGTCGCCGGACGTTGTCAAATGTTCTACCGTATTTTCATTTACGTTTTCCGGCCGGGCATCACAAAAGGGTCTGACTGCATCAGCCTGAGCCTTCGGATTTTTCGGATACATTTCTTGTACATAAGTTGTATCAGGACATTTTTTTACACAAACCTACAAATGCCAGAAATTACAACTTGCTGTGTAAAAATTATCCATTAATTTCCGAAACGTCCGAATACATTTTATACACTCATGAAGTATTATATCTTTTTTATACTAATACTCATTATATTGTACTATTCTAGCCGTACCAGCGCTATTTGTGTTGTTTACAATAACATGAAAAAAATCATCTCGGCTAAAAATGGAATGAAATCGCTTTCAAAACTAGCGTTCACTCTATGCTAGGCCAATATAATTAAAAAATGTACGGTAAATAGGAAAAAATAAATAAAAACTTCAATAGATAGGTTATGTCATCTGTCAGTGTCACATGCAATATCAGCGTGTAGCGTGTGCTCAACCAGTAACCCAGTACGCTTGTTTTCGGTACCGATTGTCAGCGCTGATTTAACAGCTTTCTGTATGTTCGCGGCCTAAGGCAGTACTTACTTGTTTGGTTTTACAACCATCCAGTAAAACAGTGGGAGATAAACATTTTGTTATATCGATAAAAAATAGAAAAGGTCTATCCATAACATCGCTGTCGTGTCCGCAACGTTTTCCTGAAGAATCTTTGGGAATCAAAAGTGAATCAGGATCGCCTTTGCAAAAAGCTGAAAATATAAAAAATAAATTAAATTTCCATTTACATATTAAACTTTGATTAAGCTCAAATAAATCTTCTAATGAAACTATAACACTGGTCAACACAATTTTTGCTGACTTACATCTAAGACTTGTTTCTTACTAATTTGGTGCTGCTGAACTCAAATATCACATCAGTTTTTGCGAATCACATCAGATTTTTGCTCTACAAAAAATACATATTTTCGGCCAAATAATGCTTCTATCGTTTAATTTTAGACGTCGATACTGTAATTGGTACAAATTTGGCGAACAATAAGGACTAAATAATTAGAAAATATTCTTAAAATTTTATTTATAGTGAAAGAAAGAAAATGAGAACAGTTTTAATTACGTTTTAATGCATTGGAGTGTTAAAATAAAAATACAAAAAAATTTAAGGATTAAATGGTCGTTTGTAAGATCTTCTGGAGTGCACCATTCCCAATAAGTCTCTTTTAATTCTCCAACAGTAGTCAGCCATCATGTGAGTATCCCACCTTCCTTGATAACGTCTCTCCATCTCTTTTAAATCCTGATGGAAACGTTCACCCTGTTAATCACTAACATCTCCAAGATTGACAGGAAATTTCTCAAGATGACTGTTTAAAAAATGAAGTTTCACGCTCATGTTGCACCCCAGATGATGATATTTTCAATCAAATTTTCAACGATCTCCACATAGTTTTCGGTTTTTTTGTTCCCAAGAAAATTTTTGATGAGCGCCACGAAAGACTGCCATGCATTCTTCTCCATATCATCCATATGTACAGTGAAATGTGGATCATTCACTAATTTTCTAATTTGTGGTACGTCAAAAATGCCAGCTTTTAGCTTCTCATTACTGAGACTGAAATGTTTCAGATATATATTTGAAACAGTCACCATCTTTGTTCAACGCTTTTACAAACTGCTTCATTAGACCCAGTTTAATATGAAGAGGGGGGGAAAATGATTTTTGTTCGCTCCACCAAAGGTTCGTGTATTATGTTTGGGTCTCCAACATTTAAATCTATTCTCATGGGCTAATTTAAATTAAAGTAGACGTATATCAGAACGTGAAAAGGTGAAAAAAGTCAAAATACGATTGAACAAAAATTTGACGTGATAGGCAGAAACTGTTAACATTTTTAAAATCAGCACCCCAAAATTAGTTAAAAACAAGTATCAGATCTAAATCAGCAAAAAAAAGTTTAAATTTGTTGACCAGTGTTACTCATTTCAATTTTCACCGCTGAACGTAGGAGAATTACATTAAAATCTATGTTTTTTTCGATTGCTGCCCCCATATTAACTTAAAAGCTCCGTAATGCTATTAATCGAAAGATAATTTTTACCCACTTCTAAATGATACCGAAAAATTATGCAATAGATTTTAATATTTTCATTTTTTTTTTTATTACTTTATTTTAATAATAACTTGGTTTATTTTTTAAATTTTACATCGCTAAATAATTAAATAGATAAAAAGAATTAATATTTACCAAACACTCCAATTCCTATCCAGCAAGCAATAAAAACCACGAAGAGAAGTAGGCATAATATATCTGTGCAAGATCTTCCTCGAAGAGGGCCATGGAAATCCGGGTCATATTTAATTGGTTCTCCTGAAAAACAAATAAACAAATATAACTAAAAATCAGCTGTGGCCACCACAGGACCGACCGCCATCACAATGTACTTGTATAAAATACATTCTAGCAGCAGAGTAGAAATAACTTGGCCTAATATTTTCTAACAGAGATATTATTTATCATGACCATGGAAACGTTACATACCGGGTGAATTATTTAAGGAGCAACATACATGTTTCACATATAATGTTAATGAAGTGAGTTATTTCAAAAGCAACATAGCCATAAAACAAATACTTATCGTATCCATAGAAAAGACAAAATATTATTTTTTAAAATATTTTTTGGACTTAGTTACTAAGGACATTATTATTTTTGTTTGTATGTAAATATAAACAAACTAATAAAAATTCATTTATTGTTTCTAATTTTTAGCCGTCTAGGAACTTTATAATGTCAAATAACTTTTATATCTAATCACCATTGCATATCTGTTGCCATGGATATGAGCTTGCTTTCATAATTTGCTATGTTGCAAATGAAATAACTCACTTCATTAACATTATATGTGAAACATGTATATTGCTCCTTAAATAATTCACCCGGTATAAGTATGAAAAAATGGATACTTAGAAAAAATTTCGAAATTTTTTTCGTTTTATCAACAAATGTCTCAAATAAAAGTTGTTAGTTATTGCTTTTATAGCAACTTTTGTTAAATATTTTTTCGGAATATTTTTCTGTTATGAAACATTCGCAAAAATCTTAAAATCGACACGAGTAAACTCCCATTTCTAGTCCACCGATGTTTACCAAAAGTTGATCAACTCGTGCCATTGATGTCAAAAGTTTAGATATGAAGTTTCATAAAAATCCTTTTAGCCGAATTTGATCTGCACGAGTACACAGACAGACGGACGGACGGACGGACAGACAGACAGACAGACAGACAGACAGACAGACAGACAGACAGACAGACAGACAGAGACAGACAGACAGACAGACAGACGGACGGACGGACGGACAGACGGACCGACAGAAATCATGCTAAAAATAGTCAAAACGTTATGTAGGGACTTCAATTTGTGGAGAACTCTCCATCGAAATCTCGAAATATTCTGCATATGTTTAAATATCTCGTATCCTAGGCATTATGAACAAATAACATCGTGGAAAATAAATAATTTTATTTATTAACTGTCTTAAATTTTTCTTTCTATAATCCATACAAATATCATGGAAAGACTTTGTACACTGTTGTGGACTACTTATTTAACACTTCAAATGTTCTGAACAAATTGAGTCTTTTGTTTTTAAAACAGGAAATTACAACCTACGGTTCGCTGAGTAGTCAATTAGCTAAACAAAAGATCTGATGACATTTTAAAATGGTTATAGAATTCCTGGAGTAAAAAGCTAATTTATAATGCTGCAGTATGAACGTGGTATCACCTCCTAAACATCATGAAGAAGAAACATCTTTCATCATGAAGATGGTCCTCACCTCCTAAATTCAAGTGAAGAGCAAAAAAAAGGATGATCGTCACCTCCTAAATCCAAGTGAAGAGAAAAAAAAAGATGGTCCTCACCTCCTAAATCCAAGTGAAGACCAAAAAAAAAGATGGTCCTCACCTCCTAAATCCAAGTAAAGAGCAAAAAAAAGGTCCTCACCTCCCAAATCCAAGTGAAGAGCAAAAAAAAGTCCTCATCTCCACAAATACAAGTCAAGATACGAAAAGTTAGAATGCGAGACACCCGATCAAAATGCTAGACGAATCGTCACCCTAGTTTATAGACCAAGGGTAGCTAAAAATCTAGGTGTTGTATTTTTTACTCCTTTCAGTTTAACATATTCGATAAAATTTTGCGAATAATTTTGAAGTAAATTGCACTTGCCCTTCGACTCGGTTAATGTTGACGTAACGGGTTAATGAAATTGACCTTGTGCTCCAAACAAAGCGTTTATTACATACTCTTTTTCATTACAAATTACTTTTAAGACCTGTGCAAAGATGAACTGTATACAAATATGACCTTGGCTGTTTTCCAAAACATAACAAAAGCGAAAATAATCTGTTAATAGCGAATTTTAAATGATACATTACATTGTAGATCGAGATGGGAGAGTAACAACGATTTAACATACCGAGTGAATTATTTAAGGAGCAACATACATGTTTCACATATAATGTTAATGAAGTGAGTTACTTCATTTGCAACATAGCAAACTATAAAAGCAAGCTCATATCTATGGCAACAGATATATTTTTTATGGCCTTTGCTGCTGTGGCAATTAGCCAGGACAATTTTTATTTGAGAAAATTTCCATGCCTGAACGGGATTCGAACCCGAGACCTTCGCAACGCTGAGCACATGTGTTACCACTACGCTACGCCGGTCGGCTATGGCAACAGATATGGTGATTAGATATAAAAGTTATTTGACATGATAAAGTTCCTAGACGGCTAAAAAATAGTAAATTAGAAACAATAAATGAATTTTTATTAGTTTGCTTATATTTACATACAAACAAAAATAAAAATCTCCTTAATAATAATAATAATAATAATATTTATTCATGTTAATAAAATTTGAGTTTTTTACATTCGTCATAATATAAAATAAAATTAGTACAATTTAAAATAAACATATTAAAATATAAAAAATATTATTACAATTTACAATAAAAAAAGGACATATTAAAATATAAAAAATATTAGTACATTTAACAATAAAATAAGACATATTAAAATAACAAATTAAAAGTTAAGAGGCATATAGAGGCATATTATAGAGGCTTAGTAGCTACGTGCAAAAAATATTTTAAAAAATAATATTTTGTCTTTTCTATGGATACGATAAGCATTTGTTTTATGGCATTGATGCTTTTGAAATAACTCACTTCATTAACATTATATGTGAAACATGTATGTTGCTCCTTAAGGGGGGGGTCTGTTAACCACATTTTAAGCATATTTTTGTGAATTTTTTTCAAATCTATGGTTAAATTTATTCATTTTCAAACTAAGTAAATATATAAAGTATGTTTTGAAGAAGATACAAAAAAAATTTGAAGGCAAAATATGGCGAAATGAGCCAGCTGTGGCAAATCTTCTCAGACTTCAGGAAAAAAATTAGATTTTGCGGTGACCAGCATAACTCGTTACTGGATCATCTGAAATCAAAAATCCAAAAAGATTTTGTTAATTTATGAGTTTGCCGAGGTAACGAAGTTGAGATATTTTTTTTCATGTTTTTTTTTTATTTAACAATCACAAATATACTCATTTTTAGGTTTTTTTTAGGGGGAATTAATTTTTTTTTGTCTTCTAAGTAACGCTAAAAACTGAAAAATCATTTTAAAAATAAAAACTCAACGTCATTACCTCGGCAAACTCATAAACTAACAAAATCTTTTTGGATTTCAGATGATCCAGTGACGAGTTATGCTGGTCACCGCAAAATCTAATTTTCTCCCCGGAGTCTGAGAAGATTTATTCGCCATATTTTGCCTTCAAAATTTTTTTGTATCTTCTTCAAAACATACTTTATATATGTACTTAGTTTGAAAATGAATAAATTTAACCATAGATTTGAAAAAAAATCACAAAAATATGCTTAAAATGTGGTTATCAGACCCCCCCCCCTTAAATAATTCACCCGGTATGTACTTTTGTTAATATTAACTATAATTTTAGTTTAAAATATTTTCCACATTATCGACTTTAACAATCTCTTTTCTTTACCGTTAAAAGTAGAATTTTAGGTCATGTGGTATATGGAAATGAATTATGACACATTTTTTGTAATATATTAAAGTACATATTATCGACCAAACAGTAAAATAGTTCAATAAATAGAACGGAAAATAGACACGAAATGATAATTGTAAAATGTGTTACTATGGAAATGGTAGGTACATGTAAACTTTCCTTCAATTTCATTTTTAACATGTCACGTCAATATTTAAATGTAACCGAAAAACGGTAAACAAATGAATATTTAATTATAAACATTATTTAAATGTTTATTTTATCTGTGAAATAGTCTGTGGTCAATTTAAATCTAAATATAAACGCATTAATCATACAGTTTTGTATCAAATAGTCATAGGTGTCCCATAAAGAATCTATCAAACTTCAAGGGTGTATTTCTTCATTAATATTAACCCTTTACTGCATGAATTTTTATTTTTAGCTGAAATAATTCATGAGCATTAGGAATTGGTTCTTATTGATAGAAAATTTAATTAAAAATATATATTTAAAATATTAATTATTATTTTTATGAAAAAATAATAATTAAAATAAGAATTTAGGGTTTGCGCCATGCATGGAACATTATGATTATGTTACAAAAGAAAATGATTTCGTATTATTTGCTCGTCAATTGCTAGGTGTTCTTCATTAGGGATTAAAAGCATTCGCCCTCAAATTTTTTAAAGAAAAGGTCGTATTTTCTAGTTGTTCTTTCTAAATAAATTCAGAGTTATCGTTGAAGTGCAAATTCCGCTTGATATCTTCAAATCTATTGCAGCCCATTACTTGAGATACTGCAGGATCCATTGCTGTACGTGGCATATATGAACATTCATGAAGTAACGTTCTGATTCAGTTTTAAAAATAAAATAAAAAATAAAAATCGGAATATGCCATATATGGCACACTATGCGGTAAAGGGTTAAGCAAAAAAATCAGACAAATTATTATTGAAAAATGTATCGTGTATAAATAATTTACGATAATTATGAAACTTAACTACATATATGTATGTCAAAATAGATGCTTAGGAGGAAGAAGCGATGAAAGACAAGGGCAAGAGGGGCACCTGACCCAGGGCACCCTGATGTTATGGACGCCAAAACGAGCGATCTAATATACTCCTCAGTAGGGTACCCAAAAATTTATGAAGGGTAGCAAACATTTATCAGGTCGTCAAGGATTAAGTTAATAGTTAAGTATATTGCCAACAATAAATAGTTAATAATATTGCCAACTTTAACAGCTTATTATTTGACATTGGCTTAATATTTTAGGTTGTTTTTTTTTTCTTTTTTGAAACTTACACATCGCGCCTGTTCAAAGAAATCATTGTATGCTCTAAAAAATAACAAAAACTTTTTTAAAAAATTTATTTTGTTGAAAATGGAACGGTCGAAAATTCGCACTATTATGAAGTATGAGTTCTTACGTGGAACTACGCAGACCGCGCGAAACATTAGTAGTGCATTTGGCTCTAGTGTTACTACGCAGCAGACAATATCAAATTGGTTCGCCAAATTTCGTACAGGTAACTTAAAAACCAAACAAAAAAAACCTGGCTCATCGATCACAGCAGAAATATACTGCAACCAACTGGACGAAATGATGCAAAAACTTAAAGAAAAACAGCCTAGATTGGTGAACAGATCGACTCCTATCTTATTGCATGATAACGCTAGACCACACACTGCACAAATGACTGTGGCAAAACTACAGGAATTGTAGTTGGAACTTCTTCATCATCCTCCATAATCACCAGACCTAGCCTCCACTGACTACCACTTCTTCCGCAATTTGGACAACTTTTTAATAGGAAAACAGTTTAATTCCGACAATGCTGTAAAACTGGCCTTCCAGGAATTCATTGACTCTCGTCCGCCTGAGTTTAAACCACCGGCCTGAACAACCTGCCGCTTAAATGGCAAAAATGTATAGACAATATGGGTGCATACTTTGATAAATAAAATAATTACTTATATTTGTAAGTTATCAACCAACTTTGCCTTTTTTTCTACAAATTTCATCCTTGATGACCTAATAATTTCACTTATTTAAGTAATAAAAAGGCGCAGTTTGACTGGTTTTGCCCCGGACGCCAAAGAAGCTAGTGCCGGTCCTGTTAGGAGGAAAAAATCTCCAAAGTTACTATAATAGTTATTACCCTGGTATATAGCAACTGTTTAGTTACTTTGAGCAGAGGAAATGTGTTACAGAATCGATCTGTAAGCCATAACTCTGTATCTTTTATAATATAATATTATAGAACCTATGTAGATATAAATTTAATTTTTTTAGTAATTAATAAAGGCACACATCCTAGAAACTTGGCAGATTCCTTCTTGGAAATCTGTATACAAAACTAAATCTAGCTAGCTACTGAATTCATTTCAAGATAAAATCAATTATTGTATTTTTGGTTACCAAAACCTATATAATTTTACGAGTTTTTTTCTTGTTTTGCAATATTTATGTTAAGATAAGACAGGAAATTACCAATCAGTAAAAAATGTTGTAAAGATTTAAATTTTAATAATAATAACTTATTAACTGACGTAATCTTATCCGAAAACAATGGGATTTGTTAATCTATTTGTTTTTGGATAGCTTAAGATACAGTGACGTAGTCTGGGATAATTTTAGAAGTAAAAAAAGCCCACACGCTCATTCATTGGATTATTTAGTGTAGTAAAACTGAAAAGCCATTAAAGAAAAAAAACTATGAGTTCTCACTCATTTCAGGATTTCGTAGGATTGCGCTAAACTAGTGCTGCCATCTGGCAACTGACGCTTCTATCGTAAAGTTTGACATTTTTTGTCGGTATACGTACTCAGAACGTTTTGAAGTCTGAGCGCTATTTGTGTTGTTTACAGTAACTTGAAAAATTTCATCTCTGCTAAAAATAGAATTAAATCGTGAACATTTCCGAGCGATTATTTTTTACAACTTTCGACGTAGATTAACCCAACAATAGTGCATAGTTGAATTTAATTCGACTTTTGGCGATTAAGCACCATCAAGGACTACTGTTTATCGATGGTTTGCCGACTTCAATCGTGGCCGTAGTTCGCTTAAGGACGAATTTCGTGAAGGTCGTCTAAAATCGGTTGTTGTTCCGGAAAACATTGATGCTGTACGTGAACTGATTCTGCAAGATGGTCATGTGACTTATCGTGAGATTGAGGTATCCTTGAGCATTAGTGGGACCAGCATACATTCACTATTGCATGAACATTTAGCCGTCAAATTTTTTTGTTCGCGGTGGATCCCGCATAATATGACAATCGGAGTGGAAAATGCCTCAATCGGAGTGGAAAAAGTGCTTCGAAAATTGGTTCAAACACATGCAAAAGGGCATTGATCATTCATCTTCATGGAGAATATTTTGAAAAACAATAAATCCACTTTTTTTCAGGGTTTCTGAATTTTATATTGTTACAGCCGGACAGATCTCTCGTGGCAGGGCGTGAAACATGCGCGTGAAATTTGTAGTGGGGATTATAACTTTGGCGAATTGCATTATTTCCTACACACGCTATTACAGTCAAGTGCATAAGCGCAACATTCAAAATATATTAAATATTTAAAATCATGGAGACAAAAAGCAAACTAGGTGACGTGCTATTAATAGTCAAAGTAGAGAAATAATTAGCAATGTTTCTGTAAGCCTTTATTATTTACAATCTACTTTAAATTGCTGGAATTCGGAAAAAGTCGCGGGGTGCTCTGGCCAATAAACAAGTCGACAAAGTGAACGTCAAATGCAGTAATCACTTAAATCAAGTAGCTGCGTTTCTATAGTTTTGTTGTTCGACTGTGATGGGAGGAACTTGTGTTTGTAGACGTACCTAATACCCTTTTCACACTAGATCTTTAAGACGAGTGAACTTAAAGTTCACCGATGTTTAAGATCGGTATGCTTTCACACTTGATGTTTAAATCTCTGGTGCTGTCATCAGCTACAGTAATTTTGTCCTTAAGTTACCGTCATGAAATTACCAGTTTTAAACTGTCTGCGCAGACGCACATTTTGAATTTTTATAAACAAATATGTATATTTCATATTAGACCGAGAGCTCATGACATTTTTGGTCTCCGATTTCATACAGCATGCCTTTTGGAGGAGAGAATATTTACCCTGTGACGACAAAAAAGGGATGGTACTAAACCCCTGCACGCTTTCCGGTCATAGGGAAAATTGCATTTCCACTTGCACAAAATTTTTGTGTTTTTCTCTGATTTAATATTGCTTGCCCTTTTGTCAAAAGAAAGTTATAACAAATTTAAAGTCTTTTAATTATAGGCATGCTGTATGAAAACGCGGAAAATCATATTTTTTTATTACAAGATCACATGACCGTTTGAGCCCTTTGGGACCCTCCGAATCGCATGCATATATTTAAAAGACTTTAAATTTGTTATAACTTTCTTTTGACAAAAGGGCAAGCAATATTAGATCAGAGAAAAGCACAAAAATTTTGTGTTTATGTGGAAATGCAATTTTCCCTATGACCGGAAAGCAGGGTAAATATTCACTCCTCCAAAAGGCATGCAGTATGAAATCGGAGACCAAAAACTGTCATGAGCTCCCAGTCTATATCATTCTACAATAAAGACACTACAATAAAGAATATATTACTCCAGTATTAACATGTAAGTTGATACATTTTATCTCAATTATTGTAGCTCTGTATTTTATTAAACACATTATTAAAATAAATAATTTTATTATAACAATAAGTATAAACTTCTTATAACGTCGATATAATACAGTATTCTTGTTTATGATAATATAAAATGTTGTCAGCACAAATTCAAGGAGTATTTTTTTATAATAGAAATTAAGTTGGCAATGCGGACGAAGTTTAAGACGCAGATCTCTGTCTTAAACATCGCTTGTATTTAGACGAGGCCATACGGTTTCACATTAGCGTTTAAAGATAGATCCGATCTTAAAGATCTAGTGTGAAAAGGGTATAACTGATAAATATAATGTACACGTATAAGAATGTGAACTTGTTTCTCTGACTGTCCTATGTATCTGACACTGTCTTTTATAGTGTCCTCTCTATGCGCACTATAAGTTCCGCCCGGCCTCGAGATGTCTGCCCGGCTGTAGTTATTCTAGCCTAGTACTATCAGCAATGGAAAACGTCCAAAAAATGCAAAATTGCAAAGACCATTGCAAAATAATTTCTTTATTTAATTTAATTTTTATGTTTTTAATTATATGGTAATGATATGTATATCAGTTTTATAAACATAAACCCACTAATTATTTTAATTTAATTGCCCCCCTCGTTAATAACTTATAATTAATGTGGCATCACCCTTGGGAAATGTATTTATTATTTAATGTTTTTTTGTGCATAGAAATGTAAACATGAATTCAGTAAGGGATGATACTCTGGTAGTAGACGAACTCGCAGAATATCGGCGCCAGACTTCTCATAAAAACTTGCGAAACGCATTAAAGGGGATGAAAGAGAAACTGAGCTAAGATAAACTGCGAAATATAATCGTTAAATATATTATAAATAAGGTCAAAATTTTCTTTATCACTAAAACTCTTTACGATTGAGATTTGTATACTTCTTAAAATTTACAAATAATTTCAATCATATCTATAAAACTAAAATAGAGACATGTGGGCTGTTAAAACGCTCCACCATGCTCAGTTACGTGAGTAAAATTCACTCTACTAGTTGAAGATTAAATCGAAAAAAATTGTTATCATACGTAGTGTAACTAATTAGGTTTATTTACAAAATCGATAGTAGCAAATGCATGATGTGTGGGGTTTTCATAGGTATTAGATAAAAATATTATGTGAAGTGTGAATTTTCACACTTTTCAGGATTTTGTAGGTATTTAATACGTGTAAGCCAACATAATGGTAGTCTAGAAATATTTGCTTTATAGGGGAAAAATTTTAAGATCGTAGCGCCACGCGGATTTTTTTGAAACCATTTTAAATCAGATACCACTTGACATTTACTAGTAAATAATAGCGAAAAGTGTATCAAAAAACGACAAAAAATAAATAATTGTTTGGGATTTTCTGATTTTGTGAAGTGACATTACTTGTAAACATCTAAAATACTACATTTTGTGATCTGGTTTTAAGTTATGGCGGTTTTCCATTGTCGATTATTTTAACTATATTGGGGGAAATAATAATTCGCGTGTTGTTTACCAAGGGGTAGAAATCTACAATGCTGGGCATATAATATTGTGTGGAGTCACTGAAAAAAACAGAGAGTTCATAAAGATTTATGCATTATGCCTACAAACTTGTGCATTACAAACCCACACACAATAACAGGAATTTTCAAGATATGCGATAATAAATACAAAATTGAAAATATTTTTTGTAGTCACTATCATTAAAATGTAATGAGCAAACTTTGATATAAGGGCTCACTTTTTTTCCAATTTTTAAATTGTTTATCTAAACATCGCGTCGATTCCTAACCTCTTGCTTTCCCAATTTTGTTTCGAACCGTACGGTGTCTGATATTAGTGGAAACAAATGAAACGATATTTCCGGGTTTCTTCTTTTCAATGAATTGCACATAGGCACACAACAATATGTATTATACATTTTTCAATGATTATAATAAAACTTTAAAAACAAACTTCATACAAAACCAATACACAAAACGAAATGTTATCTGATGTACACAAGTTCATGAAACGCTCACCAGATGGTAGGGTGCTTAGCTGCAAATCCCTATAATCACATCAAAATCAACAGTTTTTTTTTCCAGCTTCCATTTAATTTTTTAATAATTAATAATTTATCAAAAATATGTCACAATTTAAATTAAAAAATCAGCTGTGGCCACCACAGGACCGACCGCCATCACAAAGTACTTGTATAAAATACATTCTAGCAGCAGAGTAGTTATTATTGTAAAAGACAATAACGTATTATATTACGTTGACAATTTCATAATGATTATTTATAATTTACGATAACCATGGAAACGTACCTAATTTTTTTTTTAAATATGTCTCAAATAACAATTGTTAGTTATTGCTTTTACAGCAACTTTTGTTAAATAATTTTTTTCGAAATATTTCTCTGTTGTGTAATATTCGCAAAAATTTTAAAATCGACAAAAGCTTAAATATGAAGTTTCATAAAAATCCTTTCTGCCGAATTTGCTCTGCACTTGTACACGGACCGACAGACCGACCGACCGACAGACAGACAGACAGACATCATGCTAAAAATAGTCTGTCATTATTATTTTTTTTAATATTTTTAATTAAAAAAAAAGATACACTACCTTAGCCATAATTTTAGCAGTCAATTTAAAAATAGTAGCCATGGTAGTGGCGCCCCCCAGGGGGGGGGGCTAAAAGATAGAGAAAATAGAGATGGGGACCTTTTTTTTTAGGTCATCACTTGTATTTCCGAAGCAAGGACCTGTTTTTCAGATCATCACTTGAAATTTAGAGGTGAGAACCTTATTCATAATTTAAATAATTTTGTCTTCCGAGCATCCCCCCCCCCTCCCAAAAACCTGAGTGCACCACTGAGCCACAGTATTTCGAAGTAAATATTTAATATAAAGTAATTTCTTATTGTTTTATTTCGCTGGTTTGTGAATTTCTTAATCAAATATTTAAAAATATAATCGAGAAAAATTTGTATATGTGCAATTTACCTCTTAATATGAGTATCCATTGACCTTCGAAAAGATTTTGATAACAATTCCTGGAAATTATTATTCGAAGAAAATACATAAATAAGTGTTTATATATCTGTATTTATTAATCTGTCTTTTTTTAATTTTATTTATTTTACATCCGTCTATTTCTGCAACAAAGCTAATCGCCGATGCCAGGAGGCGAGCTCCTACACCTGGATGAGGGGTGAATGATTGTGAAATCGAGAGTAATATTAATGTACTTCTCGCCCGAATAATATTACCAACGGGGACTTGAACCTGCCACCGCACAATTCAGACTGTTTTTACCAGTCCGAACTGCGTTATTTAACGATCTCGGCTACATCGTTGGTTTAATATATCTTTATAATTTATTCTTATATTTATAATTAAGCTAATCTTAATCAAATTAATAATTAACCAAATTATTAAATTAAATATAAACATAATTACGGAATAAGGAAGTTGAAATATACTAATAATTTAAAAAATGAGAAAATGATATAGTTGGGTTCCGTAATCAACGGAGTTTTTCATATTATGTTTAAGGACATATTATAAAACAACCCCCAAACAAAAAATATTTGGTGAAATTTTTTATTTTTCAATATATTTTTTTTATTTTGAAATTTTAAATATCCTAATCCTACGAAATCCCAAAAAATAATTTATGATAAGATTTGGGTCCATTATTTTTTAATTCTACGCCACTGGAGTAATAGATTGATAATAAAATTATATTTTAGTACGATTTCATAATAAAACGTTATTGCGAAACAAAATAAAACTCAAAAAAATACTTAAAAAGATGTATGGATCATAAAATGTAACAATAAAATTAATTTAGGCGATATCGTGGTAATATTTTGGTTTAAAATTGAATTTTCCATCACATACAGTGGAAAATTAAAACAATAAAATAGTTAAAAACAATTTTTTAATTAAAAAAATGACTTACCAAAATTTTGTTCGTTCTCAGGATGTGTAGATCTAGGCATTATGAAAAAGGCACCCTAACAGAACAAAAAACAATTATAAATTCATTACAATATCAGTATATAAATGTTATCTAACAGATAAGGCTTATCTAAATAAATAATCAGTATTAGTTAATTAATACATGATGCAGAAAATTTACCATGAGATTCTTTATCGTATATATTCTAGGAATATCAGTAAAACACTTTGACACCAAAAAAATAATCATTTAAAACTATCTAATCCAAGAAAACATCCGGGAAAAAACGCACGAAAATTTCCCTTTGTTGTCTGTGTGCACAATTTTCTGGCGCCAAGGGTGGAAATAGATAATTTATTTAGTTATAAGGGAAAAACAAAAATAATCGATCAAAAAATCAAATAAAAATGCATATACAAGGCTAAACTTTCTATTGCAGTAAAGGTAACAATTGAAAAACAGTTTTAACTTATTATTAATTAAACACTTTTTCAAGTGTTTTTTTTTTTTCGAATTACATAAACGTAGTCGAAAGCTTAAGAACACTTATAAATACAGATTATAAATACACTTAAAACTAAGAAAAATAAATAAAATAAAACATAATGTAGAGTAAAAATAAATAACTTACGTTATGTAAACTTATTTTTTCATATCTTGAACTTAACTTTTGTTATTGTATTGTTTTTAGGGCATTTAACTGTATAATTATATTTAACAATGAAGCACCATATTAAAAAGAGAATTAGATTTAATACTGCTCCGTTGCAAGTTGTTTCGTGACTAAAAATTACTTTGTTGTTTTCGTAGAGAGGCGTACCTTCCCCCCCTGTTGCCATTTTGTTGATTGTTTATTTTTAAACAACAAACCCACAAATATCTACTATTCATTATTAACAAAATCATCAATTATAACATAAACTAGTAATTATAAAACGTATATTTAATATTTGTGTTGTATTTTAATATTTAAAACAGAGGTTATTGACATCTGTACATGCTACAACCTTGCAACAGATCTGTCAAAATTGTCAAAATATATTTTGTGTACAAATTTGTATTTAATTATAATAAAAAATGTGTTTTAGAATAGAATTAAAGTGTGGAATAAAAATGATTTTATTATATACTTAGTTTTTGTAGTTTTTAACCTAAAAATGGCTCTTTATGATAATAAACTTTGGTTACTATCACATATTCGAAACTCTTTTATATCCACTGATGATACAGGTATTATTTTGATTTAATATCAACTTTATAACATCTCAAACTTTAGTTTTCATTCAAAAAATATGTATTTTGGTTGTTTTAATGTTCGATTCAAATAGGTCAACATAGGAATACATTTTATGTCAAAATCTTCTTATTATTTTAGGTATGTGTGAATTGGTAATGATAAACGAAGACTTTCCTAAAGCTTTGCAAAGTAAATTTCAAAGTGAGTATGTTATAAATGAAGACAGCGATGAATCTGATATAGATCAAACAGAATCCTACGATATACAACTAGATATGGAATTTGGTGTTCATAGATTACGTTCAAATACAGCTCAAAGACTTGAAAAATTAGAATTAGCTCAAAAAAAGGCTGCAAAAGTAAAACATATAAAATGGGAAGAACCTACACCTCAAACGGCTGAAGAAAGAAATGAATTATTTGTTAGACGGGATTATAAAAGTGAAAAAATTAATACCAAGTCATTATTAAGTGAACAGTTAAAGAATTATACAAATTTACCGCAGAATCCATATTTAGAGTATGCTAAATTTGATGGAAATGCTCAAGTTGGGATTCCGATTAGGAAATATAAAATTTATATGACTATGCTGCCTGAAGAACAGCGGAATTATCCTATGAATATATGTATTATTGCGACTGCCAAAATTCAGGATCTCATCGGCTTAATATTACTTAAATGCAGGTAAGCTTATTAATATTAATTTAAAACGCTAGAGTGCATAATATAAATTACACATTATAGTGAATGTATTGCGCTGATTATTAATACAAGAAATTAAATATGTTTTTCTTAATTGTGTATTAATATTTGTGTTTCAGTACAGTGCATGGTGACTTTCCACTACAGCCGGTCAATTGTTACGGCTTGTACATAACTGAGGAAGATGGTGAAGTAGATAGAGATTTTCCTTGTCTGGATCCGAAAGAATGTGTTGCCAAATTCGGTTTTACTTGCCTTGGCCTTGTAGAACATAAAAATGGTAAAACAGTTACTTTTGAAACAACTGAAGTTCTTCTAAAAAGGGACAGCCGAGATGAAGATATGAAAAGGGAAGAAAAAGCGAAAAATAACGGTACGCTAAAGCATACTGTCATTTAAAATTAATTTCAAATATTTTAAATATTTATAAATTCAAAGTTTTTTAAAAATATTAAATATTATATTCTTATTTTTAAATAGGATCGCGTAAAAAACACGAGAAAATAATTAGATAAGTTGAATTATCGGGTGTAAAAATAGTCTAAGGGCTGTTGTAATTGCAGTCTAAACAGTAACTTAATCGTTTGTGAAAGAAACCGATTTGATCAACAAATGTAATATCTTCAAACGCAGTTTTTAATTCTAAACATTTTTGTTATTCCACTTTTTACTCTAAAATTAATATAAGAGATATCGCTAAATGAAAATTTTAGCATAATACTTCCCAAGTTCAATAAAAAAAAAAAATTTTAAATGAATTTTCACACATTTGGAAACATTTTATTTTCCAAATATCTAGTATTACAGACATTCTATGGCATCAAATTAAAGGATTCCACACACCAAAGCGGCCGCGGTGGCGGCCACGGTAGCGGCCACGGTAGCGATACGACTAGCGATCAGGTCTCCTCACACTAACGCGGTGGGAGTGGCGGTAGCGGTAGCGATCAGTTAGTGAATCACGATATATAGTTGTATGATAATATTGATTGCGAGAATACAATAGAATAATTAATTGTATGTAGAGGAAAAATAATAATCTACTTACAGTCTGTTTCAAACGGTTAGGCGGAACTAAATGGGAATTTCGTTCTTTTAGGTTGTACGAAAAGGGACCTTGCTTGGGTTATTTCATTTTTCACGTTGGAATGTCAAAATTTAAAATTCCAACAATGAAACCATGGAAACGAATGACATATGTCAAACTTAAATTAATTTTCTTACATATTTTAATGACAAAAAATAAATAAATGGGATATTTGTATTAAGAATGACACAAAAAATCAAAATATAAAGAAAATGACATTTTAAAATGATATTAACCTTAACCAAAAAATGTTTGTTGCAAGTATGATTTACAAAGCTTAAACAAAACGGCTGAAAAGCATTATTTAAACGATGAAAGTAACTAGATTGCAAAATCTAGTTCCGCCTAATCGTTTGGAACAGACTTTACTATCAATTTCCAAAACTTTTCCTATTTCGTCCCACACTTTATTTGTTTTCCTAATATTCTTGTAATCAGGATGTGCTAAGTCATACAAAATTAAATGATCCTTAACTGATCTATGATTTTTTCTGTTAAATTATCTATTTTCGACATTATTTTCTTAAATATATTCACTCTGTGGTATATAAACAATGAATATCGCGCGGCCTAACGCAACTTGTCGAGTTTGGCCGCCAGTGTTTGGTGATCGCTAGACTGAACGCTGCAGTCGGTGGCGTTCTCAGATAGCGGAACGCTTGTATGTGCGTGGTCTCATTGTATTGTATAGGTTGCGTTAGGCCGCTGCATTATCGCCACCGCGGCCGCTTTGGTGTGTGGAATCCTTAAGACTTGTTAGAAACAAAAACTAATTTTAAACAACTTTTTTTTTGTATTTTTGCTCTAAAATGTGGAGAAGAGCCAATTTCCGCACTTAATAAAAATCCCAGCTACGTTCCACGTTTGGTTACACACATGGTATATCTACATATAACGATGATTTTGTTTTAGCTTTGCGATCAGCTCGACAAGATGATGAAAACATGGCTCGAATGAAAGTTCATACAACAGCAATGGAGGCGCCTTTATATCAATGTTTTAAAGTTTTTATAATTCACAAAGTACGTGCAAAAACAGAGATTCAACTCGGTATTAGCGGGGAGAAAATTGAAATAGATCCGGTCCAACAAAGAAATTCCAAATTCTGGGTTCGACAGAAAGCAGTCAGTTATCATATGGATTCGGTAGCATGGTGCGAATTATTAGACACTAAATCTGGAAGAGCCACTTTCAGACTTGTCTATAGCTTATCACATGGATATCAAAATCAAGGATCGATAGATGTACCAAATTTAGCAGGTAAATTTAACGAACAAACTTAACAATAGTAGAATTTTTATAAGAAGAACATGTCGTCAGCGAGCAATAGACCATATTAGTAAGTTCATCACAAAATGGGATTCAGTGCTGCCGTCTCGCGGTTGGATTCCTTTTATTTGAATTTAGCATGTTGTTTTTTTGTTAAATTGTATTTTGGAAATATAAATTAAGTTTTCAAAGTAAAAGAATGCTTCACATCAAAACTACAAGTCAATATTTATTTATTAAAATTCTTATTTTATACATTATAATTTAATATCATTATTTTTGCAGAACAATATTATTTTGCAGGTTAATTTTGAAAATTTTACGTTAATAATCGTCATTATGGCAAGTAACATAGCAATAAGTGTGTATGCCATATATTAATGGTTTGAAGGAACAATATGTTATTTTTATTTTATCCATTATTTTTCATTTTCATCTGTCAAAAAACGAAATATTTGCAATTAAGAATGTAGCTGTAATGGTTACAATTTGAAGCAAAACAATACACCATTATGCATTCTTAAACAATATATTAATGATTACTTAGTGTTAATTAAATAAATACTAAAGATATTTCGATTTTCATATTATTTAAAAACGTAACCTATAAATATATCTTCGAATCCTTATTTTTATATTTATAAAATCATTATTCTATAATATAAAGTATCTGGACTGTATATATTAGTATATACTTATCAAAAATATATATTTTTTGTTCCAAAATTGAAGATATTCATAAAATTAAGGTAACAAAAGTAATGTCATGTATTTTAAACCAGTCAAAAACTTCCGAAGGACTCAGCTCTCAGATGGCAGCACATGTATGTGACGACCATATATATATAAACTAGTATATGGCGCCTGGCCTATCTCTCAATGTAAATTAAAATGTTCCAACATAGAGAGTAAGATATACATATGTCTGTCTCTTTTGGTGACCGTAAAACACAATGCGCATGCTCGGGTAGTGTCAATTCATTTTGAAAAAGCAGGATAAAATCAGATGAAATGACATTTACATTTAAAAAAATAAGGTTAGAAGTTATCAAACAAAAACCCTAATTATTTGGTTTATACTATTTGGTAAAAAAGACGTAGCTGTACCCGTTTAAATGGCTAATATAATATTTACTGTGAATATTGACTGATTATTTAAAAGGAACAACACACTTCTTTACTTTAAAATTACATTTAGGGTTGTAATACACAATTTGCTGGCATTTTCGTTATAAATTCGAACTCTTTTCACAATTTAATACAGACAAAACTTCGTATAATATTTCTAACAGAAAGAATGACGCCACATGTCCACATGCCTAGCTCCTTCTCTTAACTCCCGCTACGTAACTGTAATTTTTTCGACCAATAGCAAGGTCGCAATTTAGACATGCACAAACAATTCACCGGGCATAAAGGGGCACGACAATACATAGCTCCTTCCTTCTATCAAGGAACATCTAGCCAGCGTTCATGCGCCATATACTTGTTTATATATATATGGTGACGACACACTAATATGGTCTATTGGTTATAGTCTTAACTGACTCACCTGCGTATCGCGTTACGTGTCGAAGACGTTTATATCCGTTAAAGAAGTGTTTTTGTTTATGGTGAGCAATATAGAAGTAATAAATATATGGAAATGTCAGCAAATCTGCTTCGATAACAATCTTTTTACTTGTGTACTAACCAGAATCAACAAGCGCCGACAACAGGTGCTTAGAGGCGCGTGTTTATTGGCACGGGAAATTATCTTTTTACGTGTTTGTACACTAAGTGAAGGTTTCGTATTTTTTCAGGTACAAGTCATCCACCTCTTCTCCAGGCGTCTGCTAGTTTTAAACACTACGATTTTGAGTGCGACATAAATACGGCTGAAGAAATTGTACAAAAAATAAATTTAATTTTAGAATTACGAACTAGTACGAGTAGAAAAGAATACATAGCTGCAAGAGAGAAAAAATCGAATAGAAGAAGAAGTTTTCACCTAGGTTCTAGATCCTGATAACAATTTTTAATTTTGCAATTGTTGAAATTTGTAAATGTTATTAAATATGTATATATATAATAAATATTTTAATTTTATCTATGCAGTTTTTATTGTTATGATAAACTAGAATTACAAAGATACTAACTGGCGTGTCCGTTGCAGTTTTTCCATTTCTCTTTCTATCTTTCTGTTTTCTCTGGCTTATCAAAGCGCTACAGAACGCGTATTTTTACTTGCCCGACCTTAATATATAAGAGGCAAGTATTGTAATTGTGAAAATGTTCGATGTCGAGATTTTGACTGATGACCACGTTTCATGGTCCAGGGAATCCAAAAAACCTATATTCGAAGTGCCGTCTATATGTCTGTGTGTCTACACGATAACTCAAAACGGTTTAATTTAAAGAGTTCGTTCTGGTTCTAAAAAATTCTCCTAACAATTGGGAAGAACCCTATTGTTTTTTACGAAAATCCGGAAACTGAAGTTATGAAACTTTCAAATTTAGAAAAATTCGTAACTAGTAAACCAAGCCTTGGACAAAAATTTGTATAGAACATAATTTGATGTATTTTTGAAGGTTTACCTAAATCGTTTTTTAATATAATTTTATTTTTTTTATGGGAGAGTAAGCCTAGCGGAGGTCTCCCTTCGCCACTGGTTTAACTTGTTTATAAAAATGAAGTCGTAAGGCATAAAAAAGAGGCTACAGAGTGCGGAAAAATTTTCTGAACACATTTAATTAGATACAGAATTCTGTCTTACGTTCATCATTGTCGCGACAGCCCAAGATATGCATAGGCGTCCTCTTTCCAGGTTTGAAACAAATCCTCAATAAAATCGGTGTTGCACCGAGTTCTACGACGCGTTAACGCCGTTCGTACGGCGCTATCTGTCAGGAGAAAGTTAAACCCAAGCTGTCGTACACAAGTGCACAGAATGGACAACGTCCTACGCCGTTCGACCGCCGTTGATACTGAATGTTCGTCAACTTCCAACTTTTGACGCCGTTGAACGTTGACGCAGAACACCTAACCTCAGTTTTTACTGAATAATAAAGTGTTTGTATGTATAAATAACTTGCATACAACATGAATAACATCACACACAAGTCTTCATCATCCATTATACTTTTAATAAAAGAAAGCGCACGTATAAACACAGATATAGGTTGTCAAGTGACACTTGACGGCGTTAAAAATTATTGCATTGTGTGCAGGCGAAAATTCTCAACGGCGTTAACGCAACGCTGTCGCAAATGACGGCGCGCTGACGCCGTAGCGCGCTATGCATTCTGTTCCAGGCTTAAGCCTGTACTTTTTGAAGTTCTTATCAATTAGTTTCTATAGCAACAAAAACTATCGAATAACAGCCCTTAAATAACCTAAGTTGCTAGATACAGCTACATATTGTTATAAACACTAAAAAAATTTCTAAGATTTCATCTTGGGGGTCTTAGTTGAGTCCTCAGCCATAATCATTCATTTTTATCATTAGTAGAAAAAAATATAAAAATTCATGTTGGGAATTCGTCGAAAAAATGACATTGTTACTATGAGTATGGGGTAAATTAAGATGTCAAGAAAGTGTCAAATTAAAATATGGGAAATGCTTCTTATCGTCAACAACAGGTCAGTTTTATTTAACACATTACATCTCTAACACCTTACTTCTGTTATTATATTCCAATAACTCTTTAATTGTATACATCATTCTTTTTTTGAATTATCAAATTATTTAAATCCATATTAATTATGTCATTCTTCGTACTTTTGTTGTTATCTATCCCTTTTTTGTGATTTTATTTTGACAGTGACAGCTGTCATTTCTTTATCGTTCACATACTACTGTTCTTGCTGTCTTGCTTTTGTATAGTATTTAGAACTTTAAAATAATAAAATGGTACAAGCCAAAAATGAAGTAAACTGTACATCAGTTACTTGATTTGTTGTCAATTCATCTTGTGCTGTAGTAGCATTTGCGTTAGTGTATATTATCTAGAACTTTTTTGTATGCGTATATTATTAGTGAAAGATTACAGGGGAGCTAAAAGCGTTCCTCAAGGTTGTGTATTATCGCCTCTGTTGTACAATATTTATACCAAACATCTGTATTGGGTGGATGGAATGGAAGCATCTCAGCAGAAGGACAAAACATAGCAAAACTTCGATTTGTCGATGACACCTTTCTTATATCTGGAAGTGAGGAAAAATAAATTTTTTGGAAAAACTGAAGACTACTAATGCAGATTACGGGTTGAAAATTAACTGCAATTAGAAATTATGATCATTGATCGTGTAAATAAGTCTCTTGGAAAACTCCAATTGCTGGCTGGAAAGTTCTTGACAATACTGACAGTACTAAGACAGTTCTATGATATATATAAGCTCATTTATCCATAGTTCAGGTACTTGTGAATCAGTCTATCCAGTCGCGGGACGGGGGAGCTCTGGGCAATAAACAAGTAGACAAAGTGATCGTCAAGTGAATTGCTTACATAATAAAAGCAGTTGCGTTTCAACAGTTTTGGGGTCTGACTGTGATGGATAGTATTAAAGTTTGTAGGCATAACTAAAAACTACAATATACAAGCAGTGATGGGCGTTTACACGTAAACTTTAATTGTTTACGTTTACGTGTAAACTTATGTAAACAATTGGTAAACTTGTCAACAATGTAAACAATGTCAACTTTTTAATCTGTCAAATAATGAGGTTAGTTTTAGTTATTTAATACGAATAATATAGGGTTAATGAACAAGTATATTCAGTTCAAAACAATAAATTTATTTAAAAAATGGTGGGAAGAAACCGAAGGAATAGTTCTGAAGAACTAGGTTTTGTTTTAATTAAAGAAAATGAAAGAAAATATAAGGCGTTATGCAAAATTTGCAATGAATCTTTTCGTTATTAAAAAATATAGGCTGATTTTCTTAAAGAGGAAATTTAATGTATTTTGTTATTAAAAAAAATAGACTGAATTTTTTAAAGAAACAAGTTTTTTATTTTTCATATTCATATTTACTAATTTGTATGTAACACCTGTATAATGATGCAAATTCGATTTTTATTAATATGTATATTGGCTTGTCCTAATTTTATGTACTTACTTTTTCATTTAAAATCGTTTCATTAAAATTTTATTATTTATAAAAATGTATTGAAAATGAGGTTCTGTAATTTAAAACAAGTGCGCATGTCTAAATCATTGTTTACAATGTTTACATTGTTTACAAGAGTTTTTGTGTTTACTTTACATCATTGTTTACCGCGTCAACAATGAGGTAACTTACATCATGTAACTTACGCGCCCATCACTGTATACAAGTCATGGATGTACAAGTAGAGGGTAAAGTCACTAGATTATATAAAGTAGAGCAACGGCGGTCATACTGGGGCTAAAAATGTCACCAACACAAATGATTTTCAGTAATTCCACCAATACAAAAATAAGAAACTAGTACTACCAATAATTTTTATTTTAAACATTGTAATCACGATTTTTTTAATTGATGCACTATAACAAAATTATGGTACAATTTCAATTAATTTTTTATTTTTATTAAATAAAATGGATATAATATATAATTTTAAATGAAACTTAAATAACCTTAAATATTCAAACCGCTGACAAAGAAGGTTATTAAGTGAGAGCGAGAGAGGGAGCTGTGACAGCGCAGACATAAACTTAAGAACGTAAAAATTGCTGCTTTAGTTTGCTTAACAGGGGAACCAATGTTGCCAAACTCTGGGGTCTTTCGGTTTCTTCAAAGGCTTGCGCTACTTTGTATAATCTAGTGACTTTAGTAGAGTGGAGACGGCATTGTGCGCAAGATATCAAGCTACTTGCCACCAAAGCATGGAGGTATAAGTAAATGGCAGTTATACACTTATAGTCAGTAGCGGATTAAGTTTCTGGGGCCCTGGGCGGTAAAATTAAAATGGGCCCTCTATTATTTTAAATAGAATGGAAATATTTGTATATAGGCCTTGGTGGGCCCCCCGGATTCGTGGGCCTGATCCGCCTCTGCTTATAGTTAAATATAAAACAATTATTAAAATATGTAGACGGGTAAGCAATGTTTATGTTTCAATGAATAAAGAAGAAAACATGCATATTAAAATATTTTTAAACAATATAAATGTATAGTTACCTGTGGAAAGTTACACTAGATCAGTACGACTTTTACAATTTAATATGGCACAATTTATCGTCTTTATTTAAACAAAAACTTCAAAACACGTTTATAATCAGAGAATATGAACGGGGAATGTAATGTTGACACCACGATGTTTGCCACCAAACAATGGCCGACCTGCTTCACTTCACTATAGGGGAAAAATTTTAAGATCGTAGCGCCACGCGGATTTTTTTGAAACCATTCTAAATCAGATACCACTCGACATTTACTAGTAAATAATAGCGAAAAGTGTATCAAAAAACGACAAAAAATAAATAATTATTTGGGATTTTCTGATTTTGTTTTAAAATTTTATAATCAAGTAAGTATACACACGTATTGTGAGGACATTTTTTTTAAGTGACATTACTTGTAAACATGTTAAATACTACATTTTGTGATCTGGTTTTAAGTTATGGCGGCACAGTTTTCCATTGTCGATTATTTTAATTATATTGGGGGAAATAATAATTCCCGTGTTGTTTACGAAGGGGTAGAAATCTACAATGCTAGGCATATAATATTGTGTGGAGTCACTGAAAAAAACAGAGAGTTCATAAAGATTTACGCATTATGCCTACAGACTTGTGCATTACAAACCCACACACAATAACAGGAATTTTCAAGATATGCGATAATAAATACAAAATTGAAAATATTTTTTGTAGTCACCATCATTAAAATGTAATGAGCAAACTTTGACATAAGGGCTCACTTTTTTTCCAAATTTTTAAATTGTTTATCTAAACATCGCGTCGATTCCTAACCTCTTGCTTTCCCAATTTTGTTTCGAACCGTACGGTGTCTGATATTGGTGGAAACAAATGAAACGATATTTCCGGGTTTCTTCTTTTCAATGAATTGCACATAGGCACACAACAATATGTATTATACATTTTTCAATGATTATAATAAAACTTTAAAAATAAACTTCATACAAAACCAATACACAAAACGAAATGTTATATGTAGTACACAAGTTCATGAAACGCTCACCAGATGGTAGGGTGCTTAGCTGCAAATCCCTATACAAGTTGTGATACGGTATTACGTCTCCCTTCTACTTGTATCTCCATGGTATAAGTACTAGAATGTGAATGTATGCTTACATTGTCGTATTCGAGTGTGTTACTTCTCAATTATAATTGTTAGTGATGTTTGTTTTTAGAAAATAGAACATGAATGCCAGTTGGAGAAGGAGCCGGAAGTACTATCGTTATACTTCTCGCCGGAACAGAAATATAGTAGATGGTTTCGCAGCTTATTTTTGTTGTCGTCAAACAAAACACATGGTCGAATTTATATTAAGTCCAGGCATGCCATTGAGGTGGACAGAAGTTTACATTTAGCAACGAATTTCTACGTAATTCATCCATTTAGCTGCTTCAGGTAACAGACCTGTCTCTAACAAACTACTGCGCATGCGTTAAACGCCATATTGTGTCATGCGCGTTAGTTAATATTTCTATTATATAAAATGCAATATAATTTTTGTTATTTTTAGGTTTTATTGGGAGTTTTTTATGATAATATTTTTATTTTTAAGTCTAAATGCTGTTCCTTATTTTATATTAATTGAAATTGCACTACAACCATTAACACAAATATTTTTATTTATAATTTCATTGATTTGTTGGTGTGATATATTTATAAATTTTGCAACTGGATATTTTGATAGAGCTAGAAAAAAAGTTATTTTGGAGCCTACAAGCATCGCACGGTAATTTAAAATAATATAAGGCCCGTGTTAAAACTAAGTTTAAGAATTTTTTTGTAGGCGTAAAAATATCAATAAATAAAAACAGTGGGAGATTTTAGAGTGTATTTGGCAACACTTTAATGAGAATTAACTCCCTATTAAGTCCTGGCCAGTTACAATGGAGCTGCCGTTGCAAACAGCTTCTGAACTTAAACTTATTTTTGAGGCGGCCCTTATATTAATAATGTATAATTTTAAAACTAGGTGGTTAGTTTAGTGCAGAATTAAGGGGGGGGGGGGAGGGTCTGATAACCACATTTTAAGCATATTTTTGTGATTTTTTTTCAAATCTAGGGTTAAATTTATTCATTTTCAAAGTAAGTACATATATAAAGTATGTTTTGAAGAAGATACAAAAAAATTTTGAAGGCAAAATATGGCGAAATGAACCAGCTATGGCAAATCTTCTCAGACTCCGGGAAAAAAATTAGATTTTGCGGTGACCAGCATAACTCGTCACTGGATCATCTGAAATCAAAAATCCAAAAAGATTTTGTTAGTTTATGAGTTTGCCGAGGTAACGACGTTGAGATTTTTTTTTTTTCATGGTTTTTTGATTATTTAACAATCACAAATATACTCATTTTTAGGTTTTTTTTAGGGGGAATTAATTTTTTTGTCTTCTAAGTAACGCTAAAAACTGAAAAATCATTTAAAAAATAAAAACTCAACGTCATTACCTCGGCAAACTCATAAACTAACAAAATCTTTTTGGATTTTTGATTTCAGATGATCCAGTGACGAGTTATGCTGGTCACCGCAAAATCTAATTTTTTTCCCGGAGTCTGAGAAGATTTGCCACAGCTGGCTCATTTCGCCATATTTTGCCTTCAAAATTTTTTTGTATCTTCTTCAAAACATACTTTATATATGTACTTACTTTGAAAATGATAAATTTAACCATATATTTGAAAAAAATTCACAAAAATATGCTTAAAATGTGGTTATCAGACCCTACCCCCCCTTAAGGCAAGCGTCAACGCAGTACCCGCAGAAATATTTTTGGTCAAAAATACTTGGGTATACAATGTTTATATTGTGGGTTAATAGATTCGTCCTTATTTAAAACACAGTAAGGAATAATTATATGAGATTACTACATTGTCTGCTCTGCAAGCGGCGCGGTACAATGGACGCTTACCATTTTATGCGATTACTGTGTTGTCTGCACTGCATGCGGAGCGGTACAATGGAAGCTTACCTATAGAAAAAAAAAAAAAAAACAACGGAAATATAATTAAAAGACTTCTGTATAATAAGTTTTTAAACTAATTTTATATTTTTCAGGAAATATATTCTACGTTGTTTCATTAGTGTTATAGGAAGTGTTCCTGTTGACAACATACTTTTCCTCTGTCATCGAGGTCAGTTTGCGATTAGGCTGATCTCTGCCTTAAGATTAATTAACATATACACAATGCTGTGGTACATGGAAAGGATAAGAGAGGTCAGTAACAAACAATAACAAAAGTAGCGCGGATTTTAAAAATTAAACCATTTAAAAATATGAAATTTAAGGAATTCCTGATTTTTTTAAATAATCCATATCAAACGAAAACATTAAAATATATATGGAAATACATTTCCTGAAAACATGGTAAGAACTCTGTACGTAATAATCATACGAGTCTGGTTTGCACCAACTTGTTCAGAAAAATATTTCCACAAGCTGATGCCTCATTTTTATGCCTTAAAATTTCATAATTTTTATAAATACACTAAAAAATAATCAAGCGCTCTGTAGAGTTGATAGGCAAGGGAGGTAGACAGCAGAACACGAGCAGTTCACTTTTAAAGAACATACTAAGAGGGAATTTTGTTTTCAATAGTTTGCACCTTTGAAGCTGTATGTCATGTTGGTATTAAAAAATGTCACTTTTTTAAAATGCCGATCTATTTGACATAATGGAAAATTATATAAGCTGTTCACTTTTGTAAGAACAAACTAAGAGGGAATTTTGTTTTCAATAATTTGCACCTTTGAAGCTGTATGTCATGTTGGTATTAAAAAATGTCACTTTTTTAAAATGTCGATCCATTTGACATATGTCATAATGAAAAATGATATCTTAATTATAATGATCATAACCTTATCAACCTAAAGTCGGTTTTACAGCGTAAGGAATATTTTTAATTGACATTTAAAGTCAGTAACACACCATAAAAGTAACCAAAATAACCAGATCTAGTGTGTTCTTACAAAAGTGAACAGCTTATATCTTACAGTCTGTTCCAAACGGTCAAGCGGAACTAAATGGGAATTTAGTTCTTTTAGGTTGTCACGAGAAGGGACCTTGCTTGGGTTATTTCATTTTTCACGTTGGAATGTCAAAATTTAAAATTCCAACAATGAAACCATGGAAACGAATGACATATGTCAAAATTAAATATTTTTTTTAGATATTTTAATGACAAAAATAAATAAATGGGAAATTTGTATTAAGAATGACACAAAAAATCAAAATATAAAGAAAATGACATTTTAAAATGATATTAACCTTAACCAAAAAATGTTTATTGTAAGTATGATTTACAAAGCTTAAACAAAACGGCCGAAAGGCACGATTTAAACGATGAAAATAACTAGCTTGCAAAATCTAGTTCCGCTTAACCGTTTGGAACAGACTGTAATTATAATGATCATAACTTTATCAACCTAAAGTCGGTTTTACAGCGTAAGGAATATTTTTAATTGATATTTAAAGTCAGTAACCAGTGATGGGCGCGTAGAATACATGATGTAGACTAATGTAGATTTAACGCGTAAACATGTCAAGTAGAATATGCTTTTGTTTACGTGTCAAATGTAGAATGTAAACTGTACATGCGCAGTACGTTTAAATGTAATATTTGAAATAATAGAATGGTAATAGTTTAAATAGTTTACTTTAATGTTTGTTTATTTCAATTTTATGTAGTTCTATTACATATATTGTTTCCAAAAATGTTATCTCACAAATCGTATGTTGTTATGGACAATATAAATTACTTGGTTTCTGACTGTATGAACTACTAAAGTAAAATTAAAATTAAAAGTTAGTAGTTGTTTTAATCAGGAAGCTGTCAAAAATATTAAATTTGAGTTCTTTACTGCCTCTTCTGCTCAAAACTGGCGGTATTTTATTTTTTTAAACGTTACATAACCTCATTTTTCATTATTCTACGCTAAATTCTACGTGTCTACACAGTCTACAGTTCTCTACGTCGTCTACGGTAAATTTACACGTAGACGTAAAAAATTCAAGTTTACGCGTAGACGCCCATCTCTGACAGTAACACACTATTAAAGTAACCAAAATAACTAGATCTAGTTTGTTCTTACAAAAGTGAACAGCTTATACCTACCAACTCTTAAAAATATGATATTTTTTTTTGTATTTTAGAAAAAACAATACAGCTTTTACAAATATAGAGGGGTTGAAATTTTAGCTGTTTTAATTATTGGACTGCACTGGATCACGTGCGCTGCTGGACTAAGTATTATAGCTGATATGTTACAGAACGCAAAAACTGTTGATGAGTAAGTATTTAGCCATGTTTTAACTTATTAAGTTTTAACAAGCCAACAATTAATATAAAATCGCGGTTGGCTATTAGATTTAAAATATGTCATGCTATTTCTGGTACTTTGAATTTGTGAATTATTTTATTAGCATTTCAGTTCAGCAGTGTAAAGGTGGGAGAGGAGAACGATGTGTTATGTCGAGATCATGGACTAACGTGCTGTTAAGACGTGCTACAAACTGTATACTCTAATATTTATTTAATATTATTGACCCCTGATTTGTTTCTTGATTATTGTTATACATATATTTAATAAGCTTTATTTTGAAAATATATAATACATATATTGTTTGGTGTTTTTTTTCAGGGAAGTAACTGAATTTAAGTACCAGCTATGGTTATCCCACGCAGTGAGTTTAGTGTTTAGCCTGGGCGACTCAAGTTTGACCCTAGTCGGATGGGAATTTACAATACAGTTCGTGGCAATTTGTTTTGGTATGATTATTAGAAATGTTATTATTGGTAAGCATTCCATTTTCTCAAAAATCCATCCCTAATTCCATCACTTACCCAATTCAACCGATTTACGGACTGAGCGAGTTAACCAGCTACTCGCTGACAATTAAAGTTGTGCGCAAAGCTGCTAAAACTCGCTTACTCGCTCAGTAGAGGTTGTGCGACAGGTTGTGTTTATGTGAGGAGATAAAATTTAAAACGGGATTTGCCACTTAAAATTCATCTCTTATGTACATTTATTCATCCTGCTTCTTATATACAATTTTAATAGGCGTTTACGTTTTATCAATCCACAGATTGCTCAGATTGATCTGGTGCCGTCACAAGATTAATCGGATTGCTCGGATTAAGTAGTGACGCCTGGTGACGGTGGCGCTAACTGCAACTGTGAAATTTCTGTCGTTGATTACAACTGCTGCCGCATTTTGTTTTATAAATATGAGTTTATTATTAATAATAGAATTGTATCACAAATTGCAATTATTTCGTATATTTTGTTAAGTTATGTTTTCAATATATTCCAATTGACTGTAAGATTCCATTTACCTGCGCTAACCCCCACCACCAGCAATCCATTAATCCCAACAATCCTGTCAGATCATCGGATTGCTTGGAAACGCTAGGATTACTCCGGCGAATCAATCGGATTGACTAAAAATAAGCTAATGTGTACGCTCCGACTGACTTTACGAACGGATCGGGAGCATTCGGATTAGAGATGGGTCGTTCATGAACGAACCGGCTCACTGAGCCGGCTCAGTACACTGACCGAAGTGACACGGTTCACCAAATTGAAATGAGCCGACTCACGGCTCATTGTATAGTTTCAAGTTTCAAGAATACGATAGGTCGGGCGATTGTGAACAGTGACCGGAGTGATCCGGATCTGGGTCGATGTCATGTTGAACTTCGCGAGAACTTGGCTTGTAATGTATTATCATAAAGTGTATTTTGTCATCAATTTGTAGGGCAGTTTATTTGAAACTAATCGGCTTAGTCTGTATTTTCTTACAACCATACTATACAAAAATATTAAAAATATTGCCCAAATCCCAGATGTCCGATTTATAAGGGCAATAAACATTGCCATAAACTTAACACATCTGGTTTAAAATACAGTAGCTACATAAAGTGAATTGTTTGTTTCAAAAATGTTAGATAAGAGTCGGGGCTAAACGACGTTCTACCTACGACCGAACGACCGGCAACTGACTGACCTGTGTCTCGGGATAATGTTTAAAAGAACCGGCTCTAAGCAAGAGTCGGTTCTAAGCGACGTTCTACCTAAGACCGAACGACCGACCGACCTGTGTCTCGGGATGATGTTTACAAGAACCGGCTCTAAGCAAGAGTCGGCACTAAGCGACGTTCTACCTACGACCGAACGACCGACCGACCTGTGTCTCGGGATCATATTTACAGTTCATATATTGCAAGAACCGGCTCTAAGCAAGAGCCGACTGTAAACGACGTTCTACCTACGACCAACCTGTGTCTCGGGATCATATTTACAGTTCATATATTGCAAGAACCGGCTCTAAGCGACTTTCTACCTACGAACTAACGACCGTCCTGTGTTTTGGAAACATGTTTACTTAACCGGATCACTGAGCCGGATCAATGAACCGGCTCAACAAACTGAACGACCTCCACTGATCCGGTTCCGCAAACTGAGCCGAAATTCCCATCTCTAATTCGGATCGCTCGGATTAATCTGACTGACTAAACGTAAACGCCTAATGTCTTTGGATTATTGTTAGTTTTCTCGAAATTAATAATTTTTTTCTAGTGCAGATAATGTTAATGTTCAAATCTAATAATTTCTCAAGAAGAAAATACAAACAACTTATTCGGGAACTGCATGAATACATGAATTTCAAAACGCTTCCAATAAGGACGCGGCAAAGAATATTGAATTATTACAACTTTATGTTTCAAAACATGTACTACAACGAAAAGGAAATTAAAGAACAGATTTCCGAAAAATTACTAGAGGTGGGTATATAAATATAGTATAACCGCGGTTTTAGTTATTCGCGGTTTTAGTTATCCGCGGTTGATATCTCGTGATATACCATAAATGTGCTTAATTTTTGTTATTTTTTTAGGAAGTGGAGAAATACATATTTAAACCTGTTTTTGATTATTATGTATTTTCCCAATGTCCAAGTTCTTTGGTTGTAGAACTGATTGGTCGATTTCAATTAGACATTTATCTGCACAACGATATTATATATCGAGAAGGAGATGTATCCGATTGTTTTTATTTCATAAAATGTGGAACTGTCGCCATTTACGTCCATAATGGTACACAAGAGGTAACATTTTATTTTAAAAATACGAAGGAGATTCAATTTTGACCAGCGTTTTATTTTTAACAACACCTCTTTAAAATATACTGATCCCATTAGATTCCAAAATATTTTAGTTGAAGAGGCTACCAATTTTGCATCCCTTACTTCTTTATTAAAGTCAAATTGTTTGCCTCCCAAGAACTAATGTTACTAATATTTAAAATCCTAGCCATTTCTTTCACAGATATTCGCGTATTGCTTCGGCTGAGCTGCTCACCTTTTTGTTACCAGGATTCACAGCAGACGCTAGAAAAATAATGCATCATTTTCATGGTAGTGTCAAAGACGCGACAGGGGTAAGAGGCGTGGTGTTATACTTGCAAGTTCGAATTTCATGGTAGGGTTAGAGGCGTCATAAGTGTGCGTTTTCGGTTTTGACAACATTTGTATCTAACCCAAATCTAACCTAAAAGTTTATACAAGTGTTTGGAGTAAACGGTTATTCAATTTCATTAAATATGTCGTCAGATCGAAGTAGAGGTCTAGCTCTTTTTTATGCATATTTAGACTTATTGCGATATGAAGAAAAGCGATGATGGGTACTTCCCATATATACTTAGAAACAGAAGGCAACAGGGAGATTATTTTAACTTGTTGCAAGAAATGAGACACAAAAAACACAGACAGTTACTTCAATTACAAGAAAAGAATTTTTTACTTGACATCACAGTTTAGAATGAAGATTCTGTTGGCCCCTGCTTGGGGTTGTATTATTAGTATACCCACTGCATGACATTTCAGCAGACCAGATATTTGAAACCGAATCCATAATAATAAACTTTATGACTGCCGACAACATTGTAAAAGTCGCTATTTCGCTACATCAATTTAAGTTTTTTTTTATTTATTTTTTTTATGAAATTAATATAAGTGTCTCGCTGAAGATCTCACCATTCCGAAAAAATATATTTGTTTCTATGGTTTCGACGGTGCGGCCAGCGCTAGAGTTGAAATTTCTGAACTTGTGACACCGCGCTTGTAACACCGCGCCTACGACACCATGGTATGGTTTTTTTCAAAATAGAGCGATCCTATTGGTTGAATTTCTTGTTCCACGCTTCCAACACCAGAATGAAAATGATACATAACATTCGAAAGTTTGACAAAAGTTCATCATAGAAGGATTTGTAACAATCAAAGACTGTTCTGAGTGTGAAACACTCTTTTACTGTTTTTAAAGTCTGATGAATCTCAGTAACTTTTACACCTTCATTGAAAAGAAATTTAATAATTACACTTTATAGAACTGAATTTGCAACATCATTGGACTCCATCGTTAGTAAAATTGACTGTATTGATACAGTCAAGTTGTGTATGATATTAAAATACCTACTATAAAACCTCTTGACAGTAGTTGTTCAATTACATTTAAGAAAAAAATATATAAAAAGCAGGTCTATTTTGACCCTCCTTTGTACATTAGTAGATGCAAGATTTCATTTTAGTATTATTTGTTAAAAATTTAGTATTTATTTCAGGGATGGCAACCTTTCCATTATAAAATAATTTAAAGTAGTGGTAACCTTGGTTCTTGTTTTATTTGGTCGCACATTATACCTAGCTTAAGAACTAAGTTTGGCCAGGTGACCGCAGATTTAATATTCGCGTATTTATCTAACGTGGTGGTGTACGTAGTTTCCTGTCATTGGAGGGGTGACCTCTATAGATTCACTCCAAATTCACCCTTTTGAAAATCAAATTGATCCTTTTGGAAAACGAGTTAAACGTTTTGAAAATCAAATTTAATTCTTTTGCAAATCATCTTTTGTAAATCAAATTCAAGTTTTTGCATATCATATTCAACCTTTTGCAAAACGTAACATTGAATCTGAACATGTTGAATTAAGCCTAAGTTCCATTAGAAATGGATTGAACCGGTTACGGAGTGGGCATGTTTCTAAATTCAGCTAACAATTTAATGCTAACTTCTAGCGCTAGATGTTCGCTGTGCTGCTAGATTCATGCGCTAAATACAAAATTTCAAAAATAAAGAAACGACTTGCTAGTTTGTTGCTAGGTTTCAAGGAGGTTATGTAGTTGTTAGTAAAGATGACATTTTATGTAATGAAACGACTTGGTCGTGACAGCAGAAAACTATTACGTCAAATGTCAAATTGTAATGTTAACCACTCTGCTCTAGCAGCTAGCAGCCTTATTAACCGCTAGATTCGTTGTCTAGCGCTAGTACCTAGCGGACATTTAGTGCTGGAATACCCTTTTCACACTAGAACTTCAAGATCGGATGTTAAAGTGAATGTATCTTTAAACGCTAATGTGAAACCGTATGGCCTCGTCTAAATACAAGCGATGTTTAAGACAGAGATCTGCGTCTTAAACATCGTCCGCATTGCCAACTTAATTTCTATTATAAAAAAATACTCCTTGAATTTGTGCTGTCAACATTTTATATTACCATAAACAAGAATACTGTATTATATCGACGTTATAAGAAGTTTATACTTATTGTTATAATAAAATTATTTATTTTAATAATGTGTTTAATAAAATACAGAGCTACAATAATTGAGATAAAATGTATCGACTTACGTGTTAATACAGGTGTAATATATTCTTTATTGTAGTGTCTTTATTGTAGAATGAAATGAAATATCCATATTTGTTTATAATAATTCAAAATGTGCGTCTGCGCAGACAGTTCAAAACTGGTAATTTCATGACGGTAACTTAAGGACAAAATTACTGTAGCTGATGATAGCACCGGAGATTTAAACATCAAGCGTGAAAGCATACCGATGTTAAACATCGGTGAACTTTAAGTTCACTCGTCTTAAAGTTCTAGTGTGAAAAGGGTACTAGCAGCCTTATTAACCGCTAGATTCGTTGTCTAGCGCTAGTACCTAGCGGACATTTAGTGCTGTAATAAGAAACAGCCTGCTAGAATTTTACGCTGAATTAAAAAACATGCCCAGTGCATTAAAATGTTTTTCATTACTTCGCGATTCATTTGTTTTTCAAAATATACCTATAACGCTTTTTAATTGTCAGATATGTAGATATAGTTAACATTTATAATAATACCTGTAGGGTCATTGGGAGGGTCTTCTGAAATTCATCCCCAAGCGTACACCACTGCTGTTTGCTTAAAAATTTTATAATTCAAATATTATTATTTTATCTTCAACATTTCTAAACTGAAATGAAATTTAATATGAAAAGGTTGCCACAAAATTAATAAATTAATTTAAATAAAAATATGACGATGTTTTATTTTCTAGGTTGCCATCCCATATGTAATGCTGATTAAAACAAAAAAGATGAGAGACTACCCTGCAAAGAAATGTCAAGTTATTTTGAAACAGCGTTACTCAAAAAGACGCCACGAATTATATATATTCTTATCTGTTATATATTTATAGAGATAATAAGTATATTGTATTTATATTTAAATAAAATAAATAAATAGTTTACAGCTGTTTTCAAAAAGATATTACCTTAGCAACTCTGAGGTGCGTTCGGCATAAGCTAATAATCTACACATTCTGCATAATTTACAGAAGAAGCGTTCGTCATAAAGTTTCTGTATGCTTTGTGCTGCACGAAGATCGTTCCGCATAAACTACGCAGTGCAGTTTGTGTTGAACAATCGTCACAAGGTCAGATCGTACGGCAGTCTGTGCAATAGTGTTTTCAAAAAACTGTTTTCTTTTAAAATATGGTCACAAGTCAATTAGGACCTCCAGATTTAAAAAATTTCAACCGCAGGTCTTTATCGCATTTCGTTTTTGAAATACGTATATAAGAAGATGCAAATTTCTATAAATCACGCCATAATAAAATTTGTCATAATTTTAAAATACGCAAAACGAATAAGGCCTCAAATTTTTTCTAGACTAAATAAACTACGAGGTATCCAAAAATTTTAACCTCAGGTCGTTATCTCAAACCGTTTTTGAGTAATGTTTTTTTTAAATTCACAATTGTTACAAATAATGTAAATTGTGCCATTCAAAAAATTGTCATAATTTCAAAACGCATGATATTTATCATAATTAAAATATGGTCACAAGTCAATTAAGACCTCCAGATTCCAAAAATTTCAACCACAGGTCTTTATCGCATTTCGTTTTTGAGATACGTCCATAAGATGAAATTTTCTATAAATCACGCCTTATTAAAATTTGTCATAATTTTAAAATACGGAAAACGAATTAGGCCTCAAATTTTTTCTAGACTAAATAAACTACGAGGTATCCAAAAATACTAACCTCAGGTCTTTTTCCCTAACATGGTCTAAAACCAGTGGCGAAGGAAGACCTCCGCTAGACTTGCCCTCCCATAAAAAAAATAATAATAAAAAAATACATAATTTTTTTTTTAAATTTAAAAAAAGATTTAGGTAAATCTTCAAAAATACATCAAATTATGTCCAATACAATTTTTTGTCCAAGGCTTGGTTTACTAGTTACGAATTTGTTTAAATTTTAATGTTTAATAACTTGTTTCCGGTTTCGGATTTTAATAAAAAACAATAGGGTTCTTCCTAGTTATTAGGAGAATTTTTTAGTACCAGAACGAACTCTTTAAGTTAAACCCTTTTTGAGTTATTGTGTATACATACAGACACACACACATACGGACGGCACTTCGAAAATAGGTCTTTTGAATTCCCTGGACCATGAAACGTGGTCATCAGTCAAAATCTCGACATCGAAAATTTTCGCGATTACAATACTTGCCCCTTATATATTAAGGTCGGGCAAGTAAAAATTACGACCAAGTAGCAGCGAAGTGAAAAATATTTTAAATACAATGTAATTGTTTTTTTTTTTTTTTTTTTAGTTGGTGCATCTAGAAGAGGGTAGTTTTTTTGGTGCCACGTGTCTTTTAGGTACCCTAGAGACCCGTTTAACGACCATCATAGCTGTAGAACCAAGCGAAGTCTATCGTCTCCATAACAAAGACTTTAATAAAGTGATCTTGGGTTATGGCGAGTGTTTGGAGAGTATTAAATCGATGCTGAACATACAGAAACAATGTCTTCTGGACATGAGGCAGACGTTACAAGATGACCCATCCAACCTACAGAAAGCAAAGCAATATATCGAAGAGTATCTAAATATAAATATTTAAAAAAACTAATTATGTATTTTTTAATGAAATACATTTTTATATTAGTCAGTTTTTCATTCAGTCTCTCAGTATTTTTATTTGGTTGGTAAATTTAACAACCTATACACGCCAACATTTACCCAAGGACGTGCATCGGTTGGTTAACTGGATAAACCATAAAAAAATTAATAGGGAAATCGGCGAAACAGTGCAGTTGCGTCACTAGAAACGTCACAAAAAAATGTGACGTCAGGTTTAGTACGTTTACATTCATCTATTTAACGAATGTAATATTTGTACGCTGTCACTTGTATCGAAATGAAATGAAAATATAAGAATAAGAACAGAATAGAAACAAATAAACTATTCTAATAGGCAAAATAGTCCTTCAAAGGACTGATGTGATCCAAAAATATGATCAAAGAAAAGAAAATTAAAATAAGTTGAATATAACCTAAAAACTATTCAGTACACACAAAATGAAATAAGAAAATATATAACTAAACACAAAACTGCTAAATAAACAACAAACTAAATAAAAAAGAAATTGCTATAATGGCGGATTGCTAACGTAAGAGTTTTCTCTAGCTCAAGTTAAAATCATTTGTTTTTGTATGCTACAACATACAAAAACAAATGATTTTAACTTGAGTTAGGGATAATTCTTACTTTAGCAACCGGCTATAGGGGAAAAATTTTAAGATCGTAGCGCCACGCGGATTTTTTTGAAACCATTCTAAATCAGATACCACTTGACATTTACTAGTAAATAATAGCGAAAAGTGTATCAAAAAACGACAAAAAATAAATAATTGTTTGGGATTTTCTGATTTTGTGAAGTGATATTACTTGTAAACATCTAAAATACTACATATTGTGATCTGGTTTTAAGTTATGGCGGTTTTCCATTGTCGATTATTTTAACTATATTGGGGGAAATAATAATTCCCGTGTTGTTTACCAAGGGGTAGAAATCTACAATGCTGGGCATATAATATTGTGTGGAGTCACTGAAAAAAACAGAGAGTTCATAAAGATTTATGCATTATGCCTACAGACTTGTGCATTACAAACCCACACACAATAACAGGAATTTTCAAGATATGCGATAATAAATACAAAATTGAAAATATTTTTTGTAGTCACTATCATTAAAATGTAATGAGCAAACTTTGATATAAGGGCTCACTTTTTTTCCAATTTTTAAATTGTTTATCTAAACATCGCGTCGATTCCTAACCTCTTGCTTTCCCAATTTTGTTTCGAACCGTACGGTGTCTGATATTAGTGGAAACAAATGAAATGATATTTCCGGGTTTCTTCTTTTCAATGAATTGCACATAGGCACACAACAATATGTATTATACATTTTTCAATGATTATAATAAAACTTTAAAAACAAACTTCATACAAAACCAATACAGAAAACGAAATGTTATCTGATGTACACAAGTTCATGAAACGCTCACCAGATGGTAGGGTGCTTAGCTGCAAATCCCTATAACTAAACACAAAACTGCTAAAACAAACTAAATAAAAAAGAAATTACTATAATGGCGGGTTGCTAACGTAAGAGTTTTCTCTAACTCAAGTTAAAATCATTTGTTTTTGTATGCTACAACATACAAAAACAAATGATTTTAACTTGAGTTAGAGATAATTCTTACTTTAGCAACCGGCTATAAGTTAGATATTTGAACACAAGTCTGTATCAAAACACAACAGACGTATTATTAACATGTTGTTTTGTAATATCATTTTAAAATTTGTACTTTTTATATATTTTCATTTTAACATGCTGTTATATATATTTTTTAAATTTGTTTTTTTTTTTTAATATATATTTTCATTTTAATATGTTTCTTTTGTAAACTATTTTAAAACTATTTTAATTTTTTACTATTTTTAACTATTTTAAATTTGTACTTTTTATATATTTTCTTTTTAACATGTTGTTTTTGTTTTTGTAATATCTATTTTTTAAATTTGTACTTTTTTTAAATATATTTTGACATGTGTAAACTATTTCTGTAATATATTTAACACTAAATAAATCTTATTATTGAGGTTTGTCAGGTCTTGACAAGCGTCCACTAATCTCAAACTTCAGCAACCTTTTGAGCCGCGTCATATTAGAGACTAGTGTAGCTAAATACACACGACTGCATCCCAAACCCTGGCGATATGCAGCCGCGGAAATTACGCTAGATCCAGTGCCCGCACAATGCGGAGTGACCCGAGTAGCACTGCTTCTGCATCCTGCAGATCAAAGAGTTGGCAGAAGATCTGCAGACGGGAATGGACTCGATTTCCCTTCGATAGGAGGCTTTCATACCACCCAAAACACCAACTATCAGGACTACAAGCTTAACTTTATACCCGGGATACAGATTTCTAAGCTCGGACAAGAGGTCTATATACTTGGATCTCTTTTTCTCCTCCTTGAGAGAGATATTCTTCTCAGCTGGACTTGAGAATTTGATCACAAACATCTGTTTGGTCTCGATATTCAGGAGGGTTATGTCCGGCTTAGTGGCTGTCAGTAACCTCGAGGTGGGGAAGGAGTAATTCCAATAAATTCGGCACTTGGAATTTTCCACCACCGATTCTATGTCAGAAGGGACGTACGGTATAACCGGTATTTGGTCAATACCATAGGCATGTCTAAGATGATAGTAGAGCACGCGGAGAGCAGCATTATGTCGAGACACGTAGCTCGACGCTGCAAGATGGTCTTTATGATTTTAATGATTTTTATAATATTGTATTTTAAGTTCATATTTGACTTGTGTTTTACTATTTTATCTTAACATGTTGTTTTATAATATCATTTTAAAATTTGTAATGGGTTTTTTTTAGAGGTATAGAACTTTAAATTGCAATAAAACAACGATGGATTATTCGATTGACATGAATTTTTTTTTATTCGAAAGATAATCTTGTGGCATTACATTTTAAATATGATTTCTGGCATATGACCGCCACGGCTGGCTCGGATGTAGTCCAATCTGGACGTCCAATTTTCGATGACTTTTTCCAACATTTGTGGCCGTATATCGGCAATAACACGGCGAATGTTGTCTTCCAAATGGTCAAGCGTTTGTGGCTTATCCGCATAGACCAATGACTTTACATAGCCCCACAGAAAGTAGTCCAGCGGTGTTAAATCACAAGATCTTGGAGGCCAATTCACAGGTCCAAAACGTGAAATTAGGCGGTCACCAAACGTGTCTTTCAATAAATCGATTGTGGCACGAGCTGTGTGACATGTTGCGCCGTCTTGTTGGTATGATTTAATGTAATGCCACAAGATTATCTTTCGAATAAAAAAAAATTCATGTCAATCGAATAATCCATCGTTGTTTTATTGCAATTTAAAGTTCTATACCTCTAAAAAAAACACCCGTTATATTTATATATTTTCATTTTAACATGTTGTTTTTGTTATATATATTTTTTAAATTTGTTTTTTTTTTTAATATATATTTTCATTTTAATATGTTGTTTTTGTAAACTATTTTAAAACTATTTTAATTTTTTACTATTTTTAACTATTTTAAATTTGTACTTTTTATATATTTTCTTTTTAACATGTGGTTTTTGTTTTTGTAATATCTATTTTTTAAATTTGTACTTTTTTTAAAATATATTTTGACATGTGTAAACATTTTCTGTAATGTATTTAACACTAAATAAATATTATTATTATTATTATTATTGACACTTTAGATTTCAAGCGAGCATTACGTTACCCGATGCATTACAGGATCGGCTCGCTAATGTGGATCCAGTTTAATAAAATTTAATTTGTAAATTGAAATTAGATAAGTTTATTGTAACATATCTGACAGTATCAGTGATAAAATTTATAAATTAACAAAGATTACTAATTAAAATTTTTAATTAAGATTAAAATATTGAGATTAAATTGATTTAATTTGTTCTTCGGAATGATGTTTTATGTTGCTGGACTTCTTGCAGGTCTCAGGTGCAGTTGTAAGTTTAATTTTATCGGACTCTGGATATAAATTTCTGGACTCTTCTTCTAATATTTTGTCAAATACTTGGACGAATAAATCAACATTTTCTTTACTGAAGACCATCGGTGGTTTTAATTTTATAACATTGCAGTCTGGCCCATCAGAGCTTATCAAAATATTTTCATATTTCATCCTGAAATTACAATTAATTAAATTAAATAATTGTGGGGGAAATAGAAACGGTTGCGAACCATTTTGTGGACTGTCTTTTTTTTTACTTTTTTTGTCACAAATGTCAAAATTTTAGGCCGTAACTCAAAAGTGATCATATATTTGTGATCTAAAAATGTATTAGTAAACCAATTTTCCAACAAGATTTAAAAAAAAATATTTCCCTAAAATTATGACTGCTATTTTAGCCAAAATATTATGAAAAAAATATTTAAAAAACTCATGTTTTCCTAGTTTTCGAGTTAGAGCAGATTTGGGTCAGTTTTTTGCCTATAATTCCATAAATTTTGCCCAAACTTCAAAATGGATCAAATTTTGTTGATCTATGACCAAAAATACATATTTGTACCAATTTTCAATAAACTCGGAGACAAAAATGTTTTTCCTAAAATTATGAAATTTTGATCAAAATTTTTTTGACTTCGATTTTAGCCAAAATATAGTTTTAAGCTAATTTCGGGGTGAGGATTATGATAAAAATATTTTAAAAAATAATGCTTTCCTAGTTTTTGAGTTAGAGCCGATTTGGGTCAGTTTTTTGCCCATAATTCCAAAACTTTTGCCCAAACTTCAAAATGGACCCAATTTTCTTGATCTATGGCCAAAAATACATATTTGTACCAATTTTCAATAAAATCGGAGACAAAAATTTTTTGCTTCAAAATCACGATTTTTTTAAGGTCTACCCCTTACGATTTTTTCGATTTTTGGCCATTTTTAAGGGTTTTGGATTACTGCCCATACAAAACTTAATACTTGGTTTATTAAAGCCCAATTTTTTTTTTAGATTAAACAATGTAGTAGAATTTTAAAAATTCAAACCGCAGATTTTTATCTCTAACAATTTTTATGTTAGAATTTATGAAAATTTTCAAAAAATTTAAAAAAAAACTAAAAATTTTCAAAAAATTTTTTTGTTTCAAAATTTGGTTACAAGTCAATTAGGACCTCAAGATTTCAAAAATTTCAACCGGAGGTCTTTATCGCATTTCGTTTTTGAGATACGTCCATACGAAGATGAAAATTTCTATAAATCAGCCCATATTAAAATTTGTCATAATTTTAAAATATGAAAAACAAATAAGGTCTCAATATTTTTTTAGACTAACTAAACTACGAGGAATCCAAAATTTCTAACCGCTGGTCGTTATCACTAACCGTTTTTGAGATGCGCTTTTTTTAAATTCACAATTTTCACAAATAAAGTAAATTATGCTATTATCGTTCTTCGGGGCATTTCGAGAAAACTGTAATGCATACAGTTTGATACTTTTTATTTATTTATTTTATTTTACCTAGATACGACTTGTTTGGCTAACGATGTCGCTGGAGTTTTGGAGGTTCTATCTGTAACCAGTTCAATACCAACGAAGAGTCCAACACCTCTCACGTCTCCAATATATTTGTGTTTCTTCTCCAAATCTTTGCAGGCCTTCAATAGGTAATCACCGACTTCAGTGGCGTGCTCCAGGAGTTTTTCCTGCTCAATCACATCTAAAACTGCGTTAGCAATTGCGCAAGACACTGGGTTACCACCATACTGAAAAAAAAATATGTGAAGCATGAATTTTCATATATTTCAGGGTTTTTAGGTATATAATAAGTGTGAAAGGCCAACAGGTAGGAAAGTAGGTGGGAAAATAGGTGGAGAGGTAGGTGGGGAGGTATGTGGAGAGGTAGGTGGAGAGGTAGGTGGAGAGGTAGATGGAGAGGTAGGTGGGGTGGTAGGTGGGGAGGTAAGTGGGGAGGTAGGTGGAGAGGTAGATGGAGAGGTAGGTGGGGTGGTAGGTGGGGAGGTAAGTGGGGAGGTAGGTGGAGAGGTAGATGGGGAGGTAGGTGGGGAAATTTCAGTGGGTAGATAAATAAACTTCACTTACCGTATTAAAATATTCAACTCCAGTTTTCCTAAAACTTTCAGCAATCTCCCTAGTGGTCACTACGGCTGCTACAGGATGTCCATTACCCATTGGCTTTCCCATTGTTACAATATCAGGCACTATATCTTCTCCATCCAATTGGAAAGCCCACATATGCGATCCAACTCTTCCAAAACCGACCTGGACCTCATCGGCGATACATATTCCACCGGCAGCTCTTATGTTCTTGTACACCTCTCTAAAATAGTTTTTCGGAGGGATGATTTGTCCACCGCAACTCTGAAGGGATTCAGCAATGTAAGCGCAAACCCCAAGGTCTTTGGAACGGAGGTCGTCGCAGATTTTCTTGATATCGTCAGCGTAGAGTTTTCCAAGATCCTCTCCATCTTGGATACGGTATTTTCCACGATAGGTATCGGGACAAGCTGCCTAAAAAGAAACAAAACAAGAATGTTCAATTGTTATCATTCATAGCACTCGAAATTTCAATAAAATTCAAATAAATTTAATTTGCGTTTTTCTCGATTATGTTGTGATGTAAATAAAAATACATGAATTCCATATCTATTTAGACACATTTTTTTCTCGATCATATTGTACAGCAATGCTTCAGACACTTTCTAAATTTAAAACGGGCATATATTACATCATTTATTTCATGATAAATTAAAATTTATCTGACAAATTATAAAGTTGTATATCTATAATCAATGCTGGGTAAAATACTTTTCTGATGTATTCGAAGTACTGAATACAAATACTTTTACAAATACATAACAGTTACGATTCACTTTATCATTTCCAATGTTTTTATTCAAAACTGAAATCCGAATAAGTACTTGATAGTTATCCGTTCCGAAATCAAAGCAATTATTTAATAGGTGTTTACATTTAGCTCCTATTAATGTTTTTAAAGAAAAACTTGAATATTAAAATTTCAGTATTTATACGCTTTAAGTTACATTAAAATGGTTTAAATTAGATTTATACTATACATATTTTAAAGAATATTAACATTATTAAAAGAGAGGATCCTCAAAAATATCAATATATTCCGACCTACCAGTTTTATGTCTGAAATAGAACATTCCGTTTTTCGTCGCATTCATAGTTGCTAAATTATGTAAATGTATTAAAACTGTATAAAGCATTTATATATCTTCACTATATGCAAACAATCAATGATAAAACTAATTAGGTTAGGTTTAGTTAGCACAAAAATATTAGACAGAAAAAAACTTAAACTTGCTAGACGTATATAAACAGGTACTCATAAGGAATTTTTACCTGTTTCCAATGAGATTTATAGATACGTATTTTGAAAAACATTAACTTCATAAAAAGTTCCAAAATTATCAGTTACATATATTCGAACGTTCCTTGTGTTAAAAACCGTATTTTTCTGCCAACTACAGATGCATGAATGATTACTATTGGCTCCCCACTCTTACGACCATGCCTTCTCGTTTCTAACGTTATAATATAATTCATTCTAAGTATATAAGCCTAGTTGCAGTGGACTAATACGGAACATTAACCGAAAATAAAATACAACTAAACGAGAGCGTCGTTGATAATAAACCGTTGGAAATGACTTAGAGATCTATTTTATTCTTAGAGAAACCACTAATAGAGAGGCCAACGTCAATCTGTCTCAGACGAACCAATTGGGCTCAACAGCGCTATGAAGTGACGCCAAGCGGATAAAAACTGAACTAGGCGAAACGAGTAATAGTTTATTATTTACATCTGGTTTACATGTGTTTTCTCGTGTAGTTTGTGTTGCTTTTAAACGTTAGTGTTGCAGTTTGTTTGTTATATTAACTTTTGATAGCAATTATTATTCTTTTTTATATTACTTTATGTTATAATGAGTTATTATAACACAAATTGCTGTGTGTTTGGCTGTCACTCTAGAAAAGGAAGTAACAAAAATATTTACTTGCACTATTTTCCAAATGAGAAACAATTTGTGAATCGTTAATAAATTTGGTGTTGTGGAAGAGATAATAACAAACTAGTATTTATTAAACAAATTAAATAAAAAACAAACACTAAATTATAAAAATCCATCTCGAACATAATTAAATATCTACCCGTGTAATTTTAATGCAGAATTAGGGCAAGCGGTCTTAAATTCTGTACGCAGCTTTTCTAATACATTTTCACTGAACTTTCAGTGCCTGCTTTTGTTTTTAATCAATTTATTTAGGCAAGGAGTTTCTAACAGAGGCTGTGGTTCATACTGTTGTAAGACAGGTTTTTTAAAAGTAGACCACAGGCATTTTAAATCTGTGCTGGTTCATATTTCCATACACAATATATTGTTTCTGGAACAAAAAGAAAAACCAACAGAAACCACACAAAAAAAAAAGAAAAATCAAATATTACAATCAATCAATGCCATGATCTTGGCTTCTTTCATTTTGGTTTGTTAACCACCTGGTACAAAATAATAGGACAGCTGAAATGTGTTTGCATGTAGTTCCTGCTTTACAGGTACAGGACATATTTAAAACTTCAACATCATTACTAAATTTTAATTTCCCAGTGATTTCGTGAGGTGGTGTTCTCAAACTGCTTGTTTGTAAACATAACCCACATATATCGACATGATCATCATTTTTGTCCAAAATTCCGCACAAGATAAGATGTCCGGCGTTTAACAACTCTTCTCCTTCAACTACACACCTAGAAGAAGGTGTTGCACTTAAAAAATTAAAATAATTTAATAAGGATAGCTGTTTATTATCCATTGCAAATCGATGATTTAACATGTAAACAAATATGGACAACTTTCACATTACTCGTTTCAATCAGCTGTTCATAGCGCTTGTAGCGCCGCCATCGGGCATTGTTTTATCCAATAATATCGGTTCCTCTGAACTCTTTGCGCATGCCGACTTTAGTTTGAGACAGATGATATGTTGTCTTTGTAAATCTCTCAGGTTACGCAGGATTCGCGTTATGCCTTCTCTATTAGTAGTTCCTCTGAGATTTTATCAAGTAACTTACAATATGGATGTGGTCTTTCTTTCCCGTTCCGCCAGGAAGGTTGAACTTGTAATGGGAAATATCAATCATCGATGTAAGATGGCCATGGTAGGCACTGGAAAAATATACTACTGAAATCTACATCCCATTGTCCCCCATAACAAACACAAAACAACAATCAAAGCCGTAACATAACCTTAAAAAATAAAGGTACACATTAACTACGGTTTTGATTTTTACAATTTCGTAAAATTATTTCATCAGTTTCTTCCATGTTTCATTTTTGAATACTAAATGGGTGCTGTAACTTAAAATTGTAATAATTTCGTCCAGAATGGCAGGCTGAAATGCCTGCTGAATTTGATCGAATACTTCATAATATTAGTGCTGAAAGAAAAAAAGCAAAACAATGACATTAGTAATGATTTACACAACATTTGAAGGTTATGATAAGACATATCACGTGACATAGTTTTAAAATGATAAATGAACTTTAACCTCACATTTTTGGAGAGATGACAGATGATTTTTTTATGATTAGATCTTAAAAATTTTAGATTTATTACATATCAAGTGAAATGTATTAATGTTATCTTAAATGTTTATGATAAAAAATAACAAGTAAACAATGTACTGTTTATTGTATCATGGCGTGATCATCGTTAATAAATTATGCATCACAATCTTTTTTTGTTAGATTGTCCTTAATTTGTGATTAATTATTTGTAAATACAGAGGCTATTGTTTATAACGACTAATCGGTTTTTGCGATCAGATTTCAAAGTCCCAGCCATAAACATATCTTTTTATACGTCAGACTTATCGCTTATAATCGGATATTACGACGAAATTAATATAACTAAAAAATTTATGTGAAGTGTGAATTTTCACACATTTCAGGGTTCAGTTATTTAGTAAGTGAATGCCAATATTTAGGTTTCTAAATATGTGCAGTATTTTTTTTTATATATCAAGGTTCATTAAGATTTGGAAAATTGCGCCTATGGCTTCCATTGGTTGTTTTAAGTCATAACTCCGCCCCTCTGATTTCGTGTATTCAATTTCAACAATTTCTACTAGTTATTAAATTTACGCGTTTAAAAATTAAATGCAACATTTGCCCAAATATAACTAGAATTTTGAAAAAATAATTTTAACAAAATATAAATGCAAAAAAACAGAAAAAATAATATTGTCTCGAGACCGGAACCCTAGTTTGCAAATTAGAACGCAAGAGCGTTAACCATTACACCATGAAAGCATGCTGGTTTACTTTGTTACATAAGTTATTAAATATTTTACATGGTCAAACAACAAACACAATAAATGCGTTATTTTCCGAAAACATAGTCTGATCAAAAATTCCTTGTGCTACTCCGGTTCACACAAATGTACATCACTTAGAATTTTTTCAGATTTTTTTGAAACCATCTGGGCTACAGGGTGCGGTACATTTTTTTTTTGCACAATTTTGGCAAAAATCGCTTCATACTAATTTATTTGGCAAAAATAAAATTTTGATCGTTAATCCACGTACTAAGGGCTTTCATTTGATACCCTACTCAGAATTTTAAAAAAATATTTTTTTTTCGTTGAGCAGATATTTGTTTATATTTTTAGGGGGGTATGTTTTTTAGATGTTTTAGTATTTTTCCTATGTGCGGGTCAAAGAGTTGTATAAGCATACCAAATTTCAACTCTCTAGGTTTAGCCCTTTGGCTACAATTTTTACCGAACAGACAGACAGACCGTGTTTAGTGCGAACTAAATTTTTAATTTGTGGCTTTAATTGATGGGACTTTGAGACCAATTGTTTTTAACATAGTAAATCGGGCTTTATAAAATAATTTAGCCGATTGTTGTAGCGTAGTGGTTATATAATCCTATACGAGAAATTTACCGTAATAAATTTTCAAATTGTTAAAAATATTTTTAATAGATTTCTAATTTATTTTATTTTATTTTTTCTTGGTTTAATATTTATTAATTTAACACACCATGGTACGTCAAACATTACAATCCTTGACATTAAAAACTTTTGCCAAAAATCAACTCCAAACATTTATTTTTAAACATTTCGTTTGCCAAAATTATAATTAAAATAAAATTTTATGCAAAAGATAATGCAGCAGTTGTTTCTTTCTAAATAGTCCCTTGCAGATATACGCGATTTTATGGCAAAAAATCAGCTTTGGCAATCTTCTCCAAAAAACTGTCAACGCCTTTTCTACTTCTAGAAGTTTACATTTTTTCGAATTGCTATTAGATCAACTTCTTTGTTTTTTCGAAGTGGAATATAAGTTGGTAGCAGTGTGTAGTTTCTGCAGGGGACTATTTCGACCATGCCTATTTTAATTTAGATAATTTTTTTGTTTAAGTTTTGTGGCCTTACTCATATCTTCACTAAGTTTTTTAACGTCATATTTAATAATTTTGTCCCTGAATAGATATTTTAATCTAATAAAACCACTTAGATAATTTTTTATATAGTTATTAACTTGATACAAATTAAATTGTTACTTAGTAACAATGCATTTAACTTCTCATTTCGAAAAAAATGACTATTATTAGAAAGTATTATGATTATTATTAGTGGAACGTACAGTCATTTACTGATAACAAAAGTATTAGAGATGAGTAACAGTGTTTACTTAAGGCTAGGAACCAAGGACACTGAGATATGCACCAGATTACACTGGTGTAATAATTGTTTGACATTGAAAATAATCATTTTTTTCATGCGTTTTAAAATGCAAAGCAAAGATATATAATTGAAACGCAGTATTCGAAATGCTATTCCTTGCAAAATTAAATGCCTCTTTGCATTTTTATGTGCTCGTCTTTACAATTTTATTTACATTTCTTTGCGGCTTTAAATAAAGTTATTTGCAAAATTGCATATAAAGTTGTTTCACTAGAACAGTGGTTCCCAAATTTGCTCGCTATCCAATACACCGTCAATGTTTTGTCAATGTTTCAGAATTTTGTCAATGTTTTGTAATTTTTTTGAGAGTCTTGTAGGTATTTAATAAATTATAACAAATTTTTATATTAAAAATCATAAATTTCGATACTTAAGATGCGCACAGATCAAGAACCAGCTATAGCTATCCAGTTATCCAGTCAGTCAGATAAATTTTGTAAGAACGGTGTTGAAAAAAATGCAATAACCTTTGAAATAAATATCAGATAAAAAATATCTGTTGTACTTTTTCAGTTCACATTAATGTGCATTACTCAAAATTTTTTCAGATTTTTAGATTAAACCCCTGGGTTATAGGGTGTGGGACAAAATTGTTTTTGCACATTTTTGACTAAAATCGTGTTAAAATAAAGAAATTTAAAAAAAAAAATTAAATTTGAAAACTAATTTTTAAAATTTAGTTTTCATTCCTTAATCTTCGTCTTAAGAGCTCTTTTTGATACCACACAATAAATTTTAAATAAATATTTTATTGGTTCCCATCAATGTGCATTGTAGAGAATTTTTTCAGATTTTTAGATCAACCCCTTTGGTAAATAAGGTGGGGCACAAAAGTTTATTGAAACATTTTTGGAGAAAATCCGATAAAAAAAAATTAAAAAATTAAAATTTGTTGCTTTATACTGTTTCAAGGTTTCATTTGATATCCTACTCAAAATTTTTAAAAGAAATAATTTTTTCATTAAATACATATTATCTGTCTCATTTTGTAATACGTAACTAACAGGGAAAGTTCATTTTTTATGTTGTATACTGACAATACATTTATAATATTATCATAGGATTGGTTCACACGGATACGCCAAAGTCTGTTTACACCACAACAGTCACCAAAGTAACCAGATTTAGTTTCGTATTACAAATTGAGACGGATTATATTTGTTTATATTTATTTCGCGATGTATTTTTTTAAACTCTCTCTAGTTTTCCTATGTGCGGGTCAAAGAATTGTATAAGCATGCCAAATTTCAACTTTCTATGTTCAGCCGTTTGGCTACAATTTTTACCGAAGAGACAGACAGACACATGAGTGACGTTATAAGGGTTTTTTGGTCATACCTACAAAACCCTAAAAAGAAGGAATCTACAAATTAACGATTAGGTCTACGGGCCTTATTGACCAGTGCGTTAATGTGTTAAAAATCTTCAAAAAACTAATATTTATAAATTTTTTAGTTTAGGGACATTTTTAGATTTTTTTTAAACATTACTCCATAAGTATTTAATTGAGGTAACATGGGTCATTGACCCTAGCCTTAAGTTTATTTTCCACGGACTTAGCATACTTTTTTTAGTATTTTAACTCACTGCTCTAGCGTTATGATGTCTTTGTTTCCTGTGTGTATCTGAGCGAGCCTGATGGCTAAATCATTAGCTTCTGATCCGGAGTTGACGAGGAAGCAGACATTCAAGGATTCAGGAAGAGTGGCTGTTATCCTTTTCGCCAGGACAACGAGGTTGTCGTGCAGAAATCTGTTGTTTGTATTTAAAGTTGACATCTGAGCACATCCAGCCTCTACAACGTGGGGATGACAATGTCCCACTAAAAAAAAAAGATGTGTGAATTTTGATACATTTCAGGGTTTCGCAGGTATCTATAATAGTATATGACGGCGGTCAATTTTGTTAGGGTACAACCATGTATGAAGATTGATGTCAGCGCCTATAAGCGCTTGCTAACATTAGCCGTGAACCCAGAAAAAATATCACCTTATTTTTAATATTTTTTATTAAATTTGTAGCGAATCATTTATATTTCATAGTAATTAATAAATTTTGTAAGTAATTAATATTAATAAAATTTCTTAGATGCAGCTATTTAGCGAAAATTACAATTAGTTGTAGGTAGAATAAATTTTAATATTTTGTTATGAATTTGTTTTATAGTCTGCAAAGTGGTATGTTTTAGTAGATATATTTATTTATTTATTTATCAGTACAGGTTTCTCAACAGGATACAATCCCAATTACAGAGAGATACACATCAAAACAATAAAAAGAAAGAAAAAAAAAAAGAAAAAATTAAATTATTTTTGCAAATAATTTTTTAAATTTACATTTATCACATTTAAATATGTCTGCAAAATTAACACTGAATAATATTAAAATTAACAAATCTCCCTTTAATCGAACAGAAACGTTCGAATAAATTTTATCATCAGCGGCAATATTACACCCTAAGCAACTACAGGAACATTAATTATAAACTAGGTCATTTTTTGATGAAGAAATTTCAGCACTGGCGCTGGTAATAATCTTTCTATGTGTTCACTAACCGGCATCAAAATGCGCCAGCAGTAAGTGCTTATAGGCGTCTGTTTATAAGCGTCAGAAGCAATCTTTCTACGTGTTCATACCTTTAACAATAGGGGATACGCATAAAATTTATATTTTCTTAAAACTACATTTTCTTGATATGTTAATGTTAGTTATGTCACCTAACAAAACAAAAATTACATTTTAATTCATATTTCAGCCAAATTTTTTAATTAAAATATTATAAATTTAAAATAAGCCGACCACAGCGCGAAGGTTGCCGAGTAAATACGACTGAGCATGACGTCAAACCCCAGACAGCCCAGACTACAACATAATCTTTACGTGTGTATATTGTATTGTTCGAGAATTTTTGTATTTGTTTTTAAACAATTTTTCACGCATTTATTATTAAAATGGCAGATAAAGATTTTGTTTGGGCTCAGAGTGATAATTTACCCAACATTGATGCTTTTATGCTCATGGAATATATGAAAAATAATGAATGCTACAGTGCTGAAGAAATACGTGGTGTCAAAACAGACTTGTAAGTAAACCATTTATGTATTCTATAACTTTATGTAAACAATAAACGCTGCAACTCTGTAAAATGTAAATATTTATGTAATTTAGATGTCAGAATTTTACTACATTGTTTACATGAAGTTACAAAACGTTAGAGGCATAATTGAAATACTGCAATATAGGTTATATATTTTAATAAAAAATTTAATTCGGTAAACATGTATATATTGTTTTTATAGAATTAAACTTTATTTTAATTAAAATCACTCTAACTTTACACAATCTATAAAAGTTATACAAGCAAATAAGTTCACGACAGACTGTGTAGGCTGTACGCTGTACACTGTGTAGACTGTACGCATTACACTTATGTAGGGTATGACGTCACACGTGGTTTTCGCGCGCTACATACATTTATGATTTTTTTAAGCTTTCAAATTAAAAAAAAAATGCAAAACTGTTTTTTATGTTATATGCAACAAGAGGAATATATATATATAAAAAAAAAAAAAAAACATGCCTATCCCCTATGATGATTGAGAGGAACAATTATAAACATTATAATTGTTTGATATAATATAAAAGAGTACGACTGTCTGTTTTTCTGTCTGTATGTCTGTATTAATTTTAATAAGCCAATATTTCTTACCATGTGCAACATTATTGATACAATCCAAATAGGCCTCTCCTTTCTCATCGTACATGTACTGTTTCTCGGCCCTCACAATTTTGAGTGGATCTTGACGGAAAAATAACTGACAGCTTTGCCTAAACAAAAATAAATATTCAATAATTTTTATTTAAATAATTCATTAAAGTAAAAAAAAGACCTTGACTTGCCCCGTCCTTGCACATGATCTTGCTACTTGTCATCATGGCAAAGTCAATCAAAAAAGGTCAATTTTTTAATAAAGAAAAAGAACAATATTATTTTATTAATACATAAGTATCACATAGTTAATTAGTTAGTTAACATTTCAGTAGGGTAACCATTTTCTTCAAAAATTAAATGATTTTTACCGACCGCCAACATATATAAGGGAGGTATTGTGATCATACCGATTTTGACATTTCGAGATTTTGATGGATCTCCACAAATTAAGGTCCCTACATAACGTTTTGACTATTTTTAGCATGTTGTCTATCCGTCTGTCTGAACAGAGAGACAGACGGACAGACGTGTACACAGACAGACGGACACAGACAGACATCCGTCTGTCTGTGTACACGTGCAGAGCAAATTCGGCTCAAAGGATTTTTATGAAACTTCATATTTAAGCTTATGACATGGATTATGAAATAGGAGTTTACTCGTGTCGATTTTAAGATTTCAGAATAGAAAAATATTTCGAAAAAATTGATTTAACAAAAGTTGCTATAAATTCAATAACTAACAACTTTTATTTCAGACATTTTTTGATAAAACGAAAAAAATTTGAAAACTTGACTCAACCTCTTTCGAATTTTTTTTTAAGTATCTATTTTTTCATACTTATATGCAGGGCTTGGAACCTGAACTGAATCGAAAACCGAAAAAAACCGTTATTTTTGTCGGAAGGAAAACCGGAACTGAACCGAAAAAAAATATCGGTTTATTTCGGTTCAGATAATGTTTATGTGAGTGAATATAAAATACATTTTATTTAAGATTATTTTTGAAACTGATGAGCAGAAAAAAATCGTAATTTTTTGAACTGAAAAGTAAAAAAAAAATGCGTTATTATTATTTCGGGGGGAGGGGGGTTGAACACTCAGAACCCCCCTGGCAGCGGTCTTGGTATATCACAAAATAAGGAACAAAAGGTTCTTCTAAATTATACTAGAAACTAAATTTCTAATACAAATAAAAGCAATTAAAAATTTATCACTCGGAACTGAACCGAAAACCGAAAAAAACCGTTATTTTTGCCGGAACGAAAACCGGAACCGAACTGATATATTTTTTTAACTGAACCGGAACGAAAAAAATAACTTTTCGAAGCCCTGCTTATATGTAACGTTTCCATGGTCATGATAAATAATATCTTTGTTAGAAAATATTAGGCCAAGTTATTTCTACTCTGCTGCTAGAATGTATTTTACAATACAAGTACTTTGTGATGGTGGTCGATTCTGTGGTGGCCACAGCTGATTTTTATCATTATTATCTTAAATAGTGTTTTTAATTAAACGTGCTTACCCAATGTATTTTTCCCTTTCTGCTATTGTCTCAGATTTGGACATCTGCTCCCTGGAAGGTAGTCGGGTGTCCATATTGAAGGACCTTACAATGGTTGTCCTTTCTGTATGACTTCGTGAACGCAACTGGCGATAGGAAAACTTAACGCTATCTAAAAGTCGATATTCATAAACAGAGATGGACTTGCCCACACTAAAATATAACTAGGCTTAGTATTGTTTTATTAATTATTTGCAAAATTATCACATTGAAACAATAAAATTATCTGACATTACATTTTAATTCCTCGAAACAATGCAAATAAAGATAACGAATAAGTGAATGTTTACTTTTTCAATGTAAATTGAACTATAAATTTGTATAAAGTTTATATAAATGTTGTACAAAGTTTATTTAAATCAAATAATTTTGTACAGGCTGGACACCATTAGGGCGCCGTAATCCAGGGGTGAAAGGGGCGCACCGCAAGAAAATGTATTTCTCTTATGAGTTAAAATCCAGTATAAAAAAGTTATTAATCGCCGGTTGCTTAAAAACCAATTAAATACGAAAATTAGGCAGCTGTCTAGGGTTTGTACTTTTTTGGGGTCCGTGAAACGGTTTTATTATACAAATGTTTTCATTAATTTATTTTTCACTTCGTTGTTATTTGGTCATAATGCCTAGGATACGAGATATTTAAACATAGGCATAACAACCGGAGAATTATGAATCCATAACGCCCTCTCATTACGCCCTCAACAAATATTAGTCCCATTTACAGCCGGTACCTTATTTTTGATTGTCATAGTCTAAAGGTTTCGTATTCTTTTTCATATTTCTGTTTAGATTAAATCTAAACAGAAATATGGTAACAAACTTTCTGTTGCTTTTTGTGCATTTTTCTCGATATATCGTCCGCTAAAAATAATAAGGTTGTATGTCGAAGTGTATTACATTTGAGAAAAAAAAACTTCAAAAATTTTGACATGGAAAAAACCAATATAAGGTTACAATACAAGGAAGAAATTTTTTTAATAACTATATATTAATATGTTATTGTCATTAACGCATTATTTTGAAAATAAATAATTGAATAATACCATTTTAACAATTTGAAAAATGAATATACAACTTTGTGATTAATGGTGAGTTTAGTCAACACTTAGCGATAGCTTTAGTCTTACTCCTATATTTTAATTTTATCCTTAAAAGATAAACTATCGTATCGCTACGAGCAAGTTCATACAACACATTTCTTTAATTTTAGTCCTATGGTTCTGGCCTTGAAAGATAACTAAATTCTAACTTTCCTACGGCTGGGAGTAAATCACGTTAAAACGCACCATGCGCGTGCGCGCACCCCGATTTAAATTCTAAAAGCACCCATCTTGGCCAACATAAGGCCATAAATAGCAGCAACACTTCTAGACTTATTTCGGTACATGTTTACACACAATGTTATATTTGTCAATAACCAAAAATTTTTAATTTTTGACATTTAGAAAAATGATACTATGCGCGTGCGTTAAACTCGACGTCTCATTGGTTACTTGTTAAAAGTTAAAACTCGTTAAAACATTGTATAAACCCGTACTCATTCAAGACGATGAAAGCCAAGACTAAAACTAAGAGTAAGATTCAAATTAACGCAGCAGCTATCGCTAATACCCTTTTCACACTAGATCTTTAAGACGATTGAACTTAAACTTCATCGATGTTTAATATCGGTTTGCTTTCACACTTGATGTTTAATTTGAAGAAGAAATCTCCATGTAAAACTAGTATGTATTGCCAACATAATTTCATATCGTTTGAATTTATTCTGTCATTATTTTGTATATCGAGGTTAGGAGAAGTTTATTTTTTATATTTATTTAAATAATAACGCAAATAATCTTCGCATAACCTCGATATATAAAATGATAACAGCTGAACGTAGATAAAAGAAGAGAAGCACAAATTCAAGGAGTATTTTTTTATAATGGGAATTAAGTTGGCAATGCGGGCGAAGTTTAAGACGCAGATCTCTGTCTTAAACATCGGTCGTGTTTAGACGAGGCCGTACGGTTTCACATTAGCGTTTAAAGATCCATTCACTTAAACATCCGATCTTAAAGATCTAGTGTGAAAAGGGTATAAGTGTTGACTAAACTCACCATAAGAAAAACACGAAACTTAGTACCTTAACGTTACATACAGCTTTGTAGTTCAAAGTAATATCAGGGGAAAATTCAGTTTATAGGTAAAGCTTCAGTTTTTAGGTTTCTGAAAATTGTTAAAAAGGTACCAGAAAAGATAAAAGAAATGTTAGTCACGTATTAAATATTTATTTGATTAAATAACACAAATTAAACAATATGCTTGCAAAATAATAACAAATTAAACATTAATCTTACAAAAAATTAAGATAATTTGAACTGAAACTGAAACATTCAAAATAAAAAAAATTAAACGAAATAAATTGTATTTTTATTATTTTCTTGAGATTTACTATCTTGGCAATATTGTTTCATAATAAGATTTATCCATAGTAGGCATCCAATCCAGCATAGATTTTAAAGCGATTACCTTGTTTTCTGGTAACGGATTTTTATTTGTAAACCTTAATGTCTCTAAATATATTTAACAAGTCTTCAAGACCTTGTTTTATTCTTTTTAATATTTTTTGTAACCCAGGTGTCTGAAAAAGATGTTTTATATTTAACATAAAAGATGTTGTTTGTCAAACATTCAACCATAAATTATGAATTAAAAAAAAAAAACAATTAAAATACAAGGGTGTATGTTTTAACATACAACTATGTTTTGTAAGTTTTTTATTTTTTAAGACATACAACTATGGTTTTCTGCTTTTTTCTCCGACACCGGTAATGCTATCTTATGGAAATTATTGGAACAAGTAGGTTACGTGACATACAACTCTATAGTATTAAAAAGTGCATTTGACAAAAAATGTCACATACAACCTTATTATTTTCAGCCGACGATATTCGGGTAATTCTCTAATGATTTGTTTGCCTGGTAGGGGCCGCAATGAAGGCCTAGGGCTCCGAATTTTCTTAGTCCGTCACTGCTTATATCAATTCAAGTAGATATTAACTTTTTAGTTAAATTGTGTTAAATTTGATTAAGTTACTACGATACTATTTTGACGTTTGTTAGCACGTGTGTTATTTGTTCTTATATAGATTTACGTATGGTACATTTGTTTTTAAACATTGTGCTGCTGACGTCAGCGCATGGTGTCATTATTTGTATAAGTAGTTTAAACCGCTAAACGCTAACTAGAAACAGCTGCTCAATACAATTTTTTTGTAAATTCTATATGAATTTTATAGTAATAGCTTCGTGAATGCCTTTATATTCCAGTAGGAATATATTGTCCTTTCTAGGCATTATATTTTCACCCCTTAATCCCCCCCCCCTTCTCGAGATTTCGACTTGGCAGACCTTGCGTTGACTATGCTTAACCTTTAACCTTTTTTACTTTTTTAAATAAAAGATAGATCACATTTCATTTCTAAAATTACTAATTTCTATATAATCCCCCATTTTTAATATGCAATACCTGGTTATTTGTCATTTTTAAAGATTTTATCATTGTCCTGTTTCAGTTTCCAGTTTTAATTATTTCCTTATTTAGTTCCGAAGTTAAAAAAATAAATAATTATGATAACATATTGCATATTACTAAACAATGTATGTTTTTTCATATTTTTAATTTTAATTAGATTAGGATTAACAAACAAAAACATATTTCCTAACACTGTTGTTCTGTTTGTTACTTTTTAAACTAATTTATTAATAATCTAAATAGATATTGGACTGCGTTTATCGTATTTGAGTATCATGTGCTCATCAAATGTCCTGCCCCTTGTAACATCTAAATTAGGCAACATGCAGTACAGATATGTAGATGTTGTTGCGTAAATACCAGAAGTTATCGGTACTCAAGATTCAATTTGAAAATGATTATGCAATTCGCAGTACAGGAATTTGTAAGTACGGTTGCATATTTTACAAGAGTTGGATAATATTTCTAGCGCACAGCATCAACGGCCTTTGGCATTAAACGGCACTCGCGGCTTTTGTCCCACAAGCCCTATTTGCATGGCGCGGATCCCGGTAATATCCATCCATCCGCAAGTTGAACTTTTTGAAGGCACTTATAAAATATGGGTCCTTGGCACAGGACCGTTGTTTCGCCTAGGCCAGGGGTCGGCAATCTTTCAGTGACAAAGAGCCAAATCTATATTGAAAAAAAAAACACAATAACATGGAAGAGCCGCTAAAAAATATATGCCATGTTTAAGAAAAAAACGTAAAAATTGTTTATTTGTTTTAAAATAATCAAGTATTACAATAAATTAATATTTACTTATACATTTAGTTTGTGATACCTATTTTTTAAAAGATTGAACGATTCTGGAAGACGGTTCCAAGCTTCGAAACTTTATTTACATTTTGAAGATTGCGAATTTCGGTCCACTTATGCTGGGAAGATAAAATTCACTTTTTTCTTTCTAAATTTTCCAGTTCAGAATTAAGTTTAAAAAATATGTAATTCCATAAACCTTTGGATTTCAAATCCACTAATTGAAGGTGATAAATGTAATTGCTACATATCTACTTCAATTGGTTTTGTCAAAAAAGCTAGTGTAGCTTTAGATTTTCCAAACTTTTTAAATCTATCTCGAAAAGCTTCTTGCATGTTAACAATAGTTTGTGCAAAAAAAAAAAATTGCAGTAATAACATGTTTTTGTAATTTAATAAAATGTAAAAATGTTTTTGCACGTAAATCATTCACAAATACAGATAACTTTTTTTCGAAACAAATAACTTCTTCTAAAAGGGAATATGCAGTAACTCGGGGAATTACCGGGCGTGAATTGCACCGTAAAACATTCTGAAAAATACAAAACCTGTATAGTACAGGCAGAAAGTTGAAAATTAAAAAATAGATTATATTAAAATAAAAACCAGCCAATTTTCAAAGAGCCACAAAATTTTCTAAAAGGGTCGCATGCGGCTCCGGAGCCGCAGGTTGCCGACCCCTGGCCTAGACCAACGAGGCCAAGGCCTAGGGCCCGCTTATATAAGGGGCTCGGTCGTCGGTCTTAATTTTATTTTGTAAAGTTACTGATTTTACAAAAAAATAAATAACAAAATGAATAACATTAACATCATAAATATACCAGGAAATTCAGTGTTCACCTCCAAAATATAAGTGCTGAGCAAAAGAAAGGTCTTCACCTCCAAAATGTAAGTGATGAGCAAATAAAAAAAATAGTTCCTCCTCTTCAAACTACAAACGCGGAGATTTTGTAACAAAATCTCGCGGACCGGCAAAAAAATCTCACGAACCGGTGCCGGTCCGAGGACCGGCGGTTGGGAAACGCTGATCTACAGATAATATTATTATGCAATCATCTCCATCCTCATCTTAACTGTAAGGGCCAATTCACAGGGCTGCACGTCAAGAACGCGGCCCGTTTAAAGACGCCGACAAGATCACGAAAATTTCAAAGACAAAACCGCTCGTTCTTGAAAACTACAATTTTGTCACTTATTTTTCTTTTTTGGGCACTTTGTTGACTTTGGTCTTTTTCGCATAAGTCGTCTTGATCTCTTAAATATGAGATCTTACCGTGTGTACCGTATACCTATACTTGTTAGATCTTTGGTTAACTGATTTTCCTATCTTTTCCCATGTCTTCCCACTGGTTTCTTATTAGATCTTCTTTACCATTCTGTATTCTTTCATCCCCATCACTTGTCATATCCACTGTAATCATCTGTCCTATCCAACAATGCCCAGGATAATACAGAGAAAGTTAGAAAATAATATATATTTTGAGAACTAACGGCATTTTTTAAAATAATTGATGATTCAACTATTTGCGAATTTCTCAAATATTGACTCATTCATATTCGAAAGTTTAAAAAATAATTTTTGAATAAGAATGGAAAATTCGGCCAACACTTTTCAATTACAGTTATAAAAATCAGCTGTGGCCACCACAGGACCGACCACCAACACAAAGTACTTGCATAAAATACATTCTAGCAGCAGAGTAGAAATAACTTGGCCTATCAAATAACAGCGATATCATAACCATCGAAACGTTACATATAAGTATGAAAAAATATACTCAGAAAAAATATCGAAAAATGTTTCATAATTTTTTCGTTTTATCAAAAAATGTCTCAAATAAAAGTTGTTAGTTATTGTATTTATAGCAACTTTTGTTAAATAAATTTTTTCGAAATATTTTTCTGTTGCTAAATATTCACAAAAATCTTAAAATCGACACGACTAAACTCCCATTTATAGTCAATAGATTTTTACGAAAAGTTGATCAACTCGTGCCATTGATGTCAAAAGCTTAAATATGAAGTTTCATAAAAATCCTTTTAGCCGAATTTGCTCTGCACGTGTACACAGAGAGACGGACGGACAGACAGACGGACAGACAGACAGACAGACAGACAGACAGACAGACAGACAGACAGACAGACAGATAGACAGACAGACAGACGGACAGACGGTCAGACGGACAGACAGACAGACGGACAGACGGACAGACAGACAGACCGACAGACATCATGTTAAATATAGTCAAATCGTTATGTAGGGACCTCAATTCGTGGAGATCCATCGAAATCTCGAAATGTCAAAATCACAATACCTCCGTTATATATGTTGGCGGTCGGTAAAAATATCGTTACCAAGTAAACTCGGTTCGATTGTTACAATGTTCTATGTTTTTCTAGAGACTTCTAGAGACTTCTAGAGACTTCTAGATTGTTCCATGTTTTCCATGGATATGACTTACTAGAACTTTCCAGATTATTCCAGGAAATTCAACTACAGGCATCCCATATGAAATTTGAACATTTTCGTCTCAATATGAAATTTCTTAAAAATCCGTTCAACCGAATTTGTTCTACACACGTCCAAAGACCATCACGCTAAAAACAGTTGATTCGTGTTACAAAAGCCTAATCCATGCTCATCTGTAAAAAATTTGTAAGAAGATTACAATAGTTCCCTATTTGCATGTTACGGTTTGTAATGATTGGCGGTTTTCATGAATGCATTAGTAAATAGTTCGGAGTTGCAATTTGCTGGCAATTATGAATGAAGGTATCGGGGACCAGTGGCGTCCGTAGTGGGGAGGGCATGCAGTTGCTCCAGCGGTCAAGGTCGGCAGCATGATCAGTAGTGCCATTGACTTCAGCGAAGAATATTCTTAACACATCTTCAACTCCTACCGACACACCGATTCAACGTATAAGTAAGTTTTTAAAATACTTTTTATTTTATTCACTCTTTACGTTTTTACCCTAATATGCATATTCATAATTTTATTTTACATTTAATTATACATGTTTGCGTGTTACAAATGTAAAACTCAATGAGATTTAATTTGACATGCAATCTTAAAACATTGCTAAGATTTGTATTTATTTATTAATCACGATTAATGGCAATACCGATTAACTTAAATCCTATCAAGAGTGTGCGTTAGTGTTTTTAATTTATTTTTGAAAAATTGTAATTTATTACTGTTTTATATTGTTTTCCAAGTATTATTTTATCAATTTAATAATTTTTTATTCCTTTTATTTTGATAATATTGTTATTATTAATGGTTGTTTTATATCTTTGTCTCTAATTTATGAATATTGTTGTAGTAATTTATATAAATAAATATATAATTTTGACAGCTTATTCCTTTTTGTGGGTCCGTCAATTTTAATTTTCGAAAATAATGGTTTAGGCAGAGTCGGTTTTTGTTCATTTACGTCTCTGGGAAGAAAATATTATTACGCTTCTATTTCCCCGAAGCAAAATATGATATTTTTTTTATTTTTATAACTTTAAGTACACTATTTTGTTTAGTGGACTTAAACAAATGTCCTGAAAATATTATTACAACCCTGTGAAGTTGAAGACATTACTGTTTTTTTTTTCGGACCATTATGCGGGCCACAAATTTATAAGGCAATTATTAGAAAAAAATTAAAAAAATATATATAAAAAAATATTCACAAATTCTTAATATTTATTAATTACTAGCTGTTGTGCCCGTACCTCGTAAAGTTTTTGTTATAACGTAAATGATATGTGACATTTCAAATTCAATTAAAACAGAAAATAATGATTTGTTTATTTAAAACCACTATTTTATATATTTTTTTATGTTAAGTAAATAATAAGTGAGATATTTTAAGTTGGTAGGTAGCGCTTCCCATAGCTCCCCAAATATATCTCATTAAAAACTAAATTGAACCGAGAAAAATAATCCTTTTAATTAGAATTAATCTTTTTACCGACCGCCAACATATATAAGGGAGGTATTGTGGTCATACCGATTTTGACATTTCGAGATTTCGATGGATCTCCACGAATTGAGGTCCCTACATAACGTTTTGACTATTTTTAGCATGATGTCTGTCGGTCTGTGTGTCTGTCTGTCTGTGTACACGTGCAGAGCGAATTCGGCTAAAAGGATTTTTATGAAACTTCATATTTAAGATTTTGACAACAATGGCACGAGTTGATCAACTTTTGGTAAAAATCGGTTAACTAGAAATGGGAGTTTACTCGTGCCGATTTTTGCGAATATTTCATAACAGAAAAATATTTCAAAAAAAATTATTATTATACAAAAGTTGCTATAAAAGCAATAACTAACAACTTTTCTTAGAGACTTATTTTGATAAAACGAAAAAAAATTTAAAAATTTTTCGAAATTTTTTTTAAGTAACTATTTTTTCATACTTTCTGCTAGAAGTACTTGGTGATGGCGGTCGGTCCTGTGGTGGCCACAACGTTTTTTTTTATTTTTTATTTTAACAACCTTTATTTTATTAATTTTGCCCACATTCCTCGCAAACAAGTTTTGTTACATACATTTTTCTGTTAAGTCAATAAGGGAGATATTTTTTAGTCTGTCTGTTTGTCTGTCTGTCCGAGATTCACACGAAAACAGCTGGATATATTTTCACTTAATTTGGCACAATGATAGAGTAAAACCTGGATTAGAACATAGGCTATAAAGCAGCTCAATTTTTTTATTCTAGAGGGTTAAAACTGTTTATTAAAAACTTAAAATGTCTCTCTTATGCAATAACTAACAACTTTTATTTGAGATATTTTTTGATAAAACGAAAAATTTTGAAAAATTTTTCAAAATTTTGTTCTAAGTATTTTTTTTTTCATACTTATATGTAACTTTTCCATGGTCATGATAAATGATATCTTTGTTAGAAAATATTAGGCCAAGTTATTTCTACTCTGCTGCTACAATGTATTTTATGCAAGTACTTTGTGATGGCGGTCGGTCCTGTGGTGGCCACAGCTGATTTTTTTTATTGTTGAGAAATTATATGTAGAGCCTAAACATTCAATAAATTAGTTTAATAGTACATTTATTATATTACAAAAAAATGTAATTATTTTTACTGGTCCGCGGTAAGTTTTCGGTTGAGAAACGCTTATTTTCTGTGCTACTTGAAATTGAAATATTTCACTTATCATTTACGTTACATTAATTACGTTACAACATTACAAAAACCCTAGGAAGTACGGGTATTCCAGCTAGTTACTCAATATAGATATGGGTGATTTAAAAACAATTTATAAATATTATACTGGATGCAAATATGTACCTACTTTTACTTTTTCATTGGTTTTTATTGATTTTAATTTTCTCTTTCTACTAATTTTTTTAATTTTTATTGTGTTTAAATTATTTTTTCAAAATCTTAGTTATATTTTGGTAAATGTTGCATTTAATTTTTAAAAGCGTAAATTTAATAACCAGTGGGAATTGTTTAAATTATAATTTAATTCTGTTTCAATGTACACGAAATCAGAGGGATGGAACTTATAACAACCAATGGAAGCCATAGGCGCAATTTTTAAAATTCTTAATGAACCTTGCTATATAAAAAAAAAATACTGCACATATTTAGAAAACTAAATAATGGTATTAGGCGTTCGAATTAAAATTAACAAAAAAAATATTTTAATATATATAAGCGGTTCACTTTTGTAAGAACAAACTAACAGGAAATTTGATTTCAATAGTTTGCACCTTTGAAATTGTATGTCATGTTGGTATTAAAAATGTCACTTTTTTAAAATGTCGATCCATTTGACATATGTCATAATGAAAAATGATATCTTAATTATAATGATCATAACCTTCAATCCTAAAGTCGGTTTTACAGCGTAAGAAATATTTTTAATTGACATTTAAAGTCAGTAATACACTATAAAAGTTACCAAAATAACCAGATCTAGTTTGTTCTTACAAAAGTGAACAGCTTATATAAAATTTGTTTTGGCATCCCAAATAATCATCATTCCCTTACTACAGTCTGCTCCAAACGGTTAAGCGGAACTAAATTTTGCAATCTAGTTACTTTCATCGTTTAAATCGTGCTTTTCGACCGTTTTGTTTAAGCTTTGTAAATCATATTATCTGTCTCATTTTGTAATACGAAACTAACAGGAAAATTTCATTTTTTATGTTGTATATTTAAAATATCATCTTAGGGTGGTAATTCTGAAGTAACACCTTTCAAAATATTGGACAATTCATAATTGACATTAAATTATATGTCAACTTACTAACACAAATTGTATATAACACAAATTGTATATAACACAAATTGACTAGTATTTGAAATATATTTTATACAACCAGAACAGAAATTATGAATAAGCGAAATAAGATGAAATAAATATTTGTATATAATTCAAAATATTAGACATGTCAATCACAAATTTGACATGTCAATTTGGTATCTGACATGTAGTTTTTGAGTGAAGATAACCTCAGTATAATGAAACTTTATCAAAAATGTAAAAGCCTGATTTACAAGTTTACATTGTTTCAAAAAAGTCTATTTACACCACAACAGTCACCAAAGTAACCAGATTTAGTTTCGTATTACAAATTGAGACAGATTATACTTACAATACACATTTTTTGTTAAGGTTAATATCATTTTAAATTGTCATTTTCTTTATATTTTGATTTTTTGTGTCATTCTTAATACAAATTTCCCATTTATTAATTTTTTTGTCATTAAAATACATTAAAAAAATAATTTAATTTTGACATAGGTCATTCGTTTCCATGGTTTCATTGTTGTAATTTTAAATTTTGACATTGCAACGTGAAAAATGAAATAACCCAAGCAAGGTCCCTTGTCGTGACAACCTAAAAGAACGAAATTCCCATTTAGTTCCGCCTAAGCGTTTGAAACAGACTGTAAATACCTACAAAACCCTGAAATGTGTGAAAATTCACACTTCACATCAATTTTTTTAAATTACCCAGTAACACAGAAAGAAATATTAAAATACAATAATAAAATAATGTGATGAGAAAATTATAATTTAGTGTGTAGGTATTATAATTGTGCTCGTTCTGATTTAGTGTAATTGTTGTCGGTTTTTATTGGAGTATAAGTGATGTGGTGTGAGTTTCCCATGTCCGCGTCCGCTGTTCATGGGAAGTGTTAGACATAGGCCCAGTCTCTGCCGTATTTAACGGTAACGTCTTGATTTAAGTATTACATGAAGTCATAAGTCTCAAACTGGAACTCCGACATTATTTGACATTCTCTTTACACTTTACGGTAAATGATCTCGGCTCTGTCTCGGGCAATCTCATCCATCGCCCATCTAACGCACAATATTCACACTCGAGATAAAACAACAGTAAAGCATGGACAATAGAAATAAACGGTACACTACATCGTACATACTTCCATCTACAACAATCACACACTGGCATCTGTTGTAAGGCTTAATTGTTATCTAAATAAACGGTTCAAAAAAATTTACGTTCACAGAAAACATTCATTCTATTGGCGATTTTTAGGTTAACGTAAATAAATGGTCTACCACAGTGTTTAATCCAAGGCAGGGGCGTAGCTACCGGGGGTACTGGTAGTGCGAGTGCACCCCGGCGCGGTGCAAAATCAAAATTATAGGGCCCCGAATTGATGACAAGTTTCAAACTACTACAAGAAAAATATAGTACAGATTTAACAAACACATTTCCTAAGATATTAAGTTTTCGATCAGCATTGTTGGACAAAATTAAATTATATTCCAGTACAATAGAACTTGCCAAAATATTTTTAATAGACTATAGCAGTGGTTCTCAACCAGGGTGCCGCAAGCACATGAAAAGGGTGCCGCGAGCTTTTCAAAATAAATTCGCCGCTATTCTCGAAATCGAAGACCAAAGACCGAATCGAAGAAATTTTCGAATGATCTTTAAATAGATATTATGTAATTGTAATATTATTGTTTTTTTTTTCCAACATCACAATTATACTTTTGATTGATTATACAGTCTGTTCCAAACGGTTAAGCGGAACTAGATTTTGCAATCTAGTTACTTTCATCGTTTAAATCGTGCCTTTCGGCCGTTTTGTTTAAGCTTTGTAAATCATACTTACAATAAACATTTTTTGGTTAAGGTTAATATCATTTTAAAATGTCATTTTCTTTATATTTTGATTTTTTGTGTCATTCTTAATACAAATTTCCCATTTATTTATTTTTTTGACATTAAAATATCTAAAAAAAATATTTAATTTTGACATATATCATTCGTTTCCATGGTTTCATTGTTGGAATTTTAAATTTTGACATCCCAACGTGAAAAATGAAATGACCCAAGCAAGGTCCCTTCTCGTAACAACCTAAAAGAACTAAATTCCCATTTAGTTCCGCTTAACCGTTTGGAACAGACTGTACTTTAAATTGACTAAAATAGTGACATATTTAATAGTAGGGTACCGCGAAGATCTCACATTTTGCATAGGGGTGCCTTCACTTAAAAAAGGTTGAGAACCACTGGACTATAGTATAATTTTATCCAGTTTCGACGATATATGCACAACTTCTATGCTGTTCCTATAACATCTGAGTCAGCTGAGAGGTCATTTTCAAAATTAAAAATTATAAAAAATTATCTAAGAAGTACTGACAACAGCAGTTGAGTGACTTAACATTAATTAGTGTTGAAAACGATCGTACAAGATCAATGAATTATAAAGATTTAATAGATATTTTTGCGGAAACTAAAAGTCTAAAAAAACTGCTTTAAACACTAAATGTATACCTATAAATCTCTTGGTAAGTTTTTTAATATTATTATTCGGCTATATATATATTTATTATTCGGCTATTTATCATACCGATTTTGACATTTCGATGGATCTCCACGAATTTAGGTCCCTACATAACGTTTTGACTATTTTTAGCATGATGGTACATTAATGTGCTGCAACCTTTGGGAAACACTGGGCTAGAGGCGTAAATGACACAAATCCATGTTAAAAATGTTACTAGGAAAAAATATAGAGTGAATTTGCTTTATAGGTTTTGTCTTGTTTAATGAAAAACTTATTTTTTTCAGAGCACCTTTAGCGGAACAATGATTCTGTTCTGCTTAATTTTAAGCTTGAGTTGGTCCCAACTGTGTTTTGCAGCTGATGATTATAATGAAGAAACTGATGGTCAAACATCTAGAAAAATACTAGGTTCCAGGTAATGAAACACTCACATTAATACCTGAGTAATATCTTAATTATATCTCTAACTGTATGCGAGATAAGGTGAGATTAGTCTCACAATACCTTGTATATATATGTTCCAAAGAAAATAACTACTGTATATAATTATAGCACCAGAGTTAGGTCTGACAGACTACCAGACAGACTACCTAGAATCATGTACAATATGTCAAAAAATTTGCCTACTTATATCTGAGCAATTGTGTTTAAAAAATTACCGATTAGAATTAAAAATATGAATAATGTAAACATTAAACATTATATATGGTACAACGTCTTGCTAGAAAAGGCTTATTATAGGACATGCTTCCTAGCACAGATATATTACTATTGCCCATGATTTATTTTAACTTGGATTTTGTAATCTTTATGTAAATTCTACAAATAACTTTATTATTATTATTACCATTGGTTCACTCGTAGTTTATTATGTTGGCACGTTAGCTAAAAAAGTCAATCCGTCTTCCTTTTTTGATTGCAAAAAAAAAAAAAATAATAGACACTCGGCAAATGGCATTTTTCCAGTCACTAAATGCGAACGAGCGGCTTGGTTTTTCGAAGGTTGAAACATGTCTGTACTTTTACCGACCGCCAACATATATAAGGGAGGTATTGTGATCATACCGATTTTGACATTTCGAGATTTCGATGGATATCCATGAATTGAGGTCCCTACATAACGTTTTGACTATTTTTAGCATGATATCTGTCTGCCCGTCTGTCTGTCTGTCTATCTGTCCGTCCGTCTGTCTGTGTACACGTGCGGAGCAAATTCGGCTAAAAGGATTTTTATGAAACTTCATATTTAAGCTTTTGACATCAATGACACAAGTTAATCAACTTTTGGTAAAAATCGGTTGACTAGAATACTCGTGTCGATAAATTTTTTGCGAATATTTAACAACAGAAAAATATTTCGAAAACATTTATTTAACAAAAGTTGCTATAAAAGCATTAACTAACAACTTTTGTTTGAGACATTTTTTGATAAAACGAAAAAAATTTGAATTTTTTTTTTTATTTGTTCATTTTTATATGTAACGTTTCCATGATCATGATAAATAATATGTCTGTTAGAAAATATTAGGCCAAGTTATATCTACTCTGCTGCTAGAATGTATTTTATACAAGTACTTTGTGAAGGCGGTCGGTCCTGTGGTGGCCACAGCTGATTTTTTAAATTATTATTAAAAAATATATATTTTTCAAAACATTTCGTAGAGAGGGAGGGTAATTACCTCTCTTTCCACCACTGCTTTTAAGTTACGCATATGCCAATTTGCGCTATTCTTAAGATTGGTTTCATATTTGCCGTCTTCCAAATGATATTTCGCCTAGAGCATGTCTTTTGCTCATATTATGGCTGTAGCTTGTATATATGTACATAATATCCCACGTTTTGTGCGTCTGTCAGTGCGTACGTGTGTACCAGTGCCGGTATATTACCAAGTTGTGACATGTTTTCAAGTCTTGTACAGTCTATATACAGTTATATTGTCCAGCCGCGTTTAAACATCCATAATATTGTAACGGAACTCATCATGAATACAAATATATATTTCACTAGTTCCACTTGACACTCTTATACCGAAATGCGCATTCGACTAATGCGAATTACACCCACACTCAAAAACACAACCATTACTCTAACGTAAAATCACATGGTAGACCAGTGGTGTACCAACATTCACTCTTTGGGGAGCTAAGTGTGTGTATGTGTATCTGCAGAGTCGTATTCAGGACGGGGCAAACGGGGCTCTTGTCCCAGGCGCCGAAATAGGCCAAGTATTAAATCGTGTTAAAAACTTTCGTAATATTTTAAAATTTTTAGAAAAAACTAACTGTCAAAAACTATTACTATAGTGCGTTCGAAGGTGAGTTTGCAGTACAGGGCATATGGAGTAGTTCTTTTTCATACTCTCTAATGGGTTTACACAATGACACTATCCTTTTCTTGCTTGTCGACGTTGCCAGCTCTAAAACGCGTGATTTGTGAAGACGCAGTATTCTACAAATGACCATTTGTTTTTGTTGAGTGTTATTTTGGGTTTTATTAAGAGTTGATTTTTGTAAATAATACGAGTTTTTCATATTATTATAATTGACACATTTGACACTTTTACAACATTTGGCAACACCGCTCCCATTTGCCATAAGAGCAATACTGCAAACTCACCTTCGAACGCACTAAGTATAACTACTATTCGCGACTGCAAATAACAGTGATACATCTGGTGGTGACTGGCTAAATTAAACAGAAGCGTATATTTGGATAATATTTGTAGCGTATTGTGCTGCAGTTTATGTGAATTAAGAAGTATTTTAAAATATAGTGACTTAAGTACCTACAGTGCTTTTTTGCCGAAATATTGTTTGAACAGATAAATATTAAGAAAATACTTCTGACATATACGCTTTTCGTCCGCCATCAGCTGTTGTACGCAGCGCCGCCAATGTTAGTTTCAGTCGCGAATAGTCGGATTGCTGATAAGTGACTGTTCGTTGCTACAAGTATCGATATTCAATACTATATGCTTTCTCTGTCTATATCATTATAATTATTTGCATACCCATAGTAACGTATAGTGATCCAAGTTAACAACTAACGTTCAAAATTATTTGAATAAAAAACAAAGCATTAGAAAGAAACAGCATGATTCGTAGATATCTTTACTAATTAGAGCGCGAGTTTGTGAATTTAATAATTTATACATATTTTAATTAATATTTATTATCAGACACTGACAGTTAAGACAAATAACAAAAAACATTTTTAAAATCGCTGAAGAATGATAACTAGATTATTATATGAATGCACTTCTTGATACATACATGTAACAGTCACCTATCAGCAATCCGACTATACTGTCTTTTTTTTTTCTCATCTCCATGGTTTTTCCAACCTTCCCGAAGTTGGCAACCCGCATGACTTAAATATTTTGCGGCTTGCCTACTTAAGGTTCATTGATCGTTACAATAATCATGTTTCTAACATTATTTGTTTATGAATTTATTTATTTAATGAATTGATTATTTATTTATTTGTTTGTGTTTTAGTGTGGTAACATCGATATCAGTAATAACGAATGGAAATGAAAAAAAGCCACTGTTTTCTGATGCTATCGGTAATCCTGTTCCGAAGCCACATATCGCTTCTCAGATAGCCAGCCCCATCAATTTACTAAACCCAGATAGATATGAATTTTACACTTTCAACAATGAGGGGGAGCTCATCAAAAGACTCATGACTCTGGAAGAAATACAAGGTATTTATTTAACCTATGTCTGTTGTTTTTCGTTTACCTATCGATTTACTAAACCCAGATAGATCAATTTACTAAACCCATCAATTGAAGTTCCAGATAATCTTAAATAAGGTAGTTACCTAGAGGTTTACGTTTTAAGACTGGGTCTTAATAAAACACGAAAATTCTAAAAATTCAAAGTGACAGTTTCTAACATTTTTGTTGATTATGACTTAAAATTTGAGCTAAAAAACTAAATCCATTTCAGGTATAATAGCAGGAGGCGACACTGAAAGCGTCCAATTCAACCCCGAATATAACCAGCAGTTCTACAATTCCGAAAACGCAGTCAGTGACATTGTAGAAAACGTCCAAAACGTCCTACAAAAGGAAATAGAAGCCCACAAAAACGCCTCACAAGACAAAATAGTATTAGACACACCAGACGTATCCGAAACATGGAATATGATTTTACCAACAATATTCGGAACAACCAGCAACGAACCAGTAAAACTACCAAGTTACCCAAGCACAACGATTAGAAACGAAGCAGTTACCGTCACAGGATACAGTAATGTATTGGGAAATAAAGGACAAACCGTAACTAAAATTAAACCTACCGAAAAATGGTCAACAACTATTCAATTTTCGGTTACTGATGATAAAGAAACAATACCAACAAGCCAAGAAACGAAGAGTACACCACAAGAAACTAGTACTGTGTACCCTAGTACAGAATCCAAGAATACAACTAAAATCATAACTTGGACCACCCCTTTAATGATTAGTACTAAAACACAACCAACTCAGTCTTCTACAACTTTTATCCCACTAAATGATCTCATTAAAGATTTTGTCTCTCACACTGTATCCAATGGTACTACAGAACCACCTAAGAACTATACAAGAATAGATTTACCAATTACAACGCTAAAACCAATTTCATACAACTCGGTTTTAAACACAAATATAGTTAATAAACAAACTCAAAGTACTTTAACTAATGAAATGAAAACTACAGCTGAAACAACTGAAAAAAGTGAATCAAGTACTGTGAAACTTGTTAAAAATACACCTACAATTGAAATGAATACTGAAAAACGTACCACTGAAAAAGAAACAAACAAATTTACTGAAATGACAAATTTGTCAACTAAAAAAGGTACTATAGAAAAAGTTAGTGGAAGTACTGAAAAAATTACTACTGAAAAAGGTAACAAATTTACTGAAATGAGTACTGAAAAAATGTCAATTAAAGGTACTATAGACAAAGTAAATGGTACTGAAATAACTACTGAAAAAGGTACAATTAAATTTACAGAAATGAGTACTGAAAAAATGTCATCAAATTCTGAAAAACTAACTACTGAAAAAGGTACTACAAATAAAATTACTGAAAGTACGACTGAAATAAATACAATTAAAATAGCAGAAACGGAAAATGGTGCTACAAATATAGTCACTGAAAAAATGTCTACTATCATAATACCAGAAATAAGTGCTGAAAAATTAACTGCTGAAAAGACTACAAATACAATAACTGAAAAAAGTACTACTGAAAAAGATACAACAATTAAAGCAGCAAGTACTGAAAAATTGTCTACTGAAAAACCAACTACAAGTTTCACGGAAAAATCTGAAAGTAGTACTCCTGAAAAAAGTACTACTGAAAAAGGTACTACAATTAAAATAGCATTAACAAGTACTGAAAAATTGTCTACTGAAAAACCAACAAGTTTAACGGAAAAAACCGAAAGTAGTACTTCTGAAAAAAGTACTACTGAAAAAAGTACTACTGAAAAAAGTACTACAATTATAGCAGAAACAAGTACTGTAAAATTATTTACAGAAAAACCTACAAGTTTAACCCAAAAAGCTGAAATCAGTACTCCTGAAAAAAGTACTGAAAAAATTACTGAAATATCCAGTACTACAAATTCTGAAACAGCTACAGATGAAGAAATTTTATCCCAAATAGACGATTTGGTTTTAGGTGTTTTAGAAAATATGAATATCGCTAATGATCAGATGGATATTTTGGAAAATAATGAAGACGAAACAACTGAAAATTTCAGTACTACAGAGTGGGTACAAATATACAGTTCTGATATAAAAAATGCTACGGCAACAACTGTTCAAAATACAGATAATAAATTTACCACAGAACAGACTACACAAAATATGCCAGGTAAAACTCCAGTACTAGCAAGCAGTTCTCAAAGTACTACAAAATTATCTAGTACTGCAGTACCTCAAAGTACAAGAACTACAGTACAACCAAGTAGTACACAAACAGAAAAAACTACAGTACAAACCACCACACAAAGTACTACTAGTACTACAGAAGCCCCAAAAAGCACTACAACTCCAGAACTACGTACCAGTACTCAAGTACGAACAAGTACGCAAATAACCTCTCAAACAACCTCAAAAGTACCTATTACAGCTCAAACAACCTCAAAGGTACCTATTACAGCTCAAACTGCTCAAAGTACTGTAAAAATTACTCCAAACAATACTAAAAGTACTATAAAAATAACAACAGGAGCACCAAGTACTCAAACGGAAAAAAGTACTACAAAAAATGCCCCAAAATTAGATATTAGTACTCAAAAACCTACTCAAAAACCAGAAACAAGTACTCAGAGAGTTAGTACGCAAACAAGTACAGCAAAAGTACAAACAAGTACTCAAGAATTACAAACCAGTACAGTAAAAATCAACACAAGACCTACAAGTACTCAAAAAATAGAAAGTACTACTCAAAACATGCGAAACACAACTGAAAAAGTACAAATAAGTACAAATTTATCAAGTACAACCCCAAAAATTCAAAGTAGTACTCAAAATATTCAAATTACAACTAATAAAGTACAGCCCAATAATCTATTAAATACTGTACCTATTAATAGTACTAGAACTGCACAAAACAGTACTGTAAAACCACAAAGTACTACTCAAAAAAGTACACCAGTCGAAACAACTACCACACCAGTTCCAAGTACTAAAATAACAAGTACTACTCCAAGTACAACCATAGGAAGCACTAAAAGTACAGTATCTAGTAGTACTATACTTTCTACAACTTTATTACCAAAAATAAATCTAGAAAATCGTTTTGGAACCATACAAAAATTAAATAATACAATGAAAAACACTAAAAAACCTGAACATACAACGGTACTTAATAAAATAACTCAAATTCCACTAAAAGAAACCACAAATAAAAACATTTCAGACCCTTATAGAAAAGCTGAAGATTCTTGGAAGTTAGTAGTGACAGTACCGCCACCTACAAACGCGCCAAATTTAAAAATAAAACACAAACCAACAGAAAATTCAATAGATCTTTACCAACAAACTTACAAAATAGATTTAACAATGCAAGGAAACTTTGGGGTATCAGTTTTAAGTGAAGATATGTCTGTATTTTCAAAGTTATATAACGAATTATCACTTAAATTTTGGAATACTTTATTGTCAGACCACATAAATTCAGAAAGAAGTATTGTTGTGTCCCCCTTTGGTGCAATTTCAGAACTAGCGATGATATTTTTAGGTGCTCGAGGTGGAACAAGTGAAGAAATGAACGATTTATTAAAATTAGATGAAATAGTTTCGTTTAATCCACATTTAAAATTTAAAGAAATTACTGAATCTGTTATTTCACGTAGAGCTGGTTCAGCAATTGTTCGTGAACTATACAGTGATAATACAAAAGGAAAAATTTTAGATTTTTATAAAGAAAGAGTACGCTTTTTCTATGATGGACATGTTGAAGAAGTAGATTTTAAAAATATAAATGACGTTATAAGAAGAAGAACGAACTTGATGGTGAAAAAACAAACTAGAGGAAACACTCAGCAGTACTTGGGTGACACAAATTTCACAGTTAGAGGACCACTGGTTTCTCTAAACATGAATATATTTCAGGTAAATTTTAATCATATACACATTCTGCATAATTTCTTGCACGCCACAGAATTAACACTGCACAGTTATGCCGAAATTATAGGGGAAAAATTTTAAGATCGTAGCGCCACCCGGATTTTTTTGAAACCATTCTAAATCAGATACCACTTGACATTTACTAGTAAATGATAGCGAAACGTGTATCAAAAAACGACAAAAAATAAATAATTGTTTGGGATTTTTTGATTTTGTGAAGTGACATTACTTGTAAACATCTAAAATACTACATTTTGTGATCTGGTTTTAAGTTATGGCGGTTTTCCATTGTCGATTATTTTAACTATATTGGGGGAAATAATAATTCCCGTGTTGTTTACCAAGGGGTAGAAATCTACAATACTGGGCATATAATATTGTGTGGAGTCACTGAAAAAAACAGAGTTCATAAAGATTTATGCATTATGCCTACAAACTTGTGCATTACAAACCCACACACAATAACAGGAATTTTCAAGATATGCGATAATAAATACAAAATTGAAAATATTTTTTGTAGTCACTATCATTAAAATGTAATGAGCAAACTTTGATATAAGGGCTCACTTTTTTTCCAATTTTTAAATTGTTTATCTAAACATCGCGTCGATTCCTAACCTCTTGCTTTCCCAATTTTGTTTCGAACCGTACGGTGTCTGATATTAGTGGAAACAAATGAAACGATATTTCCGGGTTTCTTCTTTTCAATGAATTGCACATAGGCACACAACAATATGTATTATACATTTTTCAATGATTATAATAAAACTTTAAAAACAAACTTCATACAAAACCAATACACAAAACGAAATGTTATCTGATGTACACAAGTTCATGAAATGCTCACCAGATGGTAGGGTGCTTAGCTGCAAATCCCTATAGATAGTTGTAGATAAAAATAGTTTTTATTTGTATCTCTATTTAGCAGCTAAAAAATCTAAACCAAACAATAAGTGTTAAATATATTAATTTAACCAAACTTTTATTATATTTCAGGCTGACTGCGCTAAAGCTTCAACAAAGGGCCGTGATGGCGAGCTTTATTTCATAGTACTCCCTTCACTACGTCAACGTCGCCTAGTTCCAATTCCTGCCGCTGTATGGCGTGCAGGTTTCATCGCTGGATACGATCCAGAACTGGATGCAACTGCTGTGTCCTTGGGAAATATGAACCAGATAATCAGCACAATTTTCGTAATACCTGGACAACAAGGACATGCAGCTCCAGGAGATGTCCTTTTACGATTAGAAGCAAGATTATTAAACACAACATACACTCCAGAAATATGGACACAGCTTTTGAAATCAATGTTACCAAGAACTAACCTAGAAATTCAACTACCAAGATTTTTGCATAAATCTGTTGTTAATATAACTAATACATTAAAGAAAATGGGTTTAAATGAAATGTTTGATCCTAAAAAATCGGATTTAAGAGGTTTAACAGGTAGTGTACATAACCTATACATCTCAGACATGCTACAAGTGAATGAATTTTCTGTTTGTGGAGAAACGCAACAAATGCATTCTGAAACATATCCTAATTTAGATGGTACGGAATACCAAAACGAACAATTAAGAAGTTTGAGGTATTTTGAGGAACAGAATAAGAAATTCGCTGACATTCCATTGCCCTTAAGGCCGAGGCAAGCGAGATTACCCGATGTTGCACGATTACGGTTTGACAGGCCGTTTTTATACTTTGTACGACATAATCCAAGTGGACTTCTTTTACACATGGGAAGATTTAATCCAAAATTATTACCATGATTAAATTAGTTAATTAATAATAGGTCTATTTGTAGAGCAATTTCAAACGGTTTATTATAGGCAGACACATGCGCAGAGTTTGCAGGAGTGCCTCAAAACGCGTTTGCGTGTGATGATAATAACCCGTTAGAAATGGCTCTACAAACAAAGCTAATAATTAAACTTTCAACTGAGGAAATATCAAAAGAAAATGTATTAGTTATGGCTGATGAAACAAACACTGAACACTGATAACAATTTAACAAAATGACATATTACTAATAACAGATTAAACTCAAAAACAAAATATTACCGTCAGTAATATATTTATGGGCGAGGCCGAAAACTTATTGTACTGCTAGGGATGTTATACATACTAAAACTTGCCACTATTGCAGATTTGATGTTATAAAACAAATATTTTTTCAGTGTTTTGGAACAAATTTTGATAATCCTCAGTTACTGCCCATAGTAAGACTTTTTAATAATGTACTTAATAATTTTATTTATTTAAATAACGTATTTTAATTTATTTATTTCTGTATTTATTTATTGTAATTAAAATACACTTGTCAATATTGCTCTAATTTGCAATATTGACGATTTTACTTGTTCAGTTAACTGTTAGGGGCAAAAATGGCCCATAGTTTTTGGGACATATTGTATTTTAATATTTTCGATTGTTATATAAGTTATGGTATTTGGGTTTTGGTTCCTGATTAATTTAATTTGTTGTGTTTATGTAATATAATAAAAATAAATATTTAATTTATATATGTTTTATTTAAACTAATCCTAAATTCAAAAGAGGACTGCTTCTCTACAATCTCAAAATTGTAATGAGATGGAATCTTTCCTTTCATGTAATTATTTGGAATCGTTAGCGTTAATCGGTTGAATTTCATGTGAATTTCATGCAGCTATTTAGAAAAGTTATTTTTTAGTTACAAAATCGAAGGAGCAGAGAAAATACTAGATAGCTGCGAATTTAAAAGCAATAAATAATAGAATAGAAAACATGAAGTGGAATTTTTAAAATGCAATACAGTTTGTTCCAAAAGGTTAAGCGGAACTAAATGGGAATTTAGTTCTTTTAGGTTGTCACGAGAAGGGACCTTGCTTGGGTTATTTCATTTTTCACGTTGGGATGTCAAAATTTAAAATTCCAACAATGAAACCATGGAAACGAATGACATACAGTCTGTTCCAAACGGTTAAGCGGAACTAAATGGGATTTTCGTTCTTTTAGGTTGTCACGAGAAGGGACCTTGCTGGGGTTATTTCATTTTTCACGTTGGAATGTCAAAATTTAAAATTCCAACAATGAAACCATAGAAACGAATGACATGTCAAAATTAAATTATTTTTTTTTACAAATTTTAATGACAAAAAAATAAATAAATGGGAAATTTGTATTAAGAATGCACAAAATATCAAAATATAAAGAATATAACATTTTAAAATGATATTAACCTTAACCAAAAACTGTTAATTGTAAGTATGATTTACAAAGCTTAAACAAAACGACCGAAAAGCACGATTTAAGCGATGAAAGTAACTAGATTGCAAAATCTAGTTCCGCTTAAAGCTAGGTTCACAGAACAAAAACCAGCGACAGCGACACGCTTTCCGTGCGACGTGAGTTTTGTGCGCGTTCACAGAATAAGCAATGTTGACATAAGCCCGCTCAGTTCAAAACTCTGTCAAAACAGTAAACACAGTATCCTGTGACAATAAATAAATAATTATGGACAGGCGAATGTTACAGCTTATTATTTATTATTGGGTGTGGAGAAGAAGGAAATGTATAAACGAAGGCCAAGAAGGTAAGATACATATATGACATGTTTTTTTAATATTAATGAATTTTCCATTTTTATTTATTCGATTTACGATATATACATGTACATATAAAATTTAACGCGGTAAAAAAAACTCTAACATAAACAATAACAGCTGATCGACAGATTCAAAACTTTAGGCGGTTGAGTGAGAAAAGAACTGTTTTAGAAAAAGACAGAGCATACTGTCGCTGAAAGTTAAACAAATTTTAACTTCTTGCGACTCGTATCTCAATTTCTGCGACAGCAAGGTCAAACGTTCTGATTGGTTCAATTCATATTTAGCGCGTGTCGCAGCCACCGATAATTGTTCTGTGAAGCCGGCTTAACCGTTTGGAACAGACTGTATGTCAAAATTAAATATTTTTTTTAGATATTTTAATGACAAAAAAATAAATAAATGGGAAATTTGTATTAAGAATGACACAAAAAATCAAAATATAAAGAAAATGACATTTTAAAATGATATTAACCTTAACCAAAAAATGTTTATTGTAAATATGATTTACAAAGCTTAAACAAAACGGCCGGAAGGCACGATTTAAACGATGAAAGTAACTAGATTGCAAAATCTATGATCTATTTCAAAGTAGAAAAATGTGTGTAAGAAGATAGGAGCTGTTTGTCCTTGCTTCGGATTGGTTTAAATCGTCATCCCTATTACACTGTAAAAATATTGTTTTTAGTCCAAGTTGACAGATGTTCAGTGTCGTACATTGGAAATATATATTATTTATATTATTTAATTTTTCTCATATATTTTGGTATTATTTACATAGTTACACTTTTATTTATATTTTTGGCGTAGATTTTATGGAGAAAATTCTCCATGTAATTTGTTTTTACGCAGTTATAGGTATATTTTTTAGGTTATCTGACATATAAATATTTTTTGACATTTGACATTTAACAGATTAAGAGAGAGGACTAATGTGAGGCCAAAAGACAGCCCAGCTGATTGTGCCCAACGAAGAAGTTATTGATATAATTTTTAGACCTTCATATATACACATAATTTTAATTTTTATTTACAATAATTATTTAAATAAGAAACTTTAGCTCTGAAGATATATTGTTTGTTTTATTGCTTTGTTTAAACTCTTTTAGCCAAATCTCTCTTTTTATATAAAGTACATAATTTTTAAAATTAATATTTTTTTCAAATTTCCCATTAAACTGAATGTATGTCGCATAAATAACGTAAGTGTATTATCTGCCTTGTTTATTTCAATATCTTATTAACCTATTTTATATTAAAAAAAAAATCACTTGCTAACCCAGTTGCTACGCCCATGCCCTAGTTGTAACTTATTTTAAATTTCCCGCTATACTGTATTTGATCAGTGTAAATCGTACTTACAGTGACTGTATAAAGACAGTGTGGCCATATGAACTGTAGCCGCCATGTTTATTCCAGGTTTGTATTGGGTTATCACGGATTCTTTAATATCTCTTCGGGTCGATGGGATATCGACTTAGTTTTTGCTTACAAAGATTACACATACATATGCCGAAAAACTTATTTCAGGATTTTGTCCTAATCAACCCCTAAAGGGGTGAATCTACAAACGGGGTGAATTTTACATCCCGTCGTATTTCCTGTGTTTGTTGAGTTATAAGGTTTCTTTTTGGCACATAGGTGTCTTTTTATAATATCTCGAAATGGTTTTGACAGTTTTTTAAAATTTCACCCCTAAAGGGTGAAAAGGGGTAATATGTGATTTCAAGGATTCTTTAATATCTCTTAGGACCAATAAGATATCGACTTGCTTTTTGCTTACAAAAAATACCCATACAAAACCGAAAAACTAATTCCAGCATTTTGTCCTTATCAACCCCTAAAGGGGTGAATCTACAATTGGGGCGAATTATACATCCCGCCGTATTTCCTGTGATTGTTGAGATGTGACATTACTGTTTGGCACATAGGTGTATTTTTAAAATATTTCTAAATGGTTTTGACAGTTTTTTTAAATTTCAGCCCCAAAGGGTGAAAAAGGGTGACATGTGATTTCAAGGATTCCTTAATATTTCTTAGGACCAATAAGATATCAACTTAGTTTTTGCTTACGAAGATTACCCATACAAATGCCGAAAAACTTATTTCAGGATTTTGCCCTAATCAACCCCTAAAGGGGTGAATCTACAATCGGGGTGAATTTTACATCCCGTCGTATTTCCTGTGTTTGTTGAGTTCTAAGGTTTCTTTTTGGCACATAGGTGTCTTTTTATAATATCTCGAAATGGTTTTGACAGTTTTTTAAAATTTCACCCCTAAAGGGTGAAAAGGGGTAATATGTGATTTCAAGGATTCTTTAATATCTCTTAGGACCAATAAGATATCCACTTGCTTTTTGCTTACAAAAAATACCCATACAAAACCGAAAAACTAATTCCAGCATTTTGTCCTTATCAACCCCTAAAGGGGTGAATCTACAATTGGGGCGAATTATACATCCCGCCGTATTTCCTGTGATTGTTGAGATGTGACATTACTGTTTGGCACATAGGTGTATTTTTAAAATATTTCGAAATGGTTTTGACAGTTTTTTTAAATTTCACCCCTAAAGGGTGAAAAGGGGTAATATGTGATTTCAAGGATTCTTTAATATCTCTTAGGACCAATAAGATATCGACTTGCTTTTTGCTTACAAAAATTACCCATACAAATACCGAAAAACTAATTTCAGGATTTTGTTCTTATCAACCCCTAAAGGGGTGAATCTACAATTGGGGTGAATTATACATCCCGTCGTATTTTCTGTGATTGTTGAGATGTAACATTACTTTTTGGCACATAGGTGTATTTTTAAAATATTTCGAAATGACAGTTTTATAAATTTCAGCCCCAAAGGGGGAAAAAGGGTGACATGTGATTTCAAGGATTCCTTAATATCTCTTAGGACCAATAAGATACCGACTTGGTTTTTGCTTACAAAGATTACTCATACAAATGCCGAAATATATTTCAGGATTTTGCCTAATCAACCCCTGAAGGTGTGAATCTACAAACGGGGTGAATTATACATCCCGTCGTATTTCCTGTGTTTGTTGTGTTATACAATTTCTTTTTTGCACAAATGTGTCTTTTTCAAATATCTCGAAATAGTATTGAAAAACGCATGTTTATATAAAAAAAAAATAGGATATTTTCATATTAAAAAAGAATAAGCAGAACATGTTATATACCCTGACTTCAAAAAGAAATTACATAAGAGTTGGCTATGGAAAAATAAAATAATGTATACTACAAGCTTTATGTAACAATAAATAACTTATGACAACAAGAGTGATTTAATTAATTCAGACAGTAAATTAATTCTAAAGCTTTCTGTTGACATTACTTTTATTTTCCATAGCTAACCCTTATGCAATTTCTTTTTGAACTCATGGTATAAATGATATATTAATAAAGAAAACTGATGTATATATTATCAATTATGCATTTATTCAACTAAAATTATGGTCAGGTGAAAAATAAAATGAAATCAGTATGGAATAACATTAAAATTAATGAAAGTAAATACTTCTTATAATTGTGAAACCATCCATTGATTTACTGGCATAATGTTTTTTTATGTTCATTTAGCCTTTTTTTTTCCTTCAATTTTAAACCTAAACATAACAAATCGTTTCATTATTTTTAATTTTAATTTGTGACAATTTAAAATATGTGCACAGTTTACATTATCTACATTACTCATTACTCATCACAAACACAACAATATTCACTATTAAACGTCTAAATATACGTATATTATTTGAAAATATCACTTAAATCTGTTGAAACACAAGCTAAACACATGTAAACCATATATAATCTGTAACAAATTTGGTAGAAACATGGCGGACTTCAGCTCGACCAATAGAAAATGAGACCATCGTATGGCCACACTGTCTTTATACAGTCACTGTAATCGTACTCGGTTCGCAGCGCTATCTACTTTGTTCTACTTTGAAATAGACCATAGTTCCGCTTAAGCGTTTGGAACAGACTGTATTTGATGTTTTGAGCACACTATAAAACAATTTCAAACAAAATATTTTTCGAAAAAAATTGAAATTAAAAAAAAATTAAATTCAAAGTAAAATAAATATAAAATATTATATTCTTACATATTTCTACCCGTAGAATTCAATTCTAACGACAGTTTTATTGAATATATTCATATTTCCACATTTTTTAAATATTTTTTTGGTTGTCAATTTGGCAAAACGATTACAAACATAAGTGGCAACACTGCTTTTCACTGTCATTGTGCTGATTTGTTCTATCTTGACATTTCTCCTCAAAACTATTAATTTTTGTATAAATTTGTATAAAAAAAGTGTCTTTGAATACATATTTAGTGTTTCTGAACCTTTTAGAACAAATTTATAAATCAAAATGGTGCTGGAAAGTACTATGATTTGGTAAGTTTTCAAAATTTTTTGGTTATAAAATGACTAGGCAAGATATCTTGTGTTATGTTTGTGTAAAAACATTAAAAATTTAATAAAAGTTTAAAGAAAAAAGGTGTTAAATCATTGAATGGAGACTAATATTTATTTACCTGTGTTGAAATAGTAGTTTTTATTTAAAAATATATTTTTTTGACAATTATTTTGCAGTGTGGATAACAGTGATTACATGAGAAATGGTGATTTTCTACCAACTCGGCTTCAAGCGCAACAGGATGCTGTAAATTTAGTTTGCCATTCAAAAACAAGATCAAATCCAGAAAATAATGTAGGCTTACTAACTCTAGCAAAGTAAGTAATCATATTTTTATCCTCCGTTACTTTTTATAACATAAATAATTTTAGTGTTGAAGTCTTGGCAACGTTAACTTCAGATGTAGGAAGAATATTATCGAAATTACATCAAGTTCAACCAAACGGAAATATAAATTTGCAGACTGGAATTAGGATTGCTCATGTAAGTTCTCCCGTTGTTTATATTTTTATTGTTTTTAAAATTAATTTAATTTTTAGCTTGCGTTAAAACATCGTCAAGGTAAAAACCATAAAATGCGTATTGTAGTTTTTATCGGAAGTCCAGTTGCGGGTGATGAAAAAGAATTAACTAAACTAGCTAAACGTTTGAAAAAAGAAAAAGTAAACGTAGATATTGTTAGTTTCGGTGAAGAGATTACAAATACTGATATTTTAACTGGGTTTATTAATACGTTGAACGGTAAAGATGGTAGCGGTAGTCATTTGGTTACTGTTCCACCCGGACCGCATCTTAGTGAGGCTCTTATAACGTCTCCGATAATTCAAGGAGAAGATGGTACGGGAGCTGCTGGATTAGGAGGCGCTGGATTTGAATTTGGTGTCGATCCGAATGAAGATCCAGAATTGGCTCTGGTAAGTTATTTAACCCTTTTACCCCTGAAGGTTTTTCAATAACAAAGTATTTCTCAAATAAAAATTATTGGGACTTATTTGTCCCATTATAAATTAGTAAAGTTAAACATAAATTATACTCAGGTAAGATATTCAAGTAGGTTAGGGACACTGAAATCGACAGTATATATTAAATTACTCTGGGACATATATGTCCCGTAGTGACGAAAAGGTTTTTTTTAGGGTTTCGCATTTGGCATGCTTATACAACTCTTTGACTCACATATAGTGTTATTATTACAAATTAAAAAAATTATTCAATGATATAATAAATATTTTTTTAAAATTTGAGTGGGGTATCAAATGAAACCTCTAAATTCGTGGATAAACCAACAAATTTTTATTTTTTTAAATCAGATTTTTTAATAGTATTTTATATTCGCATCCTTTTTCTACCTAAAAAAATATATTTTTTTTCTGATTTTTTCAGTAAAATATTGGACTTTTCTTATATTCGGGCTAATATGGTAGTTTCCGTCAGGGCTTCGAACCGTTATTTTTTCGTATCGGTTTTCGTTCCGGTTCAATTAAAAAAAAATATATCGGTTCAGTTCCGGTTTTCGTTCCGGCATAAATAACGTTTTTTTTCGGTTTTCGGTTCAGTTCCGAGTGATAAATTTGTAAATGCTTGTATTTGTAATAGAAATTTATTTTCTACTACAATTTAGTAGAACATTTTATTCCTTATTTTGTAATAATCATACCAAGGCCGCTGCCAGGGGGGGATTCTTGGCGTTCACCCCCCCTTCCGAAATAATAGAAGCGAATTTTTTTACTTATCAGTTAAAAAAATAATCTTAAATAAAATGTATTTTATATTCACTCACATAAACATTATCTGAACCGAAATAAACCGATAATTTTTTTTCGGTTTAGTTCCGGTTTTCGTTCCGGCAAAAATAACGTTTTTTTTTCGGTTTTCGGTTCAGTTCCGGTTCGAAGCCCTGGTTTCCGTAACTAGATAATTCTATATTAGAATGTTGGCTATCAGCAATATTTCGTTTGCCGATAAAGACAAATTTTCCCGTAGAGTAGATTTTAATTAAAAATTTGTCCTGCAGGCTTTGCGAGTTTCAATGGAAGAACAAAGGCAACGTCAAGAAGATGAGGCTCGGCGTGCCCAGGCAGCATCTGGTGCTGAAGCTGCCGCTGGAGGTGGTGTTACTACTGTCAAGGAAGAACCCAGCGAGGAAGCTATGTTGGAACGCGCACTCGCTATGTCCATGGAGAGCGGTGAAGACACCAACACTCGGGCTCCTGTCGTTGACTTTGCAAATATGACCGAAGAAGAACAGATTGCTTTTGCCATGCAGATGTCCATGCAAGATGCTCGTAAGTATATTTTATCTCCCACTTCTTCCTGTGAGATATAGTCTATTTACGTTAAAATTATAGTTATGAAATAATCACATGTAATTTTTAGATTTAAGTAAGAGCTACATTTTTTGTCTACGTTATGTTAATATATCTCTTAAGGTTTAGCCAATGTAATCAATTCAAACTGCACGGAGAGTGCGAAACTGATGATTTACCCCCATAACGCCCCCTAGGGCAGTGTTCCTCAATCAAAAACACACCGCGGACCAGTAAAATATATAATTTTCTAATGCGGACCACTAACAATAATTGTTGGTTCATTTTTTGCAAGAAAACAAATATATTTAATGTGCTACTATAGTCGGATTGCTGATAGGTGACTGTTCGTTGCGACAAGTATCGATATTCAATACTATATGCTGTCTCTGTCTATATCATTATAATTATTTGCATACCCATAGTAACGTATAGTGACCCAAGTTGACAACTAACCTTCCAAATTATTTGAATAAGAAACAAAGCATTAGAAAGAAACGGCATGATTCGCAGATATCTTTACTAATTAGAGCGCGAAAATAAATTTACAGCAGTACTCAAACAAACAAAATTATTAATTTTAAGGTAATAATTATAAATAAGGAAAAATTTATACTCATACGTAAATTTTGGATTATAATTTGTTGTTTATTCCAGCAGATTTAAAATTAAAGTTTGCGAATTTAATAATTGACCGCAAGTCATATTTTAATTAATATTTATTACCAGACACTGACAGTTAAGACAAAAAACAAAAAACATTTTTAAAATCGCTGAAAAATAATAACTAGATTATTATATAAATGCACTACTTGATACATACATGTAACAGTCACCTATCAGCAATCCGACTATAAATACATTTATCTTATTTGTAGAAAATCACAGAAAGTTCACAGAAAATAAACAAAATATAAATTATTTACTTAAAAAATGTACATAAAAATAACAAAAAAAACTGCAAAAAACTCATACATAAATTTTCGCGGACCACTAAAATTTGTCTGCGGACCACCTGTTGAGAAACACTGCCCTAGGGGGGCATGGACGAAGTTGGAACCATCATTAAAACTTTTCTCGGATTATTTTACCCCCCTAAATTTGTTGAAAATTGGTCTATCTGATTTTGTGTAAAGAACAGAAATTCGTTTTTGTAAATAAGATTATTTTTTTTTACAGAAGAGTCTAGCAGTGATAAGAAGAAGAAAGAAGAACCAATGGAGGTGGAAGGTGATGAAGATTATAGTGAAGTAATGAATGATCCTGCATTTTTGCAAAGTGTTCTCGAAAATTTACCCGGTGTCGATCCCCAATCTGAAGCAATCCGTCAAGCTGTAGGCAATCTCAAGGATAAGAAGAAAGAAGAAGACAAAGAGAAGAAATAGATAGTAGTTTCTTTATTGTACTCTAAAATTTAAATACATTTATAATACACAATATAATGGTGTGAATTTTTTTTTCTGTTCTAATAATTTATATTTTAAAAAATAAATTCTTACCTAAAATAATATTTTTTTAATATAATTCCCTAGTATTTCAAATATTACTCTATTATATCAAATATTTCCTAGTATTTAAAATATCGTCCTAATATTTCCGTAGAATTTCAAATATTTCCCTAGTATTTCAAATATTTCTGTAGTATTTCAAATATTTCCTTAGTATTTAAAATACTCTCCTAGTAAACATTTCAAATATTTCCCTGGTCAGTGGCAGCGGGCAGGGCGCCCCCAAAATGTGCTCTGGCCCCCAGTTGCCCCCCCCCTGAATTGCTTGGTGAAAAAATAATTTTAGAAGTGAAGACATTTTTTTTAGATCATCACTTTAGGTTCATGTGTAAACGATAAAAAATTATTTCCTGGCCCCCCTAAATTTTACTCAAATTTTCTTGACCCCCCCCCCCAGATTTTAAGAGCTAGCGCCGCCACTATCCCTAGTATTTCAAATACATTTAAAGTATTTGAAATAATGTATTTTAAAATTATTTGTTATTTGATCTTTATTTGGTATTTGAAATACTTTTACTAAGTATTTGGCACAGCTCTGATTGGTGATAAAGGCTATACCAGCGATTCCTAACCTTATTTCATGGTGGATCGGCAAGCGACCTAGAAAAAATTTGCGGACCGTCAAGTTTAAAAAGTAATGTGTAAAATTATTACAAGTGCTGAGCAAAAAAACAATTCCTACCTCCATAATTAATGTAAGTAATGATCAAAAAAGGTCTTCATCTCCAAAATTTAAGTGATGAGCAAAAAAAAAGGTCTTCACCTCCAAAATATAAGTGATGAGCAAATTAAAAAAAAGGTCCTCCCCTCCAAACTACAAACCCGGAGATTTTGTAACAAAATCTCGCGAACCGACAAAAACATCTCACGAACCGGCGGTTGGGAAACGCTGGGCTATACCAAACCTTTAGGCGGAACTAGATTTTCTAATCTTGTAACTTTTATAGATTAATTGAAGCTTTTGATCATTTTATTCAGGAAAAGAAATTACTTCAATGTATGTATTGCTAATGACAAAGACGCTAATAAATTATCTAATGACAAAGAAAAATTAAATTCTATTTAGTTCCGCCTAAACGTTTGGAATAGCCTATAGTCTTGACAGTTCAGATTCAGAAATAGAATTTTATTAACAATGTTATCACCATAAATTAATTATTAATTATATTTGTTATCAACAATCTTTTAATCTAGGCCGCCTCTAGAGCGATCGCAAAATTTCAATTATTTACAAAGTTTGCAACAATGTTATCAACATGTTAATGGAAACAGTAAATATAAATAACAAATCTTACTAACACTAGCAGACCCCTTGCCAACAACGTTGGCAAACTGGTAACGAATAAAAATCAATATAAACAGGAATCAATTATTAACATTTGCATGATTCTGCGTATATTAACAAAACAAAAACGTTTCTTGATTATACCTAGGAAACCCTAAAAAGTTGCTTAACACGTTGACTGCCAACTACGAGTTAACTCGTAGTTTGCGATTTTGTCCAGGACGCCGACTACGAGAAAACTCGTAGTACTTTTACTTGTCATTTTCGTGCAGCGACGATTATATTTGTAGAATATAAGTGTATTTAAGGAGAAGTGGCTTTTGGGAAAAGACATAAAAATCTCCTGGCTTACACGAACAGAAAATTCATCAATAAATGAACAGAAAATATAAATATAAAACATTTTATCAATTTCAATACCAGGCGATTTCGTAGGACCTTTTTCAAAAAAAAAAAAAAAAACTCATTCTGTATGCTTTTTGGTGATTACTCTGTACTATAATTATAGTTTTGAATAATATAATATGATTAAATCAAATTGGCTTCCAATACCGGAATCCTGAAACTTGCCGTGGCAGTCAACGTGTTAAAGGATTCCACACACCAAAGCGGCCGCGGTGGCGATAATGCAGCGGCCTAACGCAACCTATACAATACAATGAGACCACGCACATACAAGCGTTCCGCTATCTGAGAACGACGCCGAATGCAGCGTTCAGTCTAGCGATCACCAAACACTGGCGGCCGAACTCGACAAGTTGCGTTAGGCCGCGCGATATTCATTGTTTATATACCACAGAGTGAATATATTTAAGAAAATAATGTCGAAAATAGATAATTTAACAGAAAAAATCATAGATCAGTAAAGGATCATTTAATTTTGTATGACTTAGCACATCCTGATTGCAAGAATATTAGGAAAAAAAATAAAGTGTGGGACGAAATAGGAAAAGTTTTGGAAATTGATAGTAAAGTCTGTTCCAAACGATTAGGCGGAACTAGATTTTGCAATCTAGTTACTTTCATCGTTTAAATAATGCTTTTCAGCCGTTTTGTTTAAGCTTTGTAAATCATACTTGCAACAAACATTTTTTGGTTAAGGTTAATATCATTTTAAAATGTCATTTTCTTTATATTTTGATTTTTTGTGTCATTCTTAATACAAATATCCCATTTATTTATTTTTTGTCATTAAAATATCTATGAAAATTAATTTAAGTTTGATATATGTCATTCGTTTCCATGGTTTCATTATTGGAATTTTAAATTTTAACATTCCAAAGGGGAAAAATGAAATAACCCAAGCAAGGTCCAATATTATCATACAACTATATACCGTGATTCACTAACTGATCGCTACCGCTACCGCCACTCCCACCGCGTTAGTGTGAGGAGACCTGATCGCTACCGTGGCCGCCACCGTGGCCGCCACAGCGGCCGCCACCGTGGCCGCCACAGCGGCCGCCACCGCGGCCGCTTTGGTGTGTGGAATCCTTTATCCCTAACTCAAGTTAAAATCATTTGTTTTTGTATGCTACAACATACAAAAACAAATGATTTTAACTTGAGTTAGGGATAATTCTTACTTTAGCAACCCGACACTAGTGACTTTAAAATGCTACTAAATTTTTTTTACAACTGTTGATAACAAAAGTTATTATCATATTGCAGGTCTATATTTAAAATTTGTGAATAACACAAATAGTTGGTTAACGCAGAGCACAGAATGGAAGAACAAATCGGTTTAATTTTCTTATTTTCACTCGATTTTCACAGCGTAAAAATTGCTACACTATGCAGAGTAAAAAAGAAAAAGAAAATACTAAATGAAAAAGACATTTTTGTTGTTATAAAATGTTTGAAAGTCTTATGCAATATTTAATTTATGTTGAAATGTTTTTGAAAAATTACTTACGATGCATTATGTGCCAAGAAAGGTTGGCAAATATTTTTGATTTTAATAGATTATGAAATTTTCTATTATACTGTAATAAGCAAAATCATTAAAAAATTTGCAAGCTTAATAAATAAATATTATTACACTACTTAATTTGTTGCAAAAGAAAAGAAAAATTGATGTGCAGTGTGAATTCTGACACATTTCAGGGTTTCGCAGGTATTTAGTAAGTGAATGATGATTATTTGGGATGCCAAAACAAATTTTATGTTAAAATATTTTTTTGTTAATTTTAATTCGAGTGCCTAATACCATTATTTAGGTTTCTAAATATGTGTAGTATTTTTTTTATATAGCAAGGTTCATTAAGATTTTGAAAATTGCGCCTATGGCTTCCATTGGTTGTTTTAAGTCATAAGCTCCGCTCCTATGATTTCGTATACATTGAAACATAGAATTAAAGTATAATTTCAACAATTGCCACTGGTTATTAAATTTACGCTTTTAAAAATTAAATGCAACATTTGCCAAAATATAACTAGAATTTTGAAAAAATAATTTAAACAAAATATAAAAAAAAAGAAAAAATAAAATTGTCTACAGACCGGCAGCGAACCCTAATTTGCAACTTAAAAATAAAAGAAATTCACTAAATTAAATATTTTGCATAATCAAAATTAAAATGCAAAAAAAAACAGAAAAAATAAAATTGTCTCAGACTGGAAGCGAACCCTAGTTTTCAATTTAGAAAGCGAGAATGCTAACCGTTACACCATGAAAGCGTTTTGGTTTACTGTTTTACATAACATATTAAATATTTACGTCGTCAACAAAAAAACACAAAAAATGCGTTATTTTCCGAAAACATAATCTGATTAAAAATTCCTGTACTATTCCGGTTCACACCAATGTACATTACTCAGATTTTTAGTTTAAAAAAACTGGGCTGCAGGGTGTTGGACAACATTTTTTTTGCACAGTTTTGATAAAAACCGCTTCAAAATAATTTATTTTGCAAAAAAATTATTTTGTTAATCCACGTACTAAGGTCTTTCATTTGATACCCTACTCAGAATTTAAAAAAAATATATATATTTTTTTTCGATGGACATATATTTGTTTATATTTTTAATAGGATATGTTTTTTAGATGTTTTATTATTTTTCCTATGTGCGGGTCAAAGAGCTGTATATACATGACAAATTTCAACTCTTAAGGTTTAGCCGTTTGGCTACAATTTTTACCAAACAGACAGACGACAAAATGACGGTATAAGGGTTTTTTGGTCATACCTACAAAACCTGAAAAGGGGGCAGGCTAACTGAGCCTTTTTGTGGACTGAGTTTTTTTTACTTTTTTTTGCTGCAAATGTCAAAATTTTAGACTGTACCTGAAAAGTGACCATATATTTGTGATTTAAGGCTAAAAATGTATAAGTATACCAAATTTCCAACTAAATAAATTTTTTTTTTCCTTAAATTTTAAAATATTGGTCAAAAATTTTTTGGCTTCGATTTTAGCCAAAATATAGCTATAAGCTAAATTTGGGGTGAGGATTATGAAAAAAATATTTAAAAAATTCACGCTATCTTAGTTTTTGAGTTAGAGCTGATTTGGTCATACCTACTAAACCCTAAAAATGCTTATCTCTGCTGTAGACAGTGTTGTAATAGATACATTTGAAAATATATCTAGATACAGATACAGATACTTGAGGAAAAATGTATCTAGATGCAGATACAGATACAAATTTTAAAAAGTATCTAGATACAGATAAATTTTTTTTACAATGTATCTAGATACTTTCGGAAAAATAAAACACCACAAAAAAAGAAATAACTAGAGCAAGGAATATATTTGTTCACAATAAAAAATAAGATATGCACTATTATTACTCTTAAAATAAACACAAATAGCCTTTGAAGCTGTGTGTCAGAAATATTAACTAACTATATACCTACATATGTAATCTTTAAAAAAATCACTTTTTTATTCCAATTTCAGCGGATATCTCGAACATTTTTTGTTCGCTAATAAATTACTGATTATTAAATGAGAATTTAGGATGACAAAAATAAAACAACAATTTTATTTATTATATTTTTCTTCATTTAATTCACATTTATAAAATTAATTCTTATTCTTAGATTAGATAATTACTTAATGGTTGTTTTACTTAACCGTTGTTAATAAAATTATTTAATTTTTTTTTATTTATTATTTCTTTTAAATTTATTCAGAGCTGGAAATACAATTACACTTTATTAAAATTTTATAGATAAAAATAAATTAAATAAATAAATAAATTATAAGTTTGAGAATTATGATAAAATACAAATTCTATATATAATTAATTAAATTTTGGAAAACATCCTTTCATTTTTTTCCTTTTATTTTTTTTATTTAGAAGAAAATAAGGCACATCAACTGCTAAGGTCATTAGTGCCAAGGTACATTTGTACAAAAATAAAACATTTCCTTTTTTATTAAATAAAAAATAAAAAAAAATAAAAAAAAGAATGTTTTCCAAAATTTAATTAATTACATATAGAACTTGTATTTTATCATAATTCTCAAACTTATAATTTATTTATTTAATTTATTTTTAATAAATATAAATAAATTTTAATAAAATGTAATTGTATTTCCAGCTCTGAAAATGGCTTACGCCGAAACTTTAACTTTTATAATGTTACAAATATGCAACATACTGTAGTTTTTTTTTATAAACAACAATAAAAAAAATCCCTCCATAAATTGTTAATTAAGATTGGTTAATTTAAACTTAAAATTCAAATATCTGAATGATGCTAAATGTATTACCAACTTGAAAAATCGTAAGGACATATTTTGTAAAAAGACCTTGAAAAGGACAAACTAGGAAAGTATCTGAAAAAAGTACCTGAAATTCTAAGTATCTGAATTTCACTGATTTAAATATCTAGATACAGATACAGATACATATTTTAAAATGTACCTAGATACAGTAACTAGATACTTGCACAGTATCTAGTTACTGTATCTAGATACAAATACCTAGATACATTACAACACTGGCTGTAGATGATACTAAAAATGTTTATAATCACTGGAAAAAGTTATTTTTGTTGAGCAATATATCAGTGATATCAATTTTTATCCACCGTATATATTTGTCAAACAAGATACCTATTGCTATAGTTGTAAATAATCATTGCAGTGAAATGTTTTTTAAAAACTGTTAGTATTTTTAAACATTTGTTTACAATTATCAGGTAAAGATTTTGCGTCTTAACATTGAAATTATTTCTGTTTATTTAATTTTTCGACCCTATATTTCGTTGCTGGACATATCAGTTGTTAGTAAGACGATATGCACCAAAAATAAATTATGTCTAGACGCGTACTCAGGCATTTTTTTGCGGGGTTTTATAGGGGCAGGGGTGGACCAGGACCTACATTTATCGGGACTGACTCAACCGGTGTATTATTTTAAAACGCGCATTTCTTTACACAAGTGATGACCTTAAAAAAATAAATTCTAAAATGCAAGTAATGATTTAAAAAAAAAAGTTATCGCGTCTATAATACAAGTGGTGAATAAAAAAAAGTCCTCGCTTCTTAAATACAAATATTGATAAAAAAAAGGTCATGAGTTCCAAAATTCAAGTGAAGTGAAAACTCAAGTGTGTTCCTTAAAGGCACGTGTTTATTAAGTGCTTGGGATGAGGTTTAAGCACTTGAGCCAGGATCGCCCTAACCACAGGGCTAAATGGGCTATAAGTAGAGCCCTGCAAATCCGCGGAAATCCGCAACTTTGCAACTAAACCATGCGGATGCGGATCGGATGCAGATTAAATGTCATATCCGCTTATCCGCAATATCCGCGTGAACATTAAATCTTCGGTTACTTTCGGAGAAATAAGCAATTGTGTTCTGACTACGCAGTCCTCGGTTATTTTCGATTGTCTGTATATACATGATATTTTGTAGCATTCAATCTCACTTTATGTTATTTTTATTAAGACAATTGTCCATGATCAAGACTGAGTTGAAACAATCAACTTAACTTTCTTTTTATTATTGAATATATTATAGAAAATAATATTTTGGACAAAAGTTTCCTGGTACACTTCCGACGTAATTCTTCCTACCTCTGCTCTAATTCAGGCTTTTAAATCTGATAAAGGTTTTTTTTTTACATAAAACTGATTAGTAAGTTTTATTTAAATACCAAAATTTACCTACATAATTTTTTCTCGAAAATTTTATTATGTACCTTGCCAATTTTTTTATACTACCCGAAGTAATAAGTCTTGCAGATCCATCAAAAATTTGAAAAATGACACATGTTGCTATATGAAAAGGGTTGCAACGCCATGCGCGAAATGGCGTAAGAGAATTACTTGATCCTAAAAATATGAAGCACCTTCTATCAAGTAACTTTTCTGATTTTTTTTTAAAATTCAATATTAAAAAAAGCAGCACGCCACTTACTCTCTACGAATAAGAACGCTTAGGCCCCCCAAAATTGTTATCTCTCTCTAGATTTAAATAAGTTATTAGCGCATCTAGGCCTTAAAACTTTTGGGGTCCCTTAGGTTAGGTTAGTAATAAATAAACTGGTAAATCCAAAAATTTTCAGTAGCGTTTTAGAGCAGAGATTACCTAAACAGCCGAAATATGTTAGTTCTTTCCAAACTGACAGCAAAGCTTTAGTGCGGATAGTGCGGATGCGGATCGGATACGGATTTGTTATTTACAAAAGCTGCGGATGCGGATCGGATGCGGATCATGAATGTGCGGATACGGATCGGATGCGGATACAGAAAAGCTTATCCGCGCAGGGCTCTAGCTATAAGCCACAGGGCGCAAACCTTTTGGGGCGGCAATTTTGGCTAAAATGTAGTGTGATGGACGAATCTGGTGGGGGATAAATACCTAAAAACCAGTGCTTCTCAAACAATCACTTATCATTTACGTTACAGCAAAAAAAAAAACAAATTACAAAAACGGTATAAGTAACTTTTAGCTGCTTATACTACGCCCTGAGTTTGCACTTATGCTCTGTTTGCACTGTTTCCATGTTTCAATTCACTTTAAAATTCAATTTATTTTTAGGTGGTTTATATATAAAAAAAAGTTATCAGTAATAACCTAAGATAGTGCTTTTAAGGTGAATCACTGTCCCTGGCCCTGCACAGAACAGTATGCGTATTATAGGCAGCTAAAGTTACCTTTACCACAAAAACCATACGAAGTACGGGTACTCCAGCTAGTTATATTATATTATCTTTTAATTATAATCTTTGTTTATTATTTGTTTTTGTTTGAGAAGTCTCCTGTCTCAAATATCTCCCGCCAGATTCGTCCATCATACTACATTTTAGCCTCAATTTTTATTTCCCCGTTTGCTATTCTGTGAATATTTTTACGAAGAGGGGCGCATTATTTTTAGTAGCCCACGGGCGCCGAATTTATTAAGACGGCCCTGACTTAAGCCCTACAAAAATCAAAACCTGTGGTTGTTTTTTTCTCATTGTTTTTTTCAGGGTTTCGAACTATTATTTTTTTCGTTTCGGTTTTCGTTCCGGTTCAATTAAAAAATTATATATCAGTTCGGTTTCGGTTTTCGTTCCGGCAAAAATAACGGTTTTTTTCGGTTTTCGGTTCAGTTCCGAGTGATAAATTTTTAAATGCTTTTATTTGTATTAGAAATTTATTTTCTACTATAATTTTTTTAATTTTTTTTTAAATTTGAAAAAATGTTATGCTGCATCTTTGGCTAGTAGCTCCCAAAGAACATACAAACTTAGAGCTATTAAAAATATTGAATGGAAAAAACATTCCAAAAATTTACCTTCACAATACTTACAAAACATTTAAATTTCACAGAATTTTTGAAATTTGAAAAAATGGTGTACAGCACTCTAGGCTGTTAGCGCCCAAAGAACATACATACTTACAGCTGTTAAAAATATTGAAACGTAAAAACATTCCAAAAATTTACTTACACAATACTTACAAAAAAATTAAAATCAACATAATTTTTTGAAATTTGTAAAAATAGTGTGCAGCATCTTTGGCTATTAGCACCCAAAGAACATAAAACTTAAAGCTATTAAAAATATTGAATCGAAAAAACATTTTCAAAACAATTTTCCTGCACAATATTTACAAAAATCTTAAAATCCACAGAATTTTTTGAAATTTGAAATCATGGTGTACAGCAGTTTAGGCTATTAGCGCCCAAAGAACATACAAACTTACTTAGAGCTGTTAAAAATATTGAGACGTAAAAACATTTAAAAAATTCATAATACTTACAAAAAATTTAAAATCCACAGAATTTTTGTAAATTTAAGAAAATGGTGTGTAGCATTTTCGGCTATTAGCGCCCAAGGAACATACATACTTAGAGCTATTAAAAATATTCAATCGAAAAAACATAAAATTTACCTGTATAATACTTACAAAAAATTTAAATTCCACAGAATTTTTGTAAATTTAAGAAAATGGTGTGTAGCATTTTCGGATATTAGCACCCAAGGAACATACATACTTAGAGCTATTAAAAATATTCAATCGAAAAAACATAAAATTTACCTGTACAATACTTACAAAAAATTTAAATTCCACAGAATTTTTGTAAATTTAAGAAAATGGTGTGTAGCATTTTCGGATATTAGCACCCAAGGAACATACATACTTAGAGCTATTAAAAATATTCAATCGAAAAAACATAAAATTTACCTGTACAATACTTACAAAAAATTTAAAATCCACAAAATTTTTGTAAATTTAAGAAAATGGTGTGTAGCATTTTCGGATATTAGCACCCAAGGAACATACATACTTAGAGCTATTAAAAATATTCAATCGAAAAAACATAAAATTTACCTGTACAATACTTACAAAAAATTTAAAATCCACAGAATTTTTTGAATTTTGAGAAAATGGTGTGCAGCTTCTTTGGCTATTAGCTCCCAAGGGATGTCGACTCAGTATAGGATGTATTTTCTTAACCCTTCAATAGACACTCAACTTGTTTCATCACTATTGCACTTTTTCAAATTTTACTTTTTATAAAACTGGTAAAAATGTGTACACACAGCATTTATAGCTACTAGCGCTTAAGGTAGTTATTAATTTAAGGATATTTTATACAAAAAATGCACTGGTCAACATGTGTTGTTACTACTTAGAACGTTTCATAAACGTTTGTGAACGAGATATATTTGGAAGGATTAATGACGTAATGGCTACCAATATTATCAAAAAATAAAGGCTTAAGTAAAGAAATTAATCCTCTTAATTAGTTTCGCTAATGAGAATTTGAATGTGGATATTTTTGCCTAGTTCTGTATTACGTAAACAATAAATAGTCCACGACAGTGCACAGCAATTTAAATATAAAATTTTAATAATAATTTTTTAAATTTATAATAATTTTGTTAACCAGTATTAGCATTATAGGCTATTCTAAACGTTTACGCGGAACTAAATTGCTTTTGCGTAGTTCTGTATTTTAACAATAAATGTATAAACAATAAATGGACCCCGACAGTGCACAGCATTTTTAAATATAAAAATTTAAAAATGTTTTTTAAAATTTATTACAGGGCTTCGCACCGTTGTTTTTTTCGTTTCGGTTTTCGTTCTGGTTCAATTAAAAAAATATATATCAGTTCGGTTCCGGTTTTCGTTCTGGCAAAAATAACGGTTTTTTTCGGTTTTCGGTTCAGTTCCGAGTGATGAATTTTTATATTACTCTTGAAGTATTATATCTTTTTGATACTAATACTCATTATATTGTACTATTCTAGCCTAGTACTATCAGCAATGGCAAACGTCCAAAATAAAGGTGTCCGCATTAATATTGGACCATTGCAAAATAATTTCAAAGATATTATTAGTAATTATAGTTGAAGATAATGGGATTCGGACAAATTTATTAACTTCGCTAACGTTTCGATTTTAATTTAAATCTTCATCAGAGCTTAGTTAATAGTCACGATATAAAATAACAATTTTAAAATTAATAAAGAACACATCATATTGTCCGGTTATTGAACTCAGAGATAAGCATATGAATAAAGCTATATTTAAGCCATAGATAGTTTTGATTTATAGATTATTAGTAATTTTATTTCATATTGTTTGTTTTATACTATAAACTTTTAATATCTGGGGATTATAGAGCGTTTACATCAATTTTATTTGGCTAGATAATAATTTTACATACTAAGTAAATATTTTGTAAAATCGATATGTTACTATCTAATCTTTTATTTTTAGGATATTGAACATTCAAAATGGTTTCAAGAACTTACGCAACATGGTTGGCAATTATTTCATTAATAGTACTATCTGTAACAGCATGGAGTTTATTTGGAAAGGCTTTGGAAAAAACTTTAGATGTCCCACGGGAACATATGCATATCCCAAAACAAAGAGAAGACACTGAGATTCAATATTCGATTAATACTCTACCAAGTTGGGATTCAAGTAGATTAATTAATATTAGTGATTTTAAATATTTATTATCAAATACAGTATGTGATGATAAGCCACTTGATGTTTTAATGCTGGTTCATTCAGCCCCTCAAAATGTTGAGAAAAGGAAAGGTATTAGAGAGACCTGGGGAAAACAGAGAGAAGATATGAAATTACTTTTTTTAATTGGTAAGTTCTGTCACATGAAAAGTGAATCGTTTATTTTTAGGATTTTGTAGGTATGACCACCAAAAAAACCTTATAACGTCACTCATGTGTTTGTCTGTATGGTAGAAATTGTGGCCAAACAGCTGAACCTAGAGAGTTGAAATTTGGCATGCTTATACAACTCTTTGACCCGCACATAGGAAACATACTAAAACATCTAAAAAATATACCCCCCTAAAAATATAAACAAATATGTGATCATCGAAAACATTTTTTTTTTTTTAATTCTGTGTAGGGTATCAAATGAAAGCCCTTAGTACGTGGATTAACGATCAAATTTTTATTTTTGCAAAATAAATTATTTTGATGCGATTTTTGCCAAAATTGTGCAAAAAAAATTTTGTCCCACACCCTGTAGCCCAGATGGTTTAAACTAAAAATCTAAAAAAAATCTAAGTAATGTATATTGGTGTGAACCGAAACAGTACAACAGGAATTTTTGATCAGATTATGTTTTCGGAAAATAACGCATTTTTTGTGGTTTTTGGTTCACAAAGTACAACAGTTATACCAATGTAAGACACTCACATGCAAGGCGTGCGATAGCGTAATGGTTAGAGCACTGGTGTCGTAAGCTAAAATGCGCTGGAAACGAAGGGTTTCGAGTTCGAGTACGGAGTGAATTTTATTTTTTCTGTTTTTTTTTGCATTTTTATTATGTTGAATTATTTTGTCAAAATTCTAGTTATATTTTGACAAATGTTGCATTAATTTTTAAGAGCGTAAATTTAATAACCAATCTTATTATATGATTAACAGACGATAAATTATTTTTAAAATATCATTCATTTTACCGTGATTACTACAAAGTAAAATTTGTCCTACACACTCAGCATTCCGCCTTCACTTATTATATACCTGCGAAACCCTGAAATGTGTGAATATTCACACTTCACATAAATTTTTTTAGTTGACGATTTACAAAAGTTATATAACACACTAGACTAGGAGACGTATCATGGGTCTAATGATTACCATGCTCGCTAGCTACTCAGAATTCTAGAGTTCGCTCCCGGGCAGAAGACACAATTTTATTTTTTATTTATTTATTTTTTTCTTTAAATTATTTTGTCAAAATTTTAGTTATATTTTGGAAAATGTTAAATTTAATTTTTAAGAGCGTAAATTTAATAACCAGTTGGAATTATATTTTCATTCTATGTCTCACGCATACGAAACCAAAGGGGCGGAGCATATGACTTAGAACAACCAATGGAAGCCATAGGCGCAATTTTCAAAATCTTAATGAACCTTGCTATATAAAAAATACTGCACATATTTAGAAACCTAAATAATGTTATTAGGTATTAGAATTAAAATTAACAAAAAAATATTTTAACATAAAACTTGTTTTTAAAGCTCTTAGATTAACAAACGATAAATTATTTTAAAAATGTCGTTCATTTTGCCGTGATTACTACAAAACAAAATTTGTCCTACACTAGGGTGACCATTTTCTTAAGAAGGTAATGCGGGACGGAGCAAAAAAAAAGGTTCTCATCTCCCAAATCCAAGTGAAGAGCAAAAAAAAAGTCCTCATCTCCCAAAATCCAAGTGAAGAGCAAAAAAAAGGTCTTCACCTCCCAAATCCAAGTGAAGAGCAAAAAAAAAGGGTCCTCACCTCCCAAATCCAAAATGCGAGACAATGCGGGACAAAATGTTAAAATGCGGGACTTTTGCGGGACGCATCTTAATGTGGGACAAAATGTTAAAATGCGGGACGAATGGTCACCCTATCCTACACACTCAGCATGCCGCTTTCACTTATTATATACTTGCGAAACCCTGAAATGTGTGAAAATTCATACTTCACATAATTTTTTAAATTTTATTATAGGTGCAGTCGATACCCAAAAACTTCAAGACCAATTAGATGATGAAGACCACCACCATCATGACTTAATTCAGGGCAGTTTTAAAGATGCTTATAAAAATTTGACTTACAAACATGTAATGGCCTTAAAGTATACTGTTTATTACTGTCCAACAGCAAAATATATGCTTAAAGCAGATGACGACACATTTGTCAATATCTACGCTTTTATGGACTTTGTAAAAAAACTTCCAGCAGACCAAAAGGGTTATATTTTATGCTCCACAATGGATGGATCTCCAGCCATTAGAGAACCTTCAAAATGGAGAGTGAATTTTGAAGAATTTCCACATAGTTTTTATCCAATTTACTGTTCTGGTTACGCTATATTGTATTCTTACGATGTCGTATTCCGACTCTATAGAGAAGCACAGAGAGGAGAATATTTTTGGGTGGATGACGCGTATGTTTCAGGTAAGACACAGTGGAAAAAAAATGTGCAAAGCAGTATCTAGGACACACTCGAGTAATAAAATACGCGTATTAGTAAGCGTTTGATATCATCTCCTAATTTCATTTGGGTTGATTTGCTGCAATTTGTATTCTTCGTCAAAAAATATATACATATACAGTTACGGTCAAAATAATAAATACATCTAATACACTAACATTATTATTTGTAGTTGGAACACTAATAAATTCATATTTTTATTCTAACTGGCATAACCAATAAAGCACTTTATGATCTATTAAAACCATAATATTTATCAAGAAATATTATGTGGTGATAGAAATATTTTGATATTTGTGAAAACACTACTTGAAATGGTTGGTCAAAATAATAAATACCATCAAGAAAATTTAGTCAAATATAAAATTTATATTTCATTTTACTGTTACTAATTACATAATACTAATTTGTATAATCTTAGTAATCAATAGCATGCCTTTTATTTGTCAAAACGGCCCGACATCGTTTGGATATCGACTCGATGAGCCGTTGACAGCTCTCTACAGGAATGCTGTACCAACCTTCTTGAACAGCATTCATTTTTGTTCCTTGGTTTTTCCAGCTCAACCCTATCTTTTACTAGTTTCCAAAGATTTTCTATTGGATTCAAACCCGGTAATTGAACAAGCCAAGGTAAAACTTGAACATTGTTTTGCTGGAACCATGTTTTTGTTGCACGAGCCGTGTGTTTAGAGTCGTTACCTTGCTGGTAGATCCATATTAGTGGCATATTCCATTCCACATAGGGTAGCATAATAGTTTCCAAAATTAGGATGTAAATTTTTTTCGTCATTATCTCATCTATGCGAAATAATGGACCTATACCATGCCAAGAAAAACAACCGCAAACTGAAATCTTACCTTCTTCATGTTTAACGGCTTTTTTCGTGTATTTAGGGTTAAACGCCTGGTTTGAAGGACGCCTAATAAAATTTTTCCCATCATTTCCAAACAACATAAATTTACTTTCGTCACTAAATAAAATATTTCTTCATTTTTTAATACCTTCTGCATCATACCAGTAAACGTGTTCTTGAGCAAATTCCTTACGGACTTGTAAGTGTCTTGGTTTTAATAATAGTACTTTTCTAGGCGAACATGATCTTAAGTTATGCTTTACCAAGCTCTTTCTAATGGTTCGTGCAGAAATATTCGGTTGTAGTTCGGTTAGTAAATTAGTTGATGATATGAAAGGATTTTTTCACTTCCTTCACGCGTCTATCTTCGTTCTTCGAAGTTTTGTGTGGTCTACCCCGGGTTTCTTCTTTAAGACTGATGGCATTTTGTACCATTCCCAAAGAGCAACCCATAATATTAGCAATCTTGTAAAAGAATTGCCATCATTTTTAAATTTTTTAATTAAGTTCCATTTCACTACCTCAATGCTTATTCTTACCCATCTTTGCAATAGTTTGAACAAACCTAAATAATTTTTTTTGTAAAACATATACTTTTAAATACATTATGAACTTGTTTAAACCTGTCTTAACTCCGTTATCAAATCATTTTTAAGAGTTTTAGGAAATGTATTTATTATTTTGACCAACCATGTCAGGCAGTGTTTTCACAAAAATCAAAATATTTCTATGACCAAATAATATTTCTTGATATATATTATGGATTTAATAGATAATAAAGTGCTTTATTAGTTATGCCAGTTAAAATAAAAATATGAATTTAATTAGTGTTCGAACTACAAATAATAAGGTTACTATATTAGGTGTATTTATTATTTTGACCGTAACTGTATAAATATAAGGACATTAAAATGGAACTTTTTTGTAGGTGTTTTGGCGAAAAGAATAAACCTGAAACATACAGCTATCTCTGATGTTTATATGGACTACGAAGAAATGCAAAAATATCTGAACAATACGGGAAAATTTATAAACCATCCATTTATTTATGGACCCATTAATTCTGGTCCTGAACGAATGAGAGAACTATGGAAAGTCGTAGAGGGAAGAACCAAAATTAACTAACAAGAAAGAAGGACAGATACATGGAAGCAAAGGATGCAATGGATCTCTTGCTCAAACAGACTGACATATTTAATTTTGTAAAAAATCTTGTGCTATAATATTTTTTAAATATATTTTTAGTTATAGTATAGTATGGTTATAATGATTACTTAAAATTACTCGAATGTATAAATAATATATTGAATATTACTAAAATAACGCTAATATAAAACTGATGGATGCAGTTTTATATTGTGCAGTAATACCTTTTTCACACTAGATCTTTAAGACGAGTGAACTTAAAGTTCACCGATGTTTAAGATCGGTATGCTTTCACACGTGATGTTTAAATCTCTGGTGCTGTCATCAGCTACAGTAATTTTGTCCTTAAGTTACCGTCATGAAATTACCAGTTTTGAACTGTCTGCGCAGACGCACATTTTGAATTATTATAAACAATTAAGGATATTTCATTTCATTCTACAATAAAGGCACTACAATAAAGAATATATTACACCTGTATTAACATATAAGTCGATACATTTTATCTCAATTATTGTAGCTCTGTATTTTATTAAACACATTATTAAAATAAATAATTTTATTATAACAATAAGTATAAACTTCTTATAACGTCGATATTGGCATCTGACACTACCGATAGAGGCGCTACTGCATTCACATCATGGCTGACTTTGGTAGGATATTTTTGACAGGTTCAATGGTATCTTCATGTGATATTTATTGAAACACACGGGAACACACTCTAAAATGGTCTTTAACTGTCTTTCCACTTCTAAGAACATATTCCCATGCTTGTCACAAACCCGACTGTCCTACAACCGTCAGTTTCTCAAAATCTCACTAGAGGCGCTTCAGTTATTGTCAGTTGACAATAATACAGTATTCTTGTTTATGATAATATAAAATGTTGACAGCACAAATTCAAGAAGTATTTTTTTATAAAAGAAATTAAGTTGGCAATGCGGACGAAGTTTAAGACGCAGATCTCTGTCTTAAACATCGCTTGTATTTAAACGAGGCCATACGGTTTCACATTAGCGTTTAAAGATACATTCACTTTAACATCCGATCTTAAAAATCTAGTGTGAAAAGGGTAAAAATAAGACAGGAAGAATTCGATTGTATATCGAGTGTTTCCGCTCTAGATCGGGTTACATCGGATACGAAATAGACCATATTAGTAACTACGTCACAAAATGGGATTTAGTGCTGCCGCCTCGCGGTTTGATTCTTTTTATTTGAATTTAGCATGTTGTTTTTTTGTTAAATTGTATTTTAGAAATGTAAAATAAGTTTTCAAAGTAAAAGAATGTTTCACATCAAAACTACAAGTCAATATTTATTTATTAAAATTCTTATTTTATACATTATAATTTAACGTCATTATTTTTGCAGAACAATATTATTTTGCAGGTTAATTTTGAAAATTTTACATTAATAATCGTTATTATGGCAAGTAACATAGCAATAAGTGTGTATGCCATATCTAAATGGTTTGAAGGAACAATATGTTGTTTTGATTTTATCCATTGTTTTTCATTTTCATCCCTTACCCCTTACCCCTTACGATTTTTTCGATTTTCGAGCAAAAAATTTTTGTCTTCGATTTTATTGAAAATTGGTGCAAATCTGTATTTTTTGTCATAGATCAATAAAATTTGGAATTATAGGCAAAAAACTGACCTAAATCGGGTCTAACTCAAAAACTAGGGAAGCATGATTTTTTTAAATATTTATTTCATAATCCTCACCCCAAAATTAGCTTAAAACGATATTTTGGCTAAAATCAGAGCCAAAAAAATTTTGACCAATATTTCAAAATTTTGTTGATTTTTTTTTTTTTTGATTTTGTTGGAAAATTGGTATACCTATACATTTTTGGCCTTAGATCATTAACTTATGGTCATTTTTGAGTTACGGTCTAAAATTTTGACATTTGAGGCAAAAAAAGTAAAAAAAAGACCCAGAGCCGATGAAATGTGAGCCTATACTTAACAGCAAAAATTAATATGAGAAAAGAAACTATTTCTCTTTGTTTCAGTGGCGCCCGGGGGGGGGGGGGGGCGGTGCCCGGGGATGCGGCTTTAAACTCATTATTTATTTTTATGTAACTGACAAGAAATAATGATGAAATGAAAATACATAGAAGATACATTTTTTAAATATTATTTTTCGAATAAAATCTAATTTTTCACGAACCGGAAGAATATTCTATAATTTCAAGAGCCGAAACGATATTTGTAAAATATGTAAATACAATTAAATACAAAAACTTTTATTTAAGAGCAATACAAATTTATTTATACTTAGTGAAGTACGTAATACATTTTTATTTTTAATTTGTAAAACAGACAATTTCTGAAAATTATTTTCTTTGCATAAAACGTCCACGGCCTCTTCCTCTGCAGGGGACCACTTGAAAACCATCTTTATCAACCAATTTATTGACCCTACACAAAATAAAAATATTAAATTATTTATAAAAAAAAAACAACACAGAACTGATCTCCAACACAGAATACGTAATCAAATAAAATATAAGCTGTTCACTTTTGTAAGTACAAACTAAGAAAAACTTTTGTTTTAAATAGTTTGCACCTTTGAAACTAAATGTTGGTATTAAAAAAATTATAAAAAATGTCACTTTCTTAATAATTATCAGAACCAATAAATCTAAAGTCGGTTTTACAGCGTAAGGAATATTTTTAACTGACATTTAAAGTTCGTATTACGCTATAGAAGTAACCAAAATAACTAGATCTGGTTTGTCCTTATAAAAGTGAACAGCTTATACCTTTAATATGTTTTAAAATTTTGAAACTAAATCATAAATTTTAGTTGGCGTTTCCACGTGTCGAAGGTACATAGGGTGTCTCATAGGGTAAATTTAGTAAATAAAATATAACAAAAAATTTTAGCAAAAAAAAAACAATCAAAATAGTTTTCAAATAAAATTTGTTAATATTAATTTCTTAGCTTCGTGCGTACTAGATTTTGAAATCTAGTGACTTTTAATTATTGAATGAAGCTTTTAATCGTTTTGTTAAGAAAAACTTCAATCGTTAAATACTTAGTTCGTACCAACTTAAAAAATGAAAATTCCATTGTTGTTTTTCCAGTTTAATATTCAGTTTCAGAGTGGTATACTTTATCTCAGCGTTTCCCAATCTTTTTTTATGGCGGCCCGGCAAGTTTAGAAAGTAATGTGTATCGCAAAAGTTTTATATTCAAAAGTATTATAATATTAAGAAGTATTATAATATTTTATATAAAAAATCAGCTGTGGCCACCACAGGACCGACCGCCATCACAAAGTACTTGTATAAAATACATTCTAGCAGCAGAGTAGAAATAACTTGGCCCAATATTACAGAGATATTATTTATCATGACCATGAAAAAATATTTCAATTTTTTTTTCGTTTTATCAAAAAATGTCTCAAATAAAAGTTGTTAGTTATTGCTTTTAGCAACTTTTGTTATATACATTTTTTCTAAATATTTTTCTGTTGTTAAATATTCGCAAAAATCTTAAAATCGACACGAGTAAACTTCCATTTTTAGTCAACCGATTTTTACCAAAAGTTGATCAACTCGTGCCATTGATGGCAGAAGCTTAAATATGAAGTTTCATAAAAATCCTTTTAGCTGAATTTGCTCTGAATGTATACACAGACAGACGGACATACGGACGGGCGGACAGACACACAGACAGACCGACAGACGTCATGCTAAAAATAGTCAAAACGTTATGTAGGGACCTCAATTCATGGAGATCCATCGAAATCTGGAAATATCAAAATAGGTATGATCACAATACCTCCCTTATATATGTTGGCGGTCGGTAAAAAGGTAAAGTATTATAATATTTTATATAAAAAAAAACAACAAATAAAAAATCACATATAATTAATGAAAAAAGAAACAAATTATTACTTAAGCAACTTAACAGATTAAGGACCGACATTTTCATCTCAAAATTAAGTGGGTTATAATTTATTAGGCGAATAGTTAATAGTAAAAAAAAAAATTTGCGGACCGGCGGTTGGGAAACACTGCTTTATCTTACCTAATTTAACATCCTTCGTATCTCTTATAATAAAGAAGTTAACAATGCTTAAACAGTTCCCAAAAACATCCTGTAGATATGAAAGTAAAAGACTTACTTGATTTCATCCGAAATTTTTGTAGAAGGTCCAGGCTCAGTTGTAGCTAAAACTCCAGGAGCTTTATTTGGAAAACGCTACAATAAATTTATTATTAATTATAATTATTGTTCTTTTATTTTATGGTATTTACCGTTGGTCCATAGTCTTCTAACATTTTCATATCTTGTGGTTCAAAAAATTCACTAAATCTCTGTCTTTCCTCCATTCGAAATAATTTTCTTTCAGAAGGCGTCCCACCTTGATAGTAACGCAAAATTGGCTTAGTCTCACATACCTTTTGAGGGTCATAAGTCTCAAAATTATCCTAGAAAAATCATAAAAAATATTATTCTCAATATCTACGAAACATTTCAAAATCCGTATCCTAATATATTCATGTTTATAATCCCTTTTATGGCAGTTCCGTAACGGGCCAAAATCTAAATTAAACCCGGGCGACATAACTCATGTAAAAATAAATGGAAATATTGACATTGACGATAACATTTTAATCAAAATCCATCTTAAAGAGCAAAATACCATGAGTTCAAAAAGAAATTACATAAGGGTTGGCTATGGAAAAATAAAATAATGTCTACTATAATCTGTCTCAATTTGTAATACGAAACTAGATCTGGTTACTTTGGTGACTGTTGTGGTGTAAACAGACTTTGGCGTATCCGTGTGAACCAATACTATGACAATATTATAAATGTATTGACAATATACAACATAAAAAATGAACTGTTACTGTTAGTTCCGTATTACAAAATGAGACAGATAATACAAGCTTTATATAACAATTTAAACTTATTATACCCTTTTCACACTAGAACTTTAAGATCGGATGTTAAACTAAATGTATCTTTAAACGCTAATGTGAAACCGTATGGCCTCGTCTAAATACAAGCGATGTTTAAGACAGAGATCTGCGTCTTAAACTTCGTCCGCATTGCCAACTTAATTTCTATTATAAAAAAATACTCCTTGAATTTGTGCTGTCAACATTTTATATTACAGTCTGTTTCAAACGCTTAGGCGGAACTAAATGGGAATTTAGTTCTTTTAGGTTGTCACGACAAGGGTCCTTGCTTGGGTTATTTCATTTTTCACGTTGCAATGTCAAAATTTAAAATTACAACAATGAAACCATGGAAACGAATGACCTATGTCAAAATTAAATTATTTTTTTAATATATTTTAATGACAAAAAAATTAATAAATGGGAAATTTGTATTAAGAATGACACAAAAAATCAAAATATAAAGAAAATGACAATTTAAAATGATATTAACCTTAACAAAAAATGTGTATTGTAAGTATGATTTACAAAGCTTAAACAAAACGGTCGAAAAGCACGATTTAAACGATGAAAGTAACCAGATTGCAAAATTTAGTTCCGCTTAACCGTTTGAAACAGACTGTATCATAAACAAGAATACTGTATTATATCGACGTTATAAGAAGTTTATACTTGTTGTTATAGTAAAATTATTTATTTTAATAATGTGTTTAATAAAATACAGAGCTACAATAATTGAGATAAAATGTATCGACTTATATGTTAATACAGGTGTAATATATTCTTTATTGTAGTGTCTTTATTGTAGAATGTAATGAAATATCCATATTTGTTTATAATAATTCAAAATGTGCGTCTGCGCAGACAGTTCAAAACTGGTAATTTCATGACAGTAACTTAAGAACAAAATTACTGTAGCTGATGACAGCACCAGAGATTTAAACATCAAGTGTGAAAGCATACCGATCTTAAACATCGGTGAACTTTAAGTTCACTCGTCTAAAAGATCTAGTGTGAAAAGGGTATTACAACAACAACAGTGATAACAGTTAATTAATTCTAAAGCTTGCTGTTGACATCACTTTTATTTTCCATAGCCACCCTTATGTAATTTCTTTTTGAACTCATGGTATAGGGATTTGCAGCTAAGCACCCTACCATCTGGTGAGCGTTTCATAAACTTGTGTACATCAGATAACATTTCGTTTTGTGTATTGGTTTTGTATGAAGTTTGTTTTTAAAGTTTTATTATAATCATTGAAAAATGTATAATACATATTGTTGTGTGCCTATGTGCAATTCATTGAAAAGAAGAAACCCGGAAATATCGTTTCATTTGTTTCCACTAATATCAGACACCGTACGGTTCGAAACAAAATTGGGAAAGCAAGAGGTTAGGAATCGACGCGATGTTTAGATAAACAATTTAAAAATTAGAAAAAAAGTGAGCCCTTATATCAAAGTTTGCTCATTACATTTTAATGATAGTGACTACAAAAAATATTTTCAATTTTGTATTTATTATCGCATATCTTGAAAATTCCTGTTATTGTGTGTGGGTTTGTAATGCACAAGTTGTAGGCATAATTCATAAATCTTTATGAACTCTCTGCTTTTTTCAGTGACTCCACACAATATTATATGCCCAGCATTGTAGATTTCTACCCCTTGCTAAACAACACGGGAATTATTATTTCCCCCAATATAGTTAAAATAATCGACAATGGAAACCGCCATAACTTAAAACCAGATCACAAAATGTAGTATTTTAGATGTTTACAAATAATGTCACTTCACAAAATCAGAAAATCCCAAACAATTATTTATTTTTTGTCGTTTTTTGATACACTTTTCGCTATTATTTACTAGTAAATGTCAAGTGGTATCTGATTTAGAATGGTTTCAAAAAAATCCGCGTGGCGCTACGATCTTAAAATTTTTCCCCTATAAAGTTCCATAACAAATTATTGTAATTTTGGAGCTCGCTGGTTGAGTTATATATTACTTACATCGTCCCAGTTTTCATTTGAAGTCTGCTGTATGGTAATGTGTTGTGGCTGAATCAACGGTTGGCTATGTGCTTCATTTTGGTAAAGAAAACGTTCTACTTTTGACCGGTCAGAACAAGATTGTTTCACATGAGTCTGAAAATTTCAAATTCAGAGTTCTTTTATATTTAAGAAAGCAAGAAAAAAATATTTAAAAAAAGGACCGAAGATAATTTTAAAAAATATTCTTTTTCTCTTTTTACTTAATTTTTATATGGTTAGTTTATGCGGACACCGTTATTTTGGACCTTCGCCATTGCAGATAGTACTAGGCTAGAATAGTACAATATAATGAGTATTAATATCAAAAAGATATAATACTTCATGAGTATATGAAATATATTCAGACGTTTCGGAAACTGCTCAACAATGACATTTTTTTAATGGCATAATTTACTTTATTTGTGAAAATTGGGAATTTAAAAAAAATCACAACTCAAAAACGGTTCGAGATAATGACCTAAGATTAGAATTTTTCGATTCCTCATAGTATATTTAGTCTAGAAAAAATTTGAGGCCTTATTCGTTTTAAGGCCTTATCACACTAGAGTTATTATTCAAGTCTAAACTTGGAAAATTAAAGTCTTTGCATTCGAATCGAAGTCTTGTGCGTGTGATAGTATGAAGAAAAAACCTAGGTTTTGAAGACCAGGCAAATGAAACGGGATACAATTTCTCGGTCTCTTTACCCAGGTCTTAGAGCTGACGCGTCTTTGCCTTTTGTTTATGTCAAAATATGTAACTGTCAACTGTCATACTTTCACGATGTGCGCATGGGTAAACAAACAATTTCCAAGTCTTAACTAATATTCAAATACCGTGTGATATGTCAAGACCTGAAGACCTGAAGATCCTGAAAAAAAAAAACTACAAAAATAAGACTTGGATAGCGTTCTAGTGTTATAAGGCCTTTACGTATTTTAAAATTATGACAAATTTTAATATGGTATGATTTATAGAAATTTTCATTTTCACATGGACGTATCTCAAAAACGAAATGCGATAAAGACCTGCGGTTGAAATTTTTGAAATCTTGACGTCTTAATTGACTTGTAACAATATTTTGAAGTAAAAAAATTTTTTGAAAATTTTTCATTTTTTTTTAAATTTTTTGAAAATTTTAATAAATCCTAACTAAAAAATGGTTAGGGATAAAAATCTGCGGTTTAAATTTTTAAAACTCTCCTACATTGTTTAGTCTAGAAAAAAATTTGGGCCTTAATAAATCAATTATTAAGTTTTGTATGGGCAGTAATCCAAAACCCTTGAAAATGGCCAAAAACCGAAAAAATAGTAAGGGGTAGACCTTAAAAAAATCGTGTTTTTTAAGCAAAAAAATTTTGTCTCCGATTTTATTGAAAATTGGTACACATATATATTTTTGTTCATAGATCAATAAAATTTGGTCCATTTTTAAGTTTGGGCTAAAGTTTTGGAATTATAGGCAAAAAACGGACCCAAATCAACTCTAACTCAAAAACTAGAGCAGCATGATTTTTTTAAATATTTATTTCATAATCCTCACTCCAAAATTAGCTTAAAACGATATTTTGGCTAAAATCAGAGCGAAAAAAATTTTGACCAAAATTTTGGCGAATTTTTTTTTTTTAATTTGTTGGAAAATTGGTTTACTTATATGTTTTTAGCCTTAGGTCATAAACATATGGTCATTTTTGAGTTACGGTCTAAAATTTTGACATTTGAGGCAAAAAAAGTAAAAAAAAAGACTCAGAGCCGATGAAATGGAGCCTTCAGCGATCACGAAAAGTGATAAACATAATTAATCCGGTCGTTAATCCCGTTAATCATAGCTGATCCCAACCACCCAACCAATAGCAACACATCTATAACCTGGTCCCACTCTTACAATTCCCGGTATAAAAACTCGAAGTAAATTGAAATGTTTATCACTTCTCGTGATCGCTGAAGACGGAAACCGATTGTTGAACAGTTTCAGAAACGTCCGAATATACAGTCCCCAGCAAACATTGAACTAACGGCCGAACGCCGGCAAACTGCTTTTACGCTGGTACATTGCTGGCACCAAAAGTAAGTGCAATGCCAGTATTAATAATGTACTTCACATTTGTATTTCGCACTCTGCCTATACGAAGTACTTTACCAGCATTTTATAAGCATTCCTTATTTGTATTAATCCAAGGTTATTTCTAGCGAGCCAGTGCTTATGTTTATAACTTTTTTTGAATGTAATAATTTGAAAAGTCTGACCGTTCTTAGTCATAAAACACCCTAATGGCGTGGCCTTCGAGGGTCGGTACAAGTGATATTCTGTGAGTTCAAGTTGGGACGTGTTGGTGAACAGTTTTTAAAAATGTGTATTTGAATAGTTATTGATTGTGAGCATTATACAGTTTTTTATTGTGATTTGTGTGTGTTTTGTTAGATTTAAGGACGTAGTTTACACAAACTGTTTCATGTTAAATTGTTTAATTTTTAGTTTAGTTCAATCATAGTTTTTTTTATGTAATAAAATTTTCAATTATTAATAAATCTGATACAAGATTATAAATATGTCATTTAAAAAATATAATTTGTCATATTTCATTTTGAATAGTGACATCTTAAATATTTTGTAAATATAATACTAACCTAAAATAATACAAACTTAATCCAAAACTGTAAAGCTTTTTTTACAATATAACCAAGTTTCTAAAAGTCAGTAATACACTATAAAATCACCAAAATAACCAGATCTAGTTTGTTCTTACAAAAGTGAACAGCTTATAGCATTAATGCTTATAAAATTTGTTTATTGAATTTATTTTAACAAGTATGATTTCTTTAGGTTGGCACTCTTCAAGTCAGGGGGAAAAGATGTGGTAGATAATACAAGACGAATATTGGCGAAAATTATTAGTCACCCCTTATCTTAAGGATGAAATTGGTTTGACCGAAATGGCAGAAAACCATTTTCTTAAAATTCTTCATTAAATTAATAAATTAAATAAACTAATTCCTGTTATTCCTGAAATTATATTTATTTAATATTTATAAATAAATCAATAAATTATAACTGTTAATTCAATTTACAATCGGCTAGTTTTACCATCGTTGAATAAATTTATTTAACAACTTAAGTTAACAATATCGCATCATTCTATTGACAGCAATGTTAATTTCTTCATTAATAGTTTAAAACCGATGCGATATTGTCAACTTTACTTGTTAAATAAATTTATTCAACGATGGTAAAATGGCCAAATGAGTATTTATTTTGCACCTAACCATTAATTTATTTTAATACTGGGTAAGTACACATATATTACATTTGAAACACTAGAGAGTGGGTATAATATAAGCACTAGTCTGTCAGAAATAAATCTTGCAACTAATGCGATTATTTTGCACTTTACCGTTGCTGGGCCAGCAACTGATACATCAATGGGCCAGCTAATGGCTACGGGGACACCGGGGTACTGGCCCAGTGCAAAATGCCAGCACTGGACCAATGCGAAATGCCAGCACTGGCCCAGTGCGAAATGCCAGCACTGGCCCATTACTTTCAATGCACTTTACCGTTGCTGGGCCAGCAACTGATACATCAATGGACCAGCTAAGGGCCACGGGACACCGGGGTACTGGCCCAGTACGAAATGCCAGCACTGGCCCATTACTTTCAATGCCGGCGAGTATGTGCTTTACCAGTACTGGTCCGGATAAAAATGTTTGCTGGGTCTGTTCCAAACGGTTAAGCGGAACTAAATGGGGATTTAGTTCTTTTAGGTTATCACGAGAAGGGACCTTGCTTGGGTTATTTCATTTTTCACGTTGGGATGTCAAAATTTAAAATTCCAACAATGAAACCATGGAAACGAATGACATATGTCAAAATTAAATGTTTTTTTTTAGATATTTTAATGTCAAAAAAATAAATAAATGGGAAATTTGTATTAAGAATGACACAAAAAATCAAAATATAAAGAAAATGACATTTTAAAATGATATTAACCCAGCAAACATTCAACTAACGGCCGAATGCCGGCAAACTGCTTTTATGCTGGTAATTTACTGGCACCAAAAGTAAGTGCAACGCCAGTATTAATAATGTACTTCACATTTGTATTTCGCATTCCGCCTATACGAAGTACTTTACCAGCATTTTATAAGCACTCTTCTTCACTCATACTTTTTACTTAAAACCATCAGAAATAAATCTTGCAACTAATGCGATTATTTTGCACTTTACCGTTGCTGGGCCGGCAACTGATACATCAATGGGCCAGTAACGGCCACGGGGACACCGGGGTACTGGCCCATTACTTTCAATGCCGGGGAGTATGTGCTTTACCAGTACTGGCCCGTATAAAAATGTTTGCTGGGAACCTTAACCAAAAAATGTTTATTGTATGATTTACAAAGCTTAAACAAAACGGCCGAAATGCACGATTTAAACGATGAAAGTAACTAGATTGCAAAATCTAGTTTAACCGTTTGAAACAGACTGTATTTCATATACTCATGAAGTATTATATCTTTTTGATACTAATACTCATTATATTGTACTATTCTAGCCTAATACTATCTGCAATGGCAAACGTCCAAAATAACGGTGCCCGCATTAATATTGGACCATTGCAAAATAATTTTAAAGATATCACGGTTAGTTTAGTTTTTTTTTTTTTTTTATAGTTACCACCAGTTCATTTCTGTTGACTCTGTGCGCAGCATTAAATGGACAGGCCACAATACCAATCTCCTTATTATTTTTAGCGCATTTACACAAATGTGTTTGAAGACGGCTCATAATAATACTATGAGACTTGTCATATGGACACGGAATATAATAATCATGCCTGAAAAATGAAAACAATTCTAAATACATTCATAATCTCGAACAGCCTAATTATAAGAGATGAAAAGTCAGGTCTTCTTCCCATTAATCTCGGTGTTCCCCAGGGATCTGTCTTAGGCCCCATTCTATTCTTACTATTCATAAATGATATTACTTATTACATAAATTATCATCTTACAATGTTCGCCGACGATACATCCATTGTTCTCTAGGGCAAAAATAACGCAGAATAAATGAAAAAATAATCCTTCTTATACATGAACTCAACAACTGGTTCCTGTTTAATAAATTATACTTAAATGCCTCCAAAACTAACAATATGATCTTTAGAACTTTGCAAAGTAATAGTCAAATCAATTTAAATATTAAAATAAATAATGAATATCTAACATCAGAAAACGTAACAAAATTTTTAGGCCTGTACATAGATGAACATTTAAGTTGGAAAGCCCACTGTAAAAAATACTAAAATCATTAAATTCAACGCACTTTCAAATAAAAAATTTAAAAAATATTGTAGGTCATGAGACCATTATTAAGGGGGGGGGTATGATCAGAGCAGCACATTTTATACCCATTTTCAAGATTTTTTGTTAGAAAACTATTAATAGTAACTTGATTGGGATAGTACCTACAGTAAAGAACAACCTTTGAAGAGTATCCAAAAAATTTTTTATTGAAAAATATCGAAAATTAAGCTCGTGACATGAATTTGAAATTTTCGTTCAGGACAAAGAGTTGATTTGCGGTGAGACACATAACTAATGACTGGATCATCTAAAACAAAAAAAAACAAAAATATTTAGTTAGTTTATGAGTTTCTTGAGGTAACGCTGTCGAGTTTTTTCAAATATCTAGATTATTTAATTTTTGGTATAAGTTTGAAGTCAAAAAAACGAAAAAAACGGAAATTTTTTTTTCGAAATTTCTGTTTCAGTTGTAAAAAATTCCATAAAAAAAAAGCAAGAAAAAAAATATCTCGACAGCGTTACCTCAAGAAACTCATAAACTAACGAAATATTTTTGTTTTTTTTGTTTTAGATGATCCAGTCATTAGTTATGTGTCTCACCGCAAATCAACTCTTTGTCCTGAACGAAAATTTCAAATTCATGTCACGAGCTTAATTTTCGCCCCTCCCCCCAAACTGCTCTGGTCCCAAGTTCCCCCCCCCCCCAGAATTGTTTGGAGAAAAATGTATTTTAGAAGTGAGGACCTTTTTTTTAGGTCATAACTTGGAATAAAACACTTAAAAGAGGGACTTCTGGAGGGGGCAAGTTTCCCTCTTACCCCTTACTGCAGACACCCGTGACAATAATGCAGTAATTTCCATGTCGTTTGTAAAAAAACAAGTTTTAAGTGTAAAAAAGTGAAAAAAACAATTAAAAAAACCTAATATGTGTTTAGTGATTATTAATTTGAAATTTACACACTTTTTGCGTAAATACCGTATTCCAGTCTCAAATAACGTTTTCTATAAAAAATATTAAAATGGCGTAGATTTATAAGTTTTTAATTAGATTGTCAAAAGCAATATAATTTTTTTGTAGTGTTTCAACAATAAAATTAATACAACTATTTTAGATAATACTCAGATATTATTTTAAATCTTAAACTAGAAATTTGAAAAGATCTTCATGATTTGCTTATCAAATGTTAATTTAAAATTTGTGTCTAAAGTAAAAAACTACATACTTTTATTCTGATTTGAAACCATTTTCCATTGTAAAACTATTTAAAGTAGCTTTCAAAACAAAGTATTGGGTAATAAAACAACAAACAAACAGATAACAATGCTTTTGAGAGTCAACAATCGAAATATTCAAAGTTTTTTAATTGTTGACTTCAATTTTACTTAAATTATTCTTAATTCATCAACTAATTCAATTTAATTACAACAGAATTGTAATTAAACATTTTATTGTTTATAAACACCAAAATAATTACCATATATTTTGCATTTTACTTCACAAAATCATAAAACAACAATAAAACAATGTTTTTTAAATACTTACGGGTTCATTAAAGTCATCTTGGATGTATTAAACTTTTTGTTTGCACTTTAAAAGACTATAAACCTCTTAACAGAGCGAACGTTTAAGAGCAACTCTCTATCTGAAAATCTACGCGGGTTCTGAGGATAAGATTAATACTAAAAAATTAACCAATCAAAGAAGTTTGAATCTCGTTAATTTCCGGTTTAGTGCGCAAGCGTTAGAACGGCGTCTTTTTCAATTCAAAGACAAATTATATAAAATTGTAAAAAATTGTGATTTATTCGTATAGTTTTATCTGTATTTGTTTAATAAATATTAAAATTATTTTGAAACAGATTTGGAATTAAATATAAAGGGCAACAATAATTTTAGCACGGAGCAGCGGGATACTTCGAACAAATATGAAAAGCTATATAAAAATTTATAAATCGTATAAAAAAATATTTCAAATAAAAGTTGTTCGTTATTACTTGTATAGCAACTTTATGACGACAGACTTTTTTTGAAATATTTCTGTTGCGAAACATATAAAAGCTGGGTTCGGGAAGCAAGCTCGGAGTGCTCCGAGTCACTTTGTTTAACTACAGAGCGTTCGAGAAAAGGCTTACACTCGTTTCCTAAGCTTGCTTCCCGATCCCAGTTATAAGTGACATCGGTAACTATCCATTCTGGTGAACGGATCTGTACCAAAAGTTGATCAAATTGAGATATTCCGATACTTAACTATGAAATTTTTTAAATATCCCTTCAACTGAATTTGCCTCTACACGTTTCCACAAATCGAAATCAAGCGAAAAACAGTTGATTTGTGTTACAAAAAGCCTAAATTGTGCGTATCTATCAAAATCTCGATCTCAAAATTGGTATAATTACAATAATACCTCCCTCGCAATATGTGTTCGTCGATAAAAAGTTCATGTCAATAGCTAAAATCCATTTTATTCGCTCTGCAAAACCTATCTCGCTCTGCAAAAATCCTTTTACAAGGTGAACAAAAACGTATCAAAAGGAGAAAACAAATGGTTTGGGAACAAAAAACAAATCACTTTATTTATAGAAACTGTAATAATGATAGAAATATAAAAATCTTGAATACATATTTACCGATAATTTTAAAGTCTTCGTACTATAATTTCAATATCATTGTACGAAGATTTTAAAATTGTTACGGAAATCAAACAGCCTTCAAATCACATATCTGTGCAAACTTTTTATATTTATCACTGACTATCGATAAAATCATGTTTCAAAAATGAAATGTTAAAACGTAAACCTTATTAATATAAGAAACATCTATTTTTATTATTAAAGCATATAATTAAAGCTAAAAATTAATTTAATTACAAATATTCTGACACATTGTATACAGAATCGAACAATGGAACTGCAAACGACGTACTAAAATGTTAGTTTTATAAGTTTTAGTTTAGTTAAAAAACACTTTATCATCTCGATGATATATCAACATCGAGTAATATCAACGAGTTCAAGGAAAAATATTCATCGAATTAAAATGTTTCTAGATAAGTTACTTTAGGATGAATTGCACAGTTGTATATAATTTAATTGGTAAATATTTCTAATTAAATCTTTTGCAAGCATTTATTAATAATAATTGTTCATCTTAGAAAAGGAATGGCATCTTTAATTTTACCCTCAAACGTAAACAATTGCCCTAAATTCTAATTATAATGCATTGTTCAGATTTGGCCAAGCAGTTCTTGCTTCTGCGCTTGCGTGCGCATCTAATACCAACTATTGCATTGGTGCTTAAAGTGGGGAACAGAATGCAACGAGTTCTACGGCGCGTTGACGGCGTTTGGACGGCGCTATCTCTCAGAGGAAAGTTAAAACCAAGCTGCCGTACGCAAGTGCACAGAATGTGTAACGTCCTAGCGGCGTTCCAACGCCGTTGAAACTGAATGTTCGTCAACATCCAACTATTGACGCCGTTGAACGTTGACGTAGAACACCTAACCTCAGTTTTTACAAAATGGTAAAGTGTTTGTATGTATAAATAACTTGCATACAACATAAATAACATCACACACAAGTCTTCATCATCCATTATAATTTTAATAAAAAAAAGCGCACCTATAAACACAGATATAGATTGTCACTTTGACGGCGTTAAAAATTATTGCATTGTGTGCAGGCGAAAATACAACGCCGTTCTCAACGGCGCTAACGCAACGCCGTCGTAAATGACAGCGCGCTGACGGCGTAGCGCGCTATGCATTCTGTTCTAGGCTTTAGGAGGCAAAGGTTGGTACGTTAGCGTTCAACGCACCGATGTACCTGTATATTATGCTTAACGCTCTTGAGTACTCGCTTGGTTGAGTACGCAAATCACGTTTCTGGAAAGAACGCAGGTTCAAAAACGCGTCATTGTGGATAAATTAACTACTGCCTATGTAGTTCACTCTTTGTGGTGAACTATAAATGATAAGAGTTCCTCCTAATAGTTCGTTTGGTGCATACAATGTATTAGAACAATGACACGGAATATTCTTTGTAGTTATTTTTAAAAATATTTTGAACATAAACATTATTTGTAAAATACTAAATAATATTGTCAAACATTATAAAAAGAACTTAAAAAGACAATAATGCTAATACTTATATACTTATGATAAGGTAATCATAGGAAAGAAAGATATAAGAATATTTACAAACAATTTTTAGTTTTGCTGAAAGAATCGTCCACGTCCTCGACCTCTTCCGAATGTCATAGGAATATTACCGAAGTTATTTCCACTGAAAAATAAAATTAATCTTATTAATAAGGTGAATAACCAGCTCGCGGAAGCCTCTAATAGAGGTGCTGCAACCAGAACTGTTCACTGAAAAACTTAAAATATCTCCCTACCTAATTACTGATTTAACAGGAAAAAAATATAATAAAGTTTAAAATATAACAATTTCAAAAATAAACATTTTTTAGTAAATTATAACTGGGGAAATATTACGATCACGGCGATCGATGCGTCGCTTGCCGCATAGCGACGATTAAGAGGCCTCACTATAACTACATTTAAGATTTTTTTTGAAGTATAGGATGTTATTTGTATACTTACTTGTTAACTGTGTTTTCTGTCATGGATTTCGCCTTTGAAGACGTAGTCGGTAGACGCTATAATCAAATACCAACATTAATTCATTATTAACATTACTTATTACTATTTTTTTTTTTTTATATTACCGTTGGATTCGGTTCATAAGCCGGTGTTTCTTGTTCCGTAGACTTATTTTTACACTCCTGATTTTGAAACTGTTGATGACGCTGACGTTCACCCATTCTAAATAGTTTTCTTTCGGAGGGAGGAACACCTTGCTTGTGTATCAAGATTTTCTTGTCTTTTAGATGCTCGAGAGGATTGTAGGTTGCTTCATTTTCCTAAACAACATATACAATATTGTTACAAATTCGAAAAACTTCTCAAAAAAATCCTGCATAATAAAAACTGTACTATAATCACACAATAATAAAAGAAAGTTTTGAGGCACAGAAATAAATTTTAAAGAAAATAACATTGCTATGACATCATTCAGTTGTTATTGAAAAACTTACGTCATCCCAAGATTCCTCGGTGTTCAATTTCACTGCAATCGGCTTGATCGGAATTAAAGGTGTATCAGTAGCATCATTCAAATTCATATAACGATCAACTTTAATTCTATCAGGACACATATAATTCGTATGATGCTAAAATTATAAAAGTATACATTAATTTCATATAAAATCAGTACGATAATTTAACGTACCTTCATTTCCGGTTCTCGCACTTTGTGTGTGCTGTTAAATGGACAGCGCACGAGTAAAGCCTCTTTGTTAACATACTCACATTTAACAAGATGAAACTGCATACGACTGGCCAATATCTGATGCGAAGGTTCATACGGGCAAGTGATGTATTCATCTTTACTGTAACAAATTACGGAACATATAAAAAAATGATAATCAAACAAAAATATACAATATTAGGTTAGTTTACTCTTTATTACGCATTATTCCAAAGTGCTTTTATGGTTAACTTATAAAAAATGCATAACATATTGTTAAAATCATCTAACCTATAAATTTATTACGACATTTATATTTTACAGTTTTATATTTTTGCAGTTTCTATATACTTACATAGTGAGTAGTGGCATTTTCTTGTAATATTTAACTAAAAAACGCAGCCAGGACTTGGAAAAATTATTATGTCTTCCAAAACACAAGTTTGATAGATAATCTGGGTCAAACTGCGTTTGCGCAGGAATGTGAATGCGAAAATATAATCAAGGAGAAAATCTATCCACACTTTCAATTTAATTTTTACAAAATATGAAGCATAGATAAAAGAAAGTATATGATGAAGGTTTCCCCTTGAAACCAAGCTCTGAACACCACAGTCATTCAAAATATTTAGATTTATTTGCTATAAAACTATTATTAATTTAATTTTTACGATTTTAACTATTTATGGAGTTGTTATCTTTAAATTTTTATTAAGTCCAACTCGAATTATAGTGTTTTTCAATTCAAAAACGTTCAATTTATAACTAAAATTAATTTTTTGTTATAAAAATACTTACAATGGAATAGTCATTATTAAATTTTTTTCAAAAATTATTTCACAAACTGCACTATTTGCAATAAAGCTCTAAACTGATTGTTGAAACAACAATTGAAGTTAACAAAGAGAATAGAGTTTGCGCATTAACAATTAAACACTATAGGGGTCGTAGGTATTGAAAATAATTATTCCAGAGCCAACTTGTTAATTAATTTCCAAAGAAGCCTTTGAAATGTTTGAGGATATCATGGGGAGATATTTATTGAGGATATCATGGACAGATTGATTTCACGCTAGAGTTCATGAATAATAACAATACAATTTATATAATGTTCATTAGATAAATATTGTATAATCTGTTTTGACCCATTTTGCTTCTTACATCACTTTTAATCCTTTTTAGTTTTAAAAATGACCTCTCACAGTTTAGAATCATGAGACGTGTGCGAAAGAATTTCTTAATTTGGAGAACAAGATTTCAAAGATTTGTTAATTATCAAACAGTATTCAAAAATGACACGCACGAATACGAATTTTTTTTATTCACGTCTTATCAATCTGTAGATTATGAAATAAAATCTAGAAGGTATAAGCAGTGACGGAGTTTGATGTCATTGCCCCTACCCCCCTCCCAACTGCACATATTGCTCACCGCAAGGCAGTGTCCGCGGGCCTATATCCTATATTTTTTTTCAGAGAATCGACCAATTCGAAACTCGTTGAGTCCTAGACCTAGGTCCGAGTGTTTATAATCGGACTTGACGAATCCAAATTTGTAAAACCGTAGTCAAAAGCATCTACCGATCCCACAGTTCAGACTCAAAATGCAAGTCATGTAGGGATTAATGGAGCTGAATACAGACGACCGCGTCCCAAACCACTTATAATTATATAAGCCCTTTTAAGTGTTTTAAGACACAAAAACACTTCAGTCTTAATTTGTGCTTGTCACTATAGCAACGCAATGAAGAAATATATCACAAATATCTCAAAATAGCAAAAACATATTTAAATAAAATCTTACCGAGTTAAGAGAGACATTATTTTGAAAACTTTGTGTTGAAATGCGCAATGGAAAATTAGCTGGCACACACAGTGGTTTTTAAATCGTTACCGACTGTTTTTGGATGCCAAAAAAAACCATTTGTTCTTATCAAGGTATGGGTACTCTTGACAGGTATCTCAATAATGTAAATAAATAGATTAGATATTAAAATTACTGAGTAATGTTGATTAATAAGAAAATAATAAAGTGGCCGGATGTAGGCAGGGTCGGACTATGGCCTAGGCCAGCCCAAAGTGTGGGTCGCGACCCGACACCGGGTCGCAGAAAAATTTTGCCGAGTCGCGAAAAAAATTGTAAAAACACAAAAGATTTTTTTTGTACATATTATTTTTTTTAGATCAGTTAATCACTAGAAAAGTGTGTATTTGTGCTCTTTATTACTATACCATATTCTTTATTACTATACTATACTCTTTATTACTATACTATACACTCTATTACTATTTATTACTCTTTATTACTATAAAGCTACTGCTTTAAAATAAAATTTGTTTTGTAAATAAATGTTTTTTTTTCATAAGGTGGGTCGCGAAAAATTTTAAAACCTCGTACCAGGTCGCGGTCAGAAAAGTTTGGGAACTGCTGGCCTAGGCATATTAGGCAAAGAGTCAAAACGACATGTAGGGACCTCAATTCGTGGATATCTATCAAAATCTCGAAATGTCAAAATCGGTATGATCACAATACCTCCCTTATATATGTTGGCGGTCGGTAATATGATCTACAATATTGTGTTATTTTTAGCATGATGTCTGTCGGTCTGTCTGTCTTTTCTTCATAACACGCTGATTCTTGTGCGATTTAATTTAAATTAATATCAATTTAATACGCATTTTTCACTATGTATTCGTTGAATTGAGAATAAAATTCCCTTTCGAACAAATATATAAAAAAATATATTCTCATTTAAAATAAGAAAATTGTGTTCCATATTTGGAGAACCACTGATCATAACAAATTTTTATTAATAGTTTTGTAATAGGTTTGTAAAATGGTATTTTTTTGCTAATTTAACTAACCTCGTAGCTCTTATAGTTCCTGAGATAGCAATGGTGGCACACTTAGATTAAACACCCATTATTAAGATTTTTTTCAGATTTTTAGATCAACCCTTCTAAGAAATAGGGTGGGGTCTATTCCAAATCTAAAAGTTTTTAGATTTGTTTCAATAAAAATCCCATAAGAAAAATTGTTTTTTCAAAAATAAAAATGTATATCCAGACATTACGAGGTTTCATTTGATACCCCACTCAAAATTTTCAAAAATTATTTTTTTTCATTAAATAAATATTTGTTTATATTATTCCCGCGACATGTTTTTGAACTCTCTATATTTTGCCTATATATGGGTCAAAGAGTACAGGAATGCCAAATTTCAACTTTAAACTACTTCAACTAAGGCTTCTTGCCGCACTTGTCGATTAGAAAACTTGTTTTGCGACTCGTTTTCTAACCTCAACGCGTGCGGCAAAGTCATGCCTTATGGTTGGTTTATATACGGAACAAGAATATGGAATGGGAAATAAGAATAGTACACAAGAATAAAAAATATGAAACCGTTTATATCGGACACAACATTTCGTCGCTACGCCTGCGTACTTGCGTTGACCTGTGTTTAACTGTTGTAGTTTGACAGGTTGTTGTGTTTAATATAGCCATTAAAAAAAATCGTTTTCAGTAATATGGATTTAGAAGATTTTGTAAATTTATTTGCTTGTGTTTCACACATTATATTGTTTTTTCCAACCTTCTGATCACAGCAGGAAAACATCTGTTGGACAAATTTTATTAGGGCCGACATTTTGACCATTGTGCGCATGCTTATCGTTTCTTATTCTTGGAATAAGAATAAAATGTTAAATGTTACCAACTTTTCTTATGTTTAAGTTAAATTTCATTCCTACATAAACCGATAAACGGCGCAGCCATGTTTTAACATCTTGTGTACTATTCTTATTTCCTATTCCTTATTCTTTTTCCGTATATAAACCAACCATTAATAAGTATTTTAATATTCTATTATAAAAATATAATTTCACACACAAATCCTTTTCAATCTTCAGATTTTTTTTTTTTTTTATAAATATTAATTTAAAGAATGAAACATAAGACTAAAAATACAAAAATACGTGACGAAAACGTCAGACATTCATGGCAGGACGTTTAAAAATAACTTTTAGCTTTGAAACTGTCTTCATAGATCAGTACTGAATCACAATTCAGTCAGTAATGAAACAAATTCAATAATGAAATTAAATTACAATTATAAACCAATAAAACAAATTAATTAGTATGTTAATGTGTATTAACAGTTAATAGATAAAATGAAGTTCAATTTGATAGTGTTAGTGACATTATTTTTTCGAATATCCTGTTTAGAGGACAGAGAAAACAGTGCATTTATTCAAGAGGTTGAAATTGGTAAAAAAGCTATATTAAAATGTGCCAGTAATGACGCAACACACGTCTTTTTATTCTGGCATTGTCAAAAAGGAAAACTAGTTATTGGTCCTGGAAACCAATATGACGAGAATAAGTATGACTTTGAAGTCACTTCTGGAAACTTAACTGTTCGAGTAAGGACGAATGAGTCAAATAGAAAATGTTTAAACAGTCTCGTGTCGAGGTTGAGGAAAATACTTGTCTTTAAAACCCGAAAGGGGCGTTCAAAAAATAATCACGTTTTAATTTTTATGGTTTCATTAATTTTCATCTTGTTTTTGTAAAATCCTGGCTCGGCACGACCTGTTTAAACTTTATAGTTTAAATAAGTTATTCATTTACATCACCGGTTCTTAAACTACGGTCCGCGAACCCTTGAGGGTCCGCGAAACAATTTTGACATTAACTTTACATCCCCCAACTTTTCGCTTTTATTCAAATAACTCCTTTATGGCGGGTTGCTAACATAAGAGTTTTCTCTAACTCGAGTTAAAATCATTTGTTTTTGTATGCTACAACAGTGCTTCTTAATCTTTTTGATGTCGCGGCTCCCCTGCAACTCAAATCAATAACCCACGGCCCCCCTAATTTTTGTTTTTGGAACCAAGATTAGTTAAAATATATACATACATATAGTTTTTTACGCTCAGATCATTCAATAATCTATGTATAATGAAGAATAATATTTATGTAGCATTAAAGTTAAAGCTACCTATCCTTTTTAAATAATAAAATAATTAAGTGTTATATTTGCGGCTCTTCGCGGCCCCCTAGGGGGCCGCGGCCCACCACTTTAAGAAGCACCGTGCTACAACATACAAATTGATTTTAACTTGAGTTAGGGATAATTCTTACTTTAGCAACCGGCCATTAATAAAAATCCTATATGGTCAAGACTTTTTGTATTTGTTGTTACTAGGGTTTCCAATTATCCGACATTAAGGGGGGGTAGGGTCTGATAACCACATTTTAAGCATATTTTTGTGAATTTTTTTCAAATCTATGGTTAAAATTATTAATTTTCAAACTAAGTACATATATAAAGTATGTTTTGAAGAAGATACAAAAAAAATTTGAAGGCAAAATATGGCGAAATGAGCCAGCTGTGGCAAATCTTCTCAGACTCCGGGAAAAAAAATAGATTTTGCGGTGACCAGCATAATTCGTTACTGGATCATCTGAAATCAAAAATCCAAAAAGATTTTGTTAGTTTATGAGTTTGCCGAGGTAATGACGTTGAGTTTTTATTTTTAAAATGATTTTTCAGTTTTTAGCGTTACTTAGAAGACAAAAAAAATTAATTCCCCCTTAAAAAAAACTAAAAATGAGTATATTTGTGATTGTTAAATAAAAAAAAAAAATATCTCAACGTCTTTACCTCGGCAAACTCATAAACTAACAAAATCTTTTTGGATTTTTGATTTCAGATGATCCAGTGACGAGTTATGCTGGTCACCGCAAAATCTAATTTTTTTCCCGGAGTCTGAGAAGATTAGCCACAGCTGGCTCATTTCGCCATATTTTGCCTTCAAAATTTTTTTGTATCTTCTTCAAAACATACTTTATATATGTACTTAGTTTGAAAATGAATAATTTTAACCATAGATTTGAAAAAAAATCACAAAAATATGCTTAAAATGTGGTTATCGAATACAGAAAATTCAAAATATTCGGATTTTTATGCGTTTTTTCCCTATCTGTAGCTACATCATCTGGTCAGGTTTAAACTGTGTTTTATTTAAATCAGTTCAGTAGTTTCAAAGTTCTAATGAATTTTGTGCGCGCGGGTTTAACGAAATTCATGTTTTCTGTTCATGATTAATTTTTTTGAATTTATCCCCATTTGTTTCTTTAGCGGTAAGGTTGGTACACGAGTTATACACTTTAGAATTGAAAGAATTTTAAAAATTTGTTCAGTAGTTCCAAAGATTTAATGATATCTATGCACGCAGGTAAAACGAAATCCACCTTTTCGGTTTATATTTAACGCATTTTCTTAAAATTATCAGTGACAACATATATTTCTTAATAAAAAATAAATGAACTAGCGTAGTAAAACTTTTATTTGGGTTGTCTTTTAAGCCAGTGGTTCTGAAACTGTGATCCGCGACCTCTTGAGTGTCCACCAGATAATAATTGGGGATCCGCGGTATTAAGAGTATATATAAATTTATTAGTTTAATAATAAAAATATTTTTATTTTAAAAAAAGCATATTTTTTATATTATTTATTAATTTTTTAAGGCTGTCAGTCCGAGTGATGAAGGTTTATATAATTGTGTATCAGGTGGATTAGATACAAAAGATTATATTGCAAGCTCTGTTCATCTTATTGTACAAAAAGATTGGGAAGAAGTTTATGAAACAGATTCAAATGTAAGTAAAAATATAACCTCTAAGGTAGGGTGACCATTTTCTTAAGAAGGCAATGCGGGACGGAGCAAAAAAAAAGATCCTCATCTCCCAAATCCAAGTGAAGAGCAAAAAAAGGTCCTCACCTCCCAAATCCAAGTGAAGAGCAAAAAAAAGGTCCTCATCTCCCAAAATCCAAGTGAAGAGCAAAAAAAAGGTCTTCACCTCGGAAATCCAAGTGAAGAGTAAACAAAAAAAAAAAGGTCCTCATCTCCCAAATCCAAAAAATTAAAATGCGGGACAAAATGTTAAAATGCGGGACTTTTGCGGGACGCATCTTAATGCGGGACAAAATGTTGAAATGCGGGTCGAATTGTCACCCTACTCTAAGGACTTCTAGTACACTAGCTTAATTACTTAAGTACACATATTCAGTGGTGGATTAACTAAATTTGGTGCCAATCTGATATGAAGACCCCTCTCAGAAGAAACATACAATTTCAAAAAATATGTATTGCTATTTTATATTTTTAATGAAAACGTATCATATAATAATACAGAGAATTCTACCCAAAGCGCACGCTTTTTGAGTCTATACTGTGATTTGCCACTGCACATATTAATATTGAATGCATTACAATTTTTTTTTTTTTTTTTATTTCATTGCACATCTTCGAGATATTGATGACTGTTGACTGTAGATTCCTTTTGGATCTAGCTCAACGGTAAGAGCTTCCTTATTAAAAAAACAGAAAGGAAATATCCATATATTCGGGATACTATTTTTTTTTTCTGGTTATGGGGCACGTGGGCAAAAAAATTATACACCAATGCCCTAATACACTAGCGTAACTACTATAGTACACACTAAGTCCGTTTAGACAGAATGTATTACGCCCTAAATGTGTATCTGTAATATTTCGTACGTATATAAAATCCCACTTTTGCAATGTTTTTTAAAGGCTGGCTGCTACGCTGAATATGTCAAAATATCTATCACTTATGAATTAAAAATGATTTTTACAATTACTTACGTCTTACAAACCATTATGATTTTTTTAGCGAAAAGTAAAAGCAAACTGCAAATCAAAATATTGATTTCAAACACAAGTTTCTGAAAACTTCGTGAACCTTGAAGTAAATTTTGTAACTAAGGAAACAATAATTGAAAACAATTATTGCAATAAAAACAATATAGGGAAATAAATTTAATATACCAGCGCTACGGTGGTCAATTTTTAACTATGGTCTATTTCAAAGTAGAAAAATGTGTGTAAGAAGATAGGAGCTGTTTGTCCTTGCTTCGGATTGGTTTAAATCGTCATCCCTATTACACTGTAAAAATATTGTTTTTAGTCCAAGTTGACAGATGTTCAGTGTCGTACATTGGAAATATATATTATTTATATTATTTAATTTTTCTCATATATTTTGTTATTATTTACATATTTAGACTTTTATTTATATTCTTGGCGTAGATTTTATGGAGAAAATTCTTCATGTAATTTGTTTTTACGCAGTTATATATTTTTTAGGTTATCTGACATATAAATATTTTTTGACACTTGACAATTAACAGATCAAGAAAGAGGACTAATGTGAGGCCAAAAGACAGCCCAGCTGATTGTGCCCAAAGAAGAAGTTATTGATATAATTTTTAGACCTTCATACATACATATATTTTTAATTTTTATTTACAATAATTATTTAAATAAGAAACTTTAGCTCTGAAGATATATTGTTTGTTTTATTGCTTTGTTTAAACTCTTTTAGCCAAATCTCTCTTTTTATATATAGTAGGTACATAATTTTTAAAATTAATATTTTTTTAACTTTTTCAAATTTCCCATTAAACTGAATTTATGTCGTATAAATAACGTAAGTGTATTATCTGCCTTGTTTATTTCAATATCATATTAACCATTTTTATATTTTAAAAAAAATCACTTGCTAACCCAGTTGCTACGCCCATGCCCTAGTTGTAACTTATTTTAAATTTCCCGCTATACTGTATTTGATCAGTGTAAATCTTACTCGGTTCGCAGCGCTATCTACTTTTTTCTACTTTGAAATAGACCATAGGGTCCCGAAGAAGCCTCAGGTGGTATTATGATAAATTGAATTCTATTCCAACATGGCCAATAACACGATTCTATTGGCGGTTGCCAAGTATAATAACTATAACATTTTAGTCAACTATGGAATAGAATTCTATTATTCATAATTCCACTATTGTTGCTGTGCGGCAATAATTTTAATTAACTAATTCCACTACGCGTTTTTTTTTTTTGTTCTTTACTTCGAATTAGGGGCCAATTCTATCCATTCAACCTAGGACCCAAAAACCTTTACCCGGCTCTGATATTAGTAACACAATATTGTATAGGACTTATAATTAAAAAATAATTTATTTTTTAGACAAATCTTATGAGAATATGTGCTGCACTGGCGATCATATTAGGAATGCTTATTATTGTATATGTGGCCATCAAAATGCGCCAAAATTACCGAAGGGACTATCTACGTAAGTAAAAAAATAAAAAATATTTCAAAAACTAACAAATATATTAATATAAAAGTTAGGTGCTTCAATTACCAATAGTGGGATAACGAGTAATAGAATTCTATTCTATAGTCCACAAAAAAACAATATCTAAATATCTGATTTTGCTGATTTTTTGTGAAGTCTTCCGTATTTATTTACTAACTTTTCTCTAAATTCTCTTAATGCTCTCCGCTGTATTTATTAACTTTTGAGATTGATTATTTTCCCCAGATTTTGATGATAAAGACGAAGAAGAAGACGACAGTACAGAAGAATTATTTAACAGAGGTCCATCAACATCAGGTCATAAAAAAATCGTACCAAACGATAACAAATCACCAGACGATTTTGAGAAAGTTTATACTACAATAAATATGGCAGATACTGTTTAAAATCAAATTCGAGCTGGAATTCATTGACCCTGTGCAACTATAATAAACTAAAGCGTTATAGGAGAGATATAGCGAAAAATTAGTACAATTGTTTACATATTTTTAAGCAAGGGATCAAGAGTAAAGTAATTAAAATAATTAATCTTTCTAAAATATTTTTTTCGCTTTTTTTAATTTTTACCATCTTTCAAAATGTCTTTGAACTCCAGCTTCAGGGTCCTTGGCGCCTGAAAATTATATTATGTTAACTATATTATGAAAATAATAATATTATTTTCATAATATAATTTAATTTCATAAAATATTACTTTAATAATTAAAGATACATAATTTTTTAGAAACTTATTAAAATGATACGATAATTCCACATCGCACAAAACAATATTACTATTGAAAACAGGCTAGTCGGCCAGTCAATGCATATTAGATACGTTTACACGGCATCCAAAATAGAAATAAGTTGAATATAACCTAAAAAGCTATGCACTACACACAATGTCTAAAATAAAAATCTATAAGAAAGTATATAACTTAACATAAAACTGTTAAATAAACAACTAACTATATAAAAGAGACAACATTACTATAATATAGATATGTGAACACAAGTGTCAGAACAAATCAGAACGTAATATGCCGGTAAATGTAAACAAAATAAAATTTAGCGATACTAATACAAATGTCCCTATATTAAATACAAACTTGTAAAATGTGCAAATCTTCAAAATGACTATCGAACACAAACTAAAAATGACATGATAGATATGTTTTAGTAAAATAAAAGAGTAAAGAACATTATTAGTCTACAATTCAAATGAAAAAAATAAATAAAAATAAATCGACGTTATTTTTTGGCCACTAATACAATGTTCCATTACTCTACAAAACTAACCGCGGTTGAAATTTCCCGTTCCGAAAGTGTACATTAACCTTTTCAGGAAAATTGTTAGGTTTTGTAACGCGGTTACTGAAAATTTTGGTTACTTTTTTGTAACCAAACTAACCGTGGAAATATCGCGGTTAGTGTGGTTATTTCCTCCCACTACAAATTTCAGATCTAATGTAAACTACAAAAGGCGGGAATTTCAGAACAATTACAATAAGGCGAGAGTTAAGTGGAGGGAATTAATCGTTTCTTTGTAGTGCAAGTAGTAAATTATAATATTATTTTACTATAGACTATAATTAAAACAGTAAGAATGACTGATTTTTAGTAATATTGATCGTTGTCCTGAAAAATAATATCGGGAAAAATCATATACAGTCTGTTCCAAATGGTTAGGCGGAACTAGATTTTGCAGTCTAGTTACTTTCATCGTTTAAATCGTGCTTTTCCGCCGTTTTGTTTAAGCTTTGTAAGTCAGACTTACAATAAACATTTTTTTGTTAAGGTTAATATCATTTTAAAATGTCATTTTCTTTATATTTTGATTTTTTGTGTCTTTCTTAATACAAATTTCCCATTTATTTATTTATTTTTTTATTAAAATATGTAAAAAAATAATTTAATGTCATTCGTTTCCATGGTTCCATTATTGGAATTTTAAATTTTGACATACCATCGTAAAAAATGAAATTACCCAAGCAAGGTCCCTTCTCGTGACAACCTAAAAGAACGAAATCCCCATTTAGTTTCGCCTAACCGTTTGAAACAGACTGTATGTTCTTATATAATGTGCCATTGTAAACAAGTACTAATTAAACAAATATTTTTATTAATAAGTTTGTAAGAGAATATCTATAACCTATAACGTCCATAAAATGACAGTTCAGTTGTGTTTTATCAAATGTGAGTTGTGACTACCGTTCCGTAACAAAAACGGGTTTTCAGGTAACCACAACTTACCACGACTTTAACGTAACCGCGACCGCGGTAGTTATGGTCCATTTCAAATTTTAAAAAAATAGATAACGTTGCGAACCGAGTACGATTTATACTGGACAAATACAGTACAGCGGAAAATTTAAAATAAGTTACAACTAGGACATGGGCGTAGTAACTGGGTTAGCAAGTTAATTTTTTTTGTTTTTAAATTAAAAAAGTTTAATAAGATATTGAAATAAACAAGGCAGATAATACACTTACGTTATTTATACGACATAAATTCAGTTTAATGGGGACTTTGAAAAGGTTAAAAAAATATTAATTTTAAAAATTATGTACTATATATAAAAATAGAGATTTGGCTAAAAGAGTTTAAATAAAGCAATAAAACAAACAATATATCTTTAGAGCTAAAGTTTCTTATTTAAATAATTATTGTAAATAAAAATTAAAAATATATGTATATATGAAGGTCTAATAATTATATCAATAACTTCTTCTTTGGGCACAATCAGCTGGGCTGTCTTTTGGCCTCACATTAGTCCTCTTTCTTGATCTGTTAATTGTCAACTGTCAAAAAATATTTATATGTCAGATAACCTAAAATATATAACTACGTAAAAACAAATTACATGGAGAATTTTCTCAATAAAATCTACGCCAAGAATATAAATAAAAGTCTAAATATGTAAATAATAACAAAATATATGACGCCACTGAACGATGTACGACACTGAACATCTGTCAACTTGGAATAAAAACAATATTTTTACAGTGTAATAGGGATGACGATCTAAACCAATCCGAAGCAAGGACAAACAGCTCCTATCTTCTTACACATTTTTCTACTTTGAAATAGACCATAAAAACAATATTTTTACAGTGTAACAGGGATGACGATCTAAACCAATCCGAAGCAAGGACAAACAGCTCCTATCTTCTTACACACATTTTTCTACTTTGAAATAGACCATAAGTGTGCAGTTACGGAACATTGTATAAGTTTGACATTGAAGTTATGACGCAAAATGACAAAGTGCATTGACTGGGACTGGGAAGTAGAAATTGAATGTTTATCTAGTTGAATACAAGCGGCGCCTAAGACCTGTTTAGTGTGTATCTAAATATATACACACGGCAGACGACGTATTAAACAATCATATACCTAAAGTGTGTCCTAAACTAAAAGTATACTAGTCAAATTAGTATTTATTTCATTAGAATAATAGATATACATGTGTGTTTATTTGTTACGTTTTTAATAATTATATATTTTATAGACAATGTTTGATTGTAAAAAAATGTATATAAAATGTTTTTTTAAAATATAGACCATCTAGTACAACATAAGAATAATCTTATTCGATAGGTTATGAAATAAAACACAGTTTTTTCTTTTAACTATATTGAACAAAAAAGCAAATGCAAAAAACCTTTTTTTTTACATAATAACAAGTCCCAAAATCATACAATCTACATACAGCTGTAAATTGTTATATTATATGAAAGATTTCGTATTTTATATTTTGAATGATTATTACCACGATCATTCATTAGTTTTTTTTTTTTTAGGTGCATAATACAAAAAAGGTAATATGGCCCTACTTCAAAGCTGAAAGAAAATTCTCATCATTTTCTCTAATAATGAAACGTAAATATTATTTTAAATGCTTCACGTCCCCATAGAGAAACATTTTTGGAAACCTTTTAGTGGTTCAAAAATGAGGGATTCTTGATATGGCCTCCATCGCCCTCAGACACAAAACGTTTGCGACCCCTAGAAAAAAAAAAAAAAAATTATATCACAAAAAAAAGCTAATGCTTTTCGCCAAAGAATGTACAGCTTTAACACAGTCCCGCGTGTCCTCTGGTGGGTCATAAGTGTAGATGTGTGACCCACCGGTGGACACGTGTATTAAATTGTTACTGCCGAGGTGCCCGACCATAGATTTAAATCGGTTCTTCCCCGGTTTCTTTCCATCGGTTCTTTAAATATGTTCTTGGTTGACGAAAATTGGGGCTTCAGATTTAACCCCCCCCCTATTAGTCGGTTAAATTGAAGATTCACTGTACTGCTGATAAGCAGAGCTGGGAATATTTGAGTTAAAGTTTTTGAAAAAGTATTTCAATTACTTTCTGGCGTTTAAAATATTGTATTTCAAATACTTCAAAAAATACTCTTGGTATTCGGATTGCAAATCTTCGTGGCATTTGTATTTATATTTATTTTCTGAAGGTGTTGTTAGAAATACTTTAGAAGTATTTCAAATATTTTTCCCTAGTACATATTTCAAATATTTTCAAGTAATTAAAATAGTTTCCTAGTATTTAAAATGTTTCCTTAGTAAATATTTAAAATATTTCCTAGTATTTAAAATATTTCCTTAGTAAATATTTAAAATATTTCCTCATATTTCAAATATTTTCCTATTTAAATATTTCCTAGTATTTCAAATATTTGTCTATTATTTCAAATACATATAAAATATTTCAAATACTTTTTAAAATGATTTAATATATCAAAAATGAAATACCCAACGAAGTATTTGAAATATCAAATAATTTTAAAATGTATTTGAAATATTATATTTCAAATACTTCAAAAAATGCTTTGGATTTGCAATTACTTTGTCCGTGGTATTTGTATTTGACATTTGTTGTTTGAAAAAGTCATTAGAAATTATTTAGAAGTATTTCAAATATTTCCCTATTATTTCCAATATTTCCCTAGTATTTCAAATATTTCCTTATTAGTTCAAATATTTTCTAGTATTTCAAATATTTACTCATTATTTCAAAAATTTCCTTAGTATACTTCGTCGCTCAATAATTTTCCGGTCTAACTAAGAAAAACTATTTTTTTTTTTAGAAATTCGACTATTTATCAAAATATTCATTCCAACAATCCTAAAATTAAAAAAAATTAAAATTAATTAATTAATTTAAATTCAGCATACCAATCAGTAATAGTTGATTTGCCTGGTGCAGAGTCTCTATAACGCTTATCAAGCCACTGTTTGGCTTCAACAATATTTTTTCCCATCAAAAAACAATGTTTAATCAACACATGAAATTCTTTTTATCCATTCTTTTGAAAATTACAAAACTGGAGTTACTAAAACCACTGTAACCTCTAAACTACTTGTCAGAATGTCATGAAATTTTCACATGTATCGTTTCAAGGTTGGTACTATCCAGAAATCATATGGGTCTGTCAACAGTGTTGCCATATATATGTCAGACCGGAGACTTATTGAGTGAAGTGTTATATTTCAAATATTTTCCTAGTATTTCAAATATTTCCTTAAGCGTGTTCTACATTATACTTTATTCATCAATTTTCTAAACTTTTTTCTTTGAACTAGAAGTTGTCAAAGTTTTAATACAATTAATTTTTTGGTAGAGAATGAAATTCTTACACGTGTTTCAGTTCATTTAAAGTACCAACATAAAAATATAATTCATATCTTGTCAAGTGTTTATAACCTAGCTATTAGATTTGTAAAATTACTGATTTACGTACAAAACACAATTTATATATTCGCTTATTCAAACCAATGATCAACAAAACACTATTAAACACGTGGTAATACAAAATATTTACAAGCGTAATTTTAATGTTGGTACTATTGTTAAAAGTGTCTACTGCGCATGCACCGAGTTCCAAGTTGGATGTGTTTTCAAGAAAAGTTTGATCAAATCTAGTTTTGAATAAAGTTGACCTTGACTATATAAAGTGTTCTACACTGTACAATTTCACTGATTTATTTCTAGTACAAGTTCTAGTCAAAGAAATAAGTATGAAAATTTGATGAGAATTGTATAATGTAGAACACTCTTATGTAAATATCTTTATTATTTTACCTGGTGGGCATGTTCCTGACGATTTTGTCTGTGAGGAAACCCTCCTTGTAACAGCGATCAATAAATCGATCTAACATAATATAAGCGAGAGGAACATCAAGACAGATATCGGCCATGTCATCGAATACACGTTGGAACCCTCGCTCCATCTGGTCCGTTGTTAGGATGCACGCAGAGTCAAAGGCTTTCAGTAGATTGCAAATGGCTTCCTCTTTTGTGGCACTGACAGACTCAATAGCCATCACTATGGCCTGCAAATAAATAATCATAATCTACCAATGTATATTACAAAGCCTTTGTACAACTTAAAATTATTTTCTATCTTATTAAAAAAATAGTGCACAAAAAAATCCATTTCGACTTCCGTAAGAGCTGTACGTAATAGCAAGGTATTACTGTACCTACGAAACCTTTAACTCCATTCGATTGGAATAGGGGATACGCATAAAATTTGTATTTCCTTAAAACTACATTATTTTGATATGTTAATGTTAGTTATGTCACTTAACAAAACAAAAATTACATTTTAATTAATATTATAGCCAAATTTTTGAATTAAAATATTGTAAATTTGAAATAAGCCGACCACGGAGCAAAGGTTGCCGAGTAAAAACGACTGAGTATGACGTCAAACGATAGGGGTTTCACATCACAGATACAGCTACAACATAATCTTTACACGTGTGTGTATTGTATTGTTCGAGAGTTTTGTATTTGTTTTTAAACAATTTTTCACGCATTTATTATTAAAATGGCAGATAAAGATTTTGTTAGGGCTCAGAGTGATAATTTACCCAACATTGATGCATTTATGCTCATGGAATATATGAAAAATAATGAATGCTACAGTGCTGAAGAAATACGTGGTGTCAAAGTAATTTTTATTTTATATTCTATAACTTTATGTAAACAAACGCTGCAACTCTGTAAAATGTAAATATTTATGTAATTTAGATGTCAGAATTTTACTACATTGTTTACATGAAGTTACAGAACGTTAGAGGCATAATTGAAATACTGCAATATAAGTTATCTATTTTAATATAAAATTTAATTCGGTAAACATGTATAAATTGTTTTTATAGAATTAAACTTTATTTTAATTAAAATCACTCTAACTTTACATAACCTATAAAAGTTATAATGGGTGTTTTTTTTAGAGGTATAGAACTTTAAATTGCAATAAAACAATGATGAATCATTCGATTGACATGAATTTTTTTTTATTCGAAAGATAATCTTGTGGCATTACATTTTAAATATGATTTCTGGCATATGACCGCCACGGCTGGCTCGGATGTAGTCCAATCTGGACGTCCAATTTTCGATGACTTTTTCCAACATTTGTGGCCGTATATCGGCAATAACACGGCGAATGTTGTCTTCCAAATGGTCAAGCGTTTGTGGCTTATCCGCATAGACCAATTACTTTACATAGCCCCACAGAAAGTAGTCCAGCGGTGTTAAATCACAAGATCTTGGAGGCCAATTCACAGGTCCAAAACGTGAAATTAGGCGGTCACCAAACGTGTCTTTCAATAAATCGATTGTGGCACGAGCTGTGTGACATGTTGCGCCGTCTTGTTGGTATGATTTAATGTAATGCCACAAGATTATCTTTCGAATAAAAAAAAATTCATGTCAATCGAATAATCCATCGTTGTTTTATTGCAATTTAAAGTTCTATACCTCTAAAAAAAACACCCGTTACAAACAAATAAGTTCACAACAGACTATGTACCACAGAATATCAGCTATGTACGCCGGTAAGCTAGTAGTGTCATGCGTCAGTTAGAAGGGGTATGACGTCACACGTCGTTTTCGCGCGCTACATACATTTATGATTTTTTTAAACCTTCAAATTACAAAAAAAAAAAAAAACTGTTTTTTATGTTTATATGCAACAAGAGGAATATAATAAAAAATTTAAAAAAAATTATGCCTATCCCCTATTAGCTAAGGATTTTTTTTTGTGATTGTTTTAACTTACCTCATATACAAGTTCGTGGTGGAAGTGTGGTACCTCCAAGTCCTGTACGCATCTTATAGCCTCCTGGACATCACCACTTGACACGAACTCTTGGAGCAACAGTGTCATCTGACGAGTGAGGTACTTAACAGGCCTGAGCCCACCCCCCAAACCCCAAACATTATCCAACCGTACCAATCCATGTTTCATAGATAACAATGTATCGGCACGACTCAACGCCTCACTTGCTTGATTATTAGCAGGTGATTCTTTATGAGTTATCACAAATTTTGGTGGTAGGCAATCATCCGCTACAGCTCTCGCTATAAAATTTCCAAGAACAACAGCAGCATCTGGAGTATCAAGAATGAGGTCGGGCAAGTTGTGGAGTAATTGGTCAAAGGCTTTCGCGATGTCCAGCTCGGTAACTACATGACCGTACATATCAGAGATCAGCATTGACGTCATTTCTCGCTGCGATGGTTTGTGGTCCATTGCCATTTCAATCACCAATCGCACAACCTAAAAATTAAAATATTATTAATACGGATAGTATAAGCACTAGATAAACAGATAAACACTTACTGCATGACGGGACGCATCTGTTAAAAACTCTTCAAGAGCCAACGCAACTTCATGAGTGTCCCCATGTTCGTAATACTCTAAAACTACTGGTTCCGTCCTTTTCTGAAACAAATACAAAAAGACAAAATTAATAACCACTGTGATAGACAAAATGAGAATAGGGGATACGCATAAAATTTATATTTCCTTAAAACTACATTATTTTGATAGGTTAATGTTAGTTATGTCACCTAACAAAACAAAAATCACATTTTAATTAATATTATAGCCAAATTTTTTAATTAAAATATTGTAAATTTGAAATAAGCCGACCACGGCGCGAAGGTTGCCGAGTGAAAACGACTGAGTATGGCGTCAAACGATAGGGGTTTCACGTCACAGATACAGCTACAACATAATCTTTACACGTGTGTATATTGTATTGTTCGAGAGTTTTGTATTTGTTTTTAAACAATTTTTCACGCATTTATTATTAAAATGGCAGATAAAGATTTTGTTAGGGCTCAGAGTGATAATTTACCCAACATTGATGCTTTTATGCTCATGGAATATATGAAAAATAATGAATGCTACAGTGTTGAAGAAATACGTGGTACAAATTTCGCCTCTTCTGTTGTTTTTCGTCATCAGGTAATGATATAAATTGTTTTTTTGAATTTCTAGTTGAACTAATTGTGCACATCGGTACTGAACAATATTTTCGATAATGTTTCGAAGTACTGGGGCCTGGATCTTCCATATTTTATATATTTTAATATAAAATTTAATTCGGTAAACATGTATAAATTGTTTTTATAGAATTAAACTTTATTTTAATTAAAATCACTCTAACTTTACATAACCTATAAAAGTTATACAAACAAATAAGTTCACAACAGACTATGTACGCTGGGTAAGCTAGTAGTGTCATGCGTCAGTTAGAAGGGGTATGACGTCACACGTCGTTTTCGCGCGCTACATACATTTATGATTTTTTTAAGCCTTGAAATTAAAAAAAAAAAAAAAACTGTTTTTTATGTTTATATGCAACAAGAGGAATATAATAAAAAAATTTATTACCATTTTTGATAAAAAATTAATCTGTGCAGAAAACAAAAATTATCTTTTTTGGTTGGAACGGTATTGGGGAAAGGTGAATTCGCACTATCGCCAGGAATCTCTCATCAACCTTTTAGGGCAGTGGTTCTCAACCTTTTTTAGGTGAAGGCGCCCTTATGTAAAATGTGAGATCTTCGCGGCACCCTACTATTAAATATGTCACTATTTAGTCAATTTAAAGTATAATCAATCAAAAGTATAATTGTGATGTTGGAAAAAAAAAACAATTATATTACAATTACATGACATGTATTTAAAGATCATTCGAAAATTTATAAACGATAAATATTTCTTCGATTCCGAGAATACCGGCGAAATTATTTTGAAAAGCTCGCGGCACCCTTTTCATGTCCTTGCGGCACCCTGGTTGAGAACCACTGTTTTAGGGTTTTGTAGATATGACCAAAAAACCCTTATACCGTCATTTTGTCGTCTGTCTGTCTGTTCGGTAAAAATTGTAGCCAAACGGCTAAACCTAGAGAGTTGAAATTTGGCATGCTTATACAACTCTTTGACCCGTACATAGGAAAAATACTAAAACATCTAAAAAACATATCTCCCTAAAAATATAAACAAATATATGCTCATCGAAAAAAAAAAATATTTTTTAAAATTCTGAGTAGGGTACCAAATGAAAGCCCTTAGTACGTGGATTAACGACCAAAATTTTATTTTATCAAAATAAATTATTTTGACGCGATTTTGCCAAAATTGTGCAAAAAAAAAAATTGTGCCACACCCTGTAGCCCAGATGGTTTAAACCAGGGGTACTCAACCTTTTCATACCTACCGCCCACTTTAGCATTTCTATTGGTAGAAAAATTTTCATACCGCCCACCTGTTGTATAATAATAATAACTTACCAAATACTTTCGCAAAATTTAGCTGCAAAAACACCATTTAGTTTCACGTAAAGTGAACTATACTTATGTGCGGGCGATAAAAATTGTATATTTTGAGAAATTTAACTATAAACAGTAAAGAATTTTATGAAAACTTAATGAAAATGTTTTTCAATAATGCTATGAAATTTTTTTAAATAACACTTTAAAAAATTTCCATTTTAATATTTTTAAAAGGACAATTAAATTAAAAAAAAAAAAAAAAAAACGGAAAGTACCCAGCATTGGACAAAACCCCTACCGCCCACCAAAAAATTCCTACCGCCCACTAGTGGGCGGTAGGGACCAGGTTGAGTACCACTGGTTTAAACTAAAAATCTGAAAAAATTCTAAGTAATGTACATTTGTGTGAACCGGAATACTACAACAGGAATTTTTGATCAGATTATGTTTTCGGAAAATAACGCATTTTTTGTGTTTTTTGCTTGACCATGTAAAATATTAAATAACTTATGTAACACAGTAAACCAGCATGCTTTGATAGTGTAATGGTTAGCATGCTCGCGTTTAAATTTGCAAACTAAGGTTCACTCCGGTCTCGAGACAATTTTATTTTATTTTTTTTATTCTAATAACCGAAAGTATGATTCTATTAAACGACAAAAATACAGTGAATTTTACTATTCTGAATTAATTAGTCGAACGAAGAGTGAACATAAAAACTTGGGGGTCCGCCAAAAAAATTTTCATCTAAAAGAGATCTTTTTGTTCTACAAGTTTAAGAACCGCTGCTTTGGACACTTCTAATTTACGACCCACTCTTAAAAATTCTTTTAAAATGTTTTTATTTAATTATTTAATACGCAATATTAGAACAAAATGAGATAAGCGACGATAATCTGGTGATAAAATTGTTTTGCGCTCGATTGGAAATAGCAAGTTAAAAATATAACTGTACTATTATCTCGAAGTAAAGCTCATGTGTAATACCTCCACACTATGTACTCGGGAAAGATAGTATGGCAACTAAAAATAAAAATATACTCTGTTGTTTTTCTCAATCATTCAAAATAAGTTATAAATACAAAAGAATATCATAAATTTACTTTTAGATCTCCGACCTTAGATATTATAGTGCGTACAGAATGTCAACAATTGAGTTAAAATAATACAGATAATAAATTTAATACATATCCATAGAACATAATAGGGCAGCGGTTCCCAAACTTTTTTGACCGCGACCCGGTACGAGGTTTTAAAATTTTTCGCGACCCACCTTATGAAAAAAAAACATTTATTTACAAAACAAATTTTATTTTAAAACAGTAGCTTTATAGTAATAAAGTGTAATAAATAGTAATAAAGAGTATAGTATAGTAATAAAAAATATAATATAGTAAATAAAGAGCACAAATAAAGAGTAAAAAAGAAATAGGTACAAAAAATTTTTTTTGTGTTACAATTTTTTCGCGACCCGCACTTTGGGAAACGCTGTAATAGGGGATAGGCATGATTTTTTAATTTTTTTTTATTATATTCCTCTTGTTGCATATAAACATAAAAATCAGTTTTTATTTTTATTTTTTTAATTTGAAGGCTTAAAAAAATCATAAATGTATGTAGCGCGCGAAAACGACGTGTGACGTCATACCCCTTCTAACTGACGCATGACACTACTAGCTTATCCAGCGTACATAGTCTGTTCTGAACTTATTTGTTTGTATAACTTTTATAGGTTATGTAAAGTTAGAGTGATTTTAATTAAAATAAAGTTTAATTCTATAAAAACAATTTATACATGTTTACCGAATTAAATTTTATATTAAAATATATAAAATATGGAAGATCCAGGCCCCAGTACTTCGAAACATTATCGAAAATATTTTTCAGTACCAATGTGCACAATTAGTTCAACTAGAAATCCAAAAAAACAATTTATATCATTACCTGATGGCGAAAAACAACAGAAAAGGCGAAATTTGTGGCTGAAAGCTATGAGGCGAAATAAAACCGATATTTCAGAAAAAAGTAAACTTTATGTTGTGTGCATAAATGCATCAATGTTGGGTAAATTATCACTCTAAGCCCTAACAAAAACTTTATCTGCCATTTTAATAATAAATGCGTGAAAACTTGTTTAAAAACAAATACAAAACTCTCGAACAATACAATATACACACGTGTAAAGATTATGTTGTAGCTGTATGTGTGACGTGAAACCCCTATCGTTTGACGTCATACTCAGTCGTTTTTACTCGGCAACATTCGCGGCGTGGTCGGCTTATTTCAAATTTACAATATTTTAATTAAAAAATTTGGCCATAATATTAATTAAAATGTGATTTTTGTTAGGTGACATAACTAACATTAACATATCAAAATAATGTAGTTTTAAGGAAATACAAATTTTATGCGTATCCCCTATTATTTAATACCGATCATTTTCTTTTACTTTTAGAATTTCGTTGCCATAATCTAGAAATTTATCAATAGGATGGTTACTTTCCTAAAAATCATGAATGAACCCACTAGAGCAGCAAGTTTAAAATTCTGAAAAAAATAGAGTAATGCACACTGAACAGGAATAGTGAGCGCTTGAATTTTAATGAGATTATTTTTTCTAAAAATAATTTTTGTAATACAAAAAAATATAATTTTTAAATTTAATGTCAGGTATTAAATTAAATCTCTTAATACATAGATTAAAGAATGAAAAATAAATATAAAAAAATTCTTAATTTTGATGCAATTACAAGCAATCCTGTAAGTATACTACAAAACCCTGAAATGTGTGGAAATTCACACTTCACGTTAATTTTTTGTAGACAAAATAATATGTTTATGGTTAAATTTTATTTATTTTTTTGGAAATTTTCCGTTTAAAAACACCGATTGGGTCACCTTAACAGAAATAAAAATATGTATTTTTAAACCATTGAATTTTAGTGTTGTAGATCAGTTTCTTATCGTTTCAGATAAAAATTGAAAACATATTTAATTCTTTTTTCTTTTTGAAAAATGCTGATAAGCGTTTTTGATAAGGTTGTAATATGTCCTAGTTGAACAATAAAACGAATTAACAGATTGTATTTCGAAAACGTGAATCACCCTAAAATTTAAAGTACTTTCCCAGTAAACATTTCAAATATATTCCCAGTATTTCAAATATTTCCCTAGTATTAGACAATACCGGTGGCGGCGCTGTACTCGAAGGCAATATGGCTGTCGTGAAAAAAAAAAACTAAGATGCCTATCTTTGTCCTGTCTTGAATGACGGCCAAAATCACTCTAATTTGTTCTACTTTTATAGTTTTTCACAACTTCTATCAACATTTTAACAAAAATTCAACACTAGAACATATGTAATAAGTTCAAACAATACTAGAGCGCCTACTACCAGTACCAGAGCTGCAGTGCATGCGGGCGTGAGATTCAATAGGGCGCCAAATGCCAAATGAATGTAAAAGTAATTTAGTGAAATGTAATTTTAGAAGTGAGGACCTTTCTTTTTTTTAGGTCTTCACTTGAAATTGAAAAGTGAGGACCTTTTTTTTAGGTCTACACTTGAAATTGAAAAGTGAGGACCTTTTTTTTAGGTCTTCACTTGAAATTCAGAAGTGAGGACTTTTTTTTTAGGTCTTCATTTGAAATGTAAAAAGGAAGACCTCGAAAAAAGCTAGTTGCGCCCTACTTAGGGGCGCTCAATTAAATCTTGCCTACGGGCACCGCAGACCCTCGCGCCGGCTCTGCCTAGTACAATATTTGACCACCAGATTGCGTATTCGAGCATGTCAATTCTCAATAACTAATTTGGGACAGAAGGAGTAAAATTTTTAGTAAGTTTCCTCTAGTATTGTTAAGCATTAAATAATCAACAAAATTTCATGCATTGCAAAATTAAAACGCGCTTGTTTGAACCTGTATAAATCATAATAAATTTTCATATGAAGTGTCTGTGTTATTCGTTTTTTTTAACAAGCCAGTCTATCACCCTAATTATGGACATAGAGAGCCTGCCCGAAATATTAAATGAGATGCCATGCTTCCATGAGTTGACCTTGGAACTGTTTACAAACATGTTTCATACAAGTTTTTCTTAATTAATTCCTATAAATAAAAGTCGACTACAGAACAGTTGCATTTGTAAAGAAAAAAATAAACAAAATTTACATAAAATATTCTATCACACGCGCTGATTAAATAATGTAAATCATTATATTTATAACCAATAAAAAAAAAAAAAAATCTAGTGGCGCTTATATATGAAGGTTTCTAAAACCCAATACCAGATTTAAGATTGGCGAGATCGGTTTCTGAGAGCTTAGCCGAGTTTAACCCTTTGGTTAAACTCGGTTACAATATAACAATCCAATGAGTAACCATAGCAACCATTTTCTGACCCTTTGGTTATAAACCAGGGGGGTGAAACTTTAATGGCAAAACGAAAACCATATTACGTTCCATAACCCAACACGAATAGCGCCCCAGTCGCTATAGCTACGTGCATGATAGGATGTTGCCTGTTACGGCTTCTGTCATTAGCGCAAAATCTGTAATTAGTGTCAAAATCGTCTTCTGTAATTTTGTAATTACATTGTTTAATTCGGAAAATGGGTGTTAAATGCTTTGTTTTGGGGTGTGATAGTAGTGAACCTACAAGATATCGCTTTCCAAGCCCGAAGACACGTGTGGCTCCAGAATTGTATAATACGTGGATGAGGAACATTGGAAATCCAAAATTGGATGGCTTGTCCATGGAAGTGTCCATAAATATTAAGTATTAGTAAATATTATGTTATATGTTAGTTTACTTATGGCCGGTATTATAAAGCAAAATAGTTTGCTACTAAATTTTAGTTAAGAGTTAAACTAATTTAACCCATAGATTTCGGTATTATAAAATTTGTTTTAAAAAAGTTATCAACTAAATCTACAAACTAAATTAGTTGACAGATTTTCTGGGTACTAAATTATAGTTGGCAACTATATTTGTATTACATTTGAATAGTTAGCATTTTGTTTACATTGAAATAACTTGTTTTTACTATTTATACTAAAATATATATTTGATAATTAATAACTGCAAAGTAAGTAATAATATTGTACATAAAAAAAAATACATATTAATAGATTTGTATATATAAACAACACAAAATTTACAGGTTAGGTCATCAGTATCATCTGTCAGTAGTGTATCATCACCATCCGTAAACAGTATTTCTGACAGTAATAATGATGAAAATTCAAGAATACGTCAGCGTAGAGAATTTCTTGAAAGAAGACACCTTTTTTAATTATTATAATGATGAACAATTTAAACACAGATTTCGGTTTTCAAAAGATACTGTTTTGTCTATTTTTGAATTAATTGATAATTAAATAAAGTCTTTAACTTATATTACATTATATCTATTAATTGTTCTTTTTCAATTTCTGTATAATTTTTGCCTCTATCCCATTTTTTTTTTTTTTCATTTGAAATACTTTTTAACTTTTACGAATTCTTTTTCACTGTCAAAATTATAGGTTATAAACGTTAAACTGTTAAAACTACAACAGAAAAACCGCGAAATATAGTATAGGCATCTACCGGTCAGTTGTATACTAACGTTCGGTCGGTAAATCTTGAGACTAAATTATTTTAGTTGCGAACTAGTTGATTAGTTGGCTGTTCTCATTTGTAATACCGAAATTAAATAACTTGTTATATTAGTTATCAACTAAATTTAGTTTACAACTATTTAGTTGGGTCTTAAGTTATGTTTTTATAATACCGGCCATTAATAAATAATTATTTCTGCTAGTTATTGTTTTTTTGTTTCTGTATAATTCCTAACTGCTTGTTCTTAATTGTAAACATAATTAAATGTTATTATTAAATGATACAATTGTTATGCTTTATTTTGTCTATTTTTAATATTGTTGTCGTTAATAATATTAAAAATAGACAAAATAAATCATTACAATTGTTTCATTTAATAATAACATTTAATTATGCTTACAACTATATCCACTGAAGCATTTGAAATTCCCGCGAAAACCCAACCCTTTCCTCCCCTACCAATTTTAGTTCCATAACCCAACAACTACAGCGCTAATTTGGTTTCAAAAAAATATAACGGCAGTTTCGCATCTATTTCCTTCTTTATCTATGTTATAAACTAAGCTTTCAGAAACCGGCCCTAAGCTACCAATTTTCTAGTCAATTAATTTCTAATGATATTTACCTGTAGTTCATCGTAGTTAATTTCTGGGATGACTTCCTTGAGTTCTATATCTCCGTTTGTGAAACATTCAACATCGTAGTTGGGATCATCCATGTCTTCGAATGCTTCTAGCAACTCAGATCCTGGCAGTCCCCACACGCCTTTGCCACCTGCTCCACCTAACACACCAAATGCAAATTACAAACCGTAAATATCAAAATAAAAGGAGTGATTACACGAGGGACCATAAAACCAAACTTTTTCAAATATCTTCCATATTATTGACAAAAATTAGTTACTGGCGTAGCGTAATGATAACACAGGTGCCCTGCGTTGCTAAGGTCTCGGGTTCGAAACCCGTTCAGGCATGGAATTTTCATAAATTAGAATTGTCCAGGCTAATCGCCAAAGTAGCAAAGGACATTAAAAAATAATTTAAAAAAAAATGTTTATAATTAGAAAACAAATCAAATTTATTATCTAATTGGTTGTAAGCATTTTTAAATTGAATGAATATTAGAGGTTACGGGGGGGGGGTACACCCTAAAAGTAAACTATTTTAAATATCTTCCTTATTTAACTTAACAACAAAAACATATATGACAAAAATTGCTTACAGTAAAAACTTTATATATATTTTCTGTTCTATGCATTTTTTCATTTGGATGAGTATTTGAAAAATTACGTGGGGGGGGGCTAAACCAACTAGAATCTTAAATTATTTCACTAATTACCTATTTACTTTATCATTCATAACATCAAAAAATTATAAGAAAATTTGTTTAGAATGAAGAAACTATTTTTACTTGCCCGACCTTAATAAATAAGGGGCAAGTATGGTAATCGCGAATATTTTCGATGTCGAGATTTTGACTGACGACCACGTTTCATGGTCCAGGGAATCCAAAAAACCTATTTTCGAAGTGCCGTCCGTATGTGTGTGTGTCTGTGTGTGTGTACACGATAACTCAAAAACGGTTCAACTTAAAGAGTTCGTTCTGGTGCTAAAAAATTCTCATATTAATTGGGAAGAACCCTATTGTTTTTTATGAAAATCCGAAACCGGAAACGGAAGTTATTAAACTTTGAAATTTAAAAAAATTCATAATAGTAAACCAAGCTTTGAAAAAAAAATTGTATAAGACATAATTTAATTTATTTTTGAAGATTTACCTAAATCTTTTTTTTTTTAATTTAATTTTTTATTATTTTTTTTATGGGGGGGGGCAAGTCTAGCGGAGGTTTCTCTTCGCCACTGGTTTTCTGTTAATGTAGTTTTATTAGTAAGATCAATATTTGGGCTATGGAGGACCACTACCTATACACTTGAAATATCTCACTTATAATCACTTATTAACAAAAATATATTTAATAAAAACATACATAAATCACAACCAGTGCCGCAACAAGGGTGGTGCGAGAAGTGCCGCCGCACCAGGCGCCGGATTCATAGGGGCGCCGAATGGCCAAATTTCATTTTTTTTTTATTATTATCTTTTATATTAATAAACTATAATCAACACAAATTTGATTTCATAATCGAAAGTTTCAAATGGCAGGCAAGATCATTAATTGATGACTGTACAACTGCCACTGCAATGCAATTATTAGAAGTGATCCACACTTACGATTTAAAAGATGTGTACCCTAATATTGGCATTGCACTGCGCATATTTTTAACGCTCCCTGTAACTGTTGCTTCGAATTAACGCAGTTTTAGTAAATTAAAGTTAATAAAAAATTATTTGCGTTCTACAATGGGCCAAGAGCTTGTAAAATTTAGCTTTAATATCAATAGAAAATACTACAGCGCAGTCATTAAATTATGAAGACTTAATTAACGAATTTTCACAGTTAAAAGCCAGAAAAGTTCAATTTATTTAATTTTCCATTCCGTTTAAGTGATTATATAATATATTATTAAAATACCTAAATATTTATTATCATTAGATACATATTTTTTTATTTATTTTGTTATTCAATTATGTAATATAATATTTCTTTAGCCCTTTTGTGTTTCATTTTAGGTGTTTTTCATTTTGTGTTTTATTGACCTAGAGTTTATATTTTGTCCCTTTTATATTAGTTGATTATCATGATTTTTGAGTTTATTAAAAGATTTGTAACATAATTTGTTAATATAATCGTTAATATTGCAATTTAAACCAAACTAAAAAAAAAGGTTTAAACTAAACTAAAAAATAATACCAACGAATGTTTTTTTTTAAGTTTTTTATACATTTATTGTTAAAAAATGACTTTATAATATATATTTTTGTATGTTCCTTTACTGGTAATAAGATAGTTCCTTTATTAGGAGTAAGTGTTCCTTTTCTGGCGATTTTGTGATTTTTATGAATAAAGTTATGTTTTTATTTTTCTAAGTTATTCTTTTATTTTCACTTGCATCAAAATAAAACAATAAGATTTTAAGGATTCTCTATAAAATATGGTAAGTAAATATCTTAAATAACATTTTGGTGAAGAAAACAACGTAAGTAAATGTTTTAAACGTTCCCTATCATAAAATTTTAAAAATTGCGTATGCAATTAGTAAGGGTGGGGGGGGGGGCGCCAATTTATGTTGTTGCGGCACTGATCACAACAAAAAAATCAAATACCTTTCATAGAAAAATAAATAATAAATGTGAATATTATATTAAATAATAATAACTGAATGACTATCATTATTACTACAGTACATTAAAATAGTATAAAGTGTAAAAAGAGGATTGGATAAACTAGATATTTTGGCGTGTCTTCATTGATAAAACATTCACGCGATGCTCCGCGACACTATCGACATGATCTCTAAATAATAAATAATAATAATAATATTTATTAAATAGCACAATTGGCTACATATTTTAAATGCAAGTCCAAGTTTTTGATTTTTACAGGAAACGAGAACCCCTTGTCGGCCGACAAACTTATATCCATTAAACTAATAAACTGTATATTATTCATGTAGTGTCGAGCGACAATGTTAATATATCATCAGAGCAGTGATAGTTAACAGAATAAAAATCTATACTTAATGTTAGAGCTAACAAAAACTACTATGCTTGTATAAAAAAAAGGGGGGATCAAAATTTTTAATAAAATTTTAACCAAAACTTCGAATTTGATTCAAATTGTAACTTCTATGTAATAGCCTTATCAAATACATAACCTAACCTAAGTTAATTTTTATTTTGACTATTTTGACAATTATTTTTAAAATTAGATTTACAATATTGATAAAACTTAATCTTAGTGTATATAAATTTGACCTAAGGTTAATAGACTGCTGTTCAAAGCATAAAAATATGCTGTTCTAAAATTAAAAATAGCAAACAGTGGCATTTATTAAAGAAAATACGTCAAAAAACATATTCTTACAATTTAATGATGGTTAATGTGTCGTATCTGCCACTTATCTCTCAATATAACTACATCTGTAACAGTATTAAGAATATTCTACTTATTTATAATATAATTTTACGTCAATACGTAATATTTTCAATATTGTTTATAAAACAATTTAAAGTAACTAAGTAACCGTAATAAATATTGCGTAATTATAGATAAACAAACAAACCGAGGGTGAAAGTTTTAAATAAATTACATTTTAGGGGTTTATTTTTATTATTTCCGAACACGTGGTCCTCTCTAATATAATTTTCCAAGGTCAGACGAGGTGAATTCACGTGTAGTTAAAAAACAACACAAATTTATCGAGTTTTGTCAAAACTGTCAAGGTCAAACGATGTTTTTATTTCTTACAAATGGGGTGTGTACACGTTTTTTTGTTTTAAAGGGTTGTTAAATTGTATAGTAACCTTTTTTTGGCAGTCCTCGTCCATGACCATTTCTAGGGCGGCGGCTATTTTTCCACCTGCGTGTTGTCTGTAAAAATCCCGGACCTCCCGCAGCTTGTCCGGCAGTTCCTTCCTTACTCCCTTGACGATTTAGTCTTTTAGCACGTCTTTTAATACGGTCAGATATCGGTTGTATATTATTGGCAGTAATCGGAATCGCACCAGCAGTCGCATCAACAACATTTGTTTCTTCATCAGATGTCTTGTCCGACAGCAAGGCATCGTCATTTGAAGCCGCATTCTCAAACTCCATTTTCAATTAACAATATACTAACATTCAGGTACACGAGTAGTATTAACTAGGTATATAATAAATTAAATATAAAGTTTTTATAATAAACACTGATTTTTATAAACTAGTTTCTTTCAGCACTGTATACAAACAAACTGCGAATTGCGTACGTGCCTATCGCAGGAAACAAAACAAGACTACGCACATGCGCACAACATACAAAACACATTTCCTTTCAATTTAATACGTTGTTTTTTTATTTTAAAACATTGTCACCAACATTATAACTCTATTTTAACATTCAAAACTAATTTATTTACACTCAAAACTAATTATAAACTACTACAAAACAATATCTGTAACAAATAAACGAAGTTTTGTGATATATAAGACATTTATTGGGATTAATAACTGAAATTTATAACCTATTTTAGTTTCAGTAATGTTCCTACAGTGATTTTTTCACTTTCTATTTCTATCTTGATAAAATATCTAATAATAAAATGAACATGTGCCCAAAACAAATTACATAATAGATAATAATTGACTAATAATATGCAATGAACTCCTATCATACCACTTTCCAAATATTTTAGTAGTTTTGTGACATTATTTTAGTTGATAAATTGCGCAGTTGTATGTTTTTTATTTTAAATGGGCAGGGTAAAAATAATTCTCACAAGTTTCACATAAAACTAGGAATCTGAAATAAAATTAGTAACTATCTATACATCAAAATTTGCATCGAATTTTTATCTATCTAATAAGATACTTTTCAATATATTTGTGAGCTTCAAATAACTTTTATATTTAATTTTATGTAGAAATGTTCAAATAATGCTAAACATTTTTTTTTTATGTGAACATACATATGTTAATTGGAAATAAATCAGCTGTGGCCACCAGAGAAACGGTTCTAAAGGGCCTAAGAACATATTATAGAACAAGCCCCAAACAAAATTTTATTTTGTGAAATTTTAAATTTTCAATTTTTTTTTTAATTTAAAAAAATCGTAACTTAAAAACAATAAAATGTATGGACCTGCGGTTTGAATTTTTGAAATCTACATACTTTTTCCTACCTAAATAAAAAATAGGGCCTTCCTTAGTTAGTGCCTTTTTGATCTATGTAGTTTTGAAAATTTGTAAATATTTCATTTTCGAAAGACCGTATCTCAAAATCGAAAATAGATAGAGACCTGCGGTTGGAATTTTTGAAATCCTGAGGTCCTAAAGAGCTTTAGGACTTATTTTGAAAACATTCCCAAACAAAAAAATTTTTTGCGATATTTTCACTTTGTCAGTTTTTTTTTTGAATTTCAATAAATTCTAACTTAAGAACAATAAAATAAAAAGAACTGCGGTTTGAATTTTTGAAATCTTCGTATATTGATTAGGCTAGAAAAAAATTGGGGCCTTAATAACCCAACTTTTAAAATAAATACGAATCGTCAAACAAAACCTTTGAAAATGGTAAAAAATCGAAAAAATCGTAAGGGTACCCCTTACGATTTTTTCAATTTTTAGCCATTTTCAAGGGTTTAGCTAAACCAGTCTTATAAATTCTAAAAATTGGGTATTTAAGGCCTTATTTTTTTTCTAGACTAAACAAGGCACAAGGGTTTCAAAAATTTGAACAGCAGGTCTCTATCTTTTACCGTTTTCACGATAGAATTTTATTAAATTTTGAAAAAAAAAAAAAAAAATCAAAATTTTTCAAAAAAAAAGAAAATCTTCTAAATGTGATCTAAGACCATTTAAGATATCAGAATTCCAAAAATTCCAACCGCAGGTCTTAATATATTATAGTTTTTAAGATACAGTCACAAGAATATCAATTTTTTTGTAAAATTCGCTTATTTCAAAACGACTTAAATCAAAAATGGGCACAGCTACTAAGGCCCCAATTTTTTTACAAGGTAAAAATACAATGAGAATTCTAAAAAATCAAACCGCAAGTCTTTATCTTTTAGCGTGCTCGAGATATGATTTTCCAAAATATCAAAATTTTCACAAAAATTTTTTGTTCAGTATTTATCTCAAAATGTCATCCAACGCTATATAAGACCACAGGATTCCAAAAATGAAAATCATGAGTCTATTATCTGTCTCATTTTGTAATACGTAACTAACAGGGAAAGTTCATTTTTTAGGGTTTTGTAGGTATGACCAAAAAACCCTTATACCGTCATTTTGTCGTCTGTCTGTCTGTCTGTCTGTCTGTCTGTCTGTCTGTCTGTCTGTCTGTCTGTCCGCACATAGGAAAAATACTAAAACATATAAAAAGCATACCCCCCTAAAAATATAAACAAATATGTGCTCATCGAAAACAAAAATATATTTTAATTCTGAGTAGGGTATCAAATGAAAGCCCTTAGTACGTGGATTAACGATCAAATTTTTATTTTTGCAAAATAAATTATTTTGATGCGATTTTTGCCAAAATTGTGCAAAAAATTTTTTGTCCCACACCCTGTAGCCCAGATGGTTTAAACTAAAAATCTAAAAAAATTCTAAGTAATGTATATTGGTGTGAACCGAAATAGTACAACAGGAATTTTTGATCAGATTATGTTTTCGGAAAATAACGCATTTTTTGTGGTTTTTGGTTCACAAAGTACCTACAAAAGTTATACCAATGTAAGACACTCACATGCAAGGCGTACGATGGCGTAACGGGTTAGAGCGCTGGTGTCGGAAGCTAAAATTCTCTGGAAAACGAAGGGATTTGAGTTCGAGTACACGGAGTGAATTTTATTTTTTCTGTTTTTTTTTTTGCATTTTTATTATGTTGAAATTATTTTGTCAAAATTCTAGTTATATTTTGACAAATGTTGTATTTAATTTTTAAGAGCGTAAATTTAATAACCAGTCTTATTATATGATTAACAGACGATAAATTATTTTAAAAATATCGTTCATTTTGCCGTGATTACTATAAAGAAAAATTTGTCCTACACACTCAGCATACCACCTTCACTTATTATATACCTGCAAAACCCTGAAATGTGTGAATATTCACACTTCACATCAATTTTTTTATGTTGTATATTGACAACACATTTATAATATTGTCATAGTATTGGTTCACACGGATACGCCAAAATCTGTTTACACCACAACAGATTATATAATCTGTCTCAAATTGTAATACGAAACTAGATCTGGTTACTTTGGTGACTGTTGTGGTGTAAACAGACTTTGGCGTATCCGTGTGAACCAATACTATGACAATATTATAAATGTATTGTCAATATACAACATAAAAAATGAACTTTTACTGTTAGTTCCGTATTACAAAATGAGACAGATAATACCTCTTATATTTTTTTTAGGTATTTAATAATTAAACACAAAAACAATATTCAATAAGTATAATTTTATTTATTCATATACCTACCGTTTATGGCAGAAATATTGATTCTTATCTCATGATTCTTATCGCATGACAGGTAGCGAGTAGTTCTTATTATCTTATCAACATTAATTAACAAAATCAATTAGTAGGCAATTAGACTTCTCGCCTTACGTAACAAAATGATTAAAAGCCTCACTTGAAACGGTAAAAGTTATCAAAATTCAAATTCCAGTTCTGCTTAAACCAATGAGGTAGTATAATATAGAGAATGAACGAGGACGAGTTGTTATGAAACCAACAGCTCTTCTGCGGGTAAATGGGGGTTGCCCCGAGGAGTTGTACAGTTTGCATACATCAATGTTTTGCCGATAAAAATCAGTGATGGGCGCGTAAGTTACATGATGTAAGTTACCTCATTGTTGACGCGTAAACAATGATGTAAAGTAAACACAAAAACTCTTGTAAACAACATAAACAATGTAAACAATGATTTAGACATGCGCACTTGTTTTGAATTACAGAACCTCATTTTCAATACATTTTTATAAATAATAAAATTTTAATGAAACGATTTTAAATGAAAAAGTAAGTATATAAAATTAGGACAAACCAATATACATATTAATAAAAATCGAATTTGCATCATTTTACAGGTGTTACAGACAAATTAGTAAATTTTTATTTATTATTTATTATTATTATTATTATTATTATGAATATGAAATATAAAAAAACTTGTTTCTTTAAAAAATTCAGGGCCGAGAGTTCCAGTTGCTAATAAACTGTCCAATAAGTTTATTAGCAACATAATTTTTTTTCCGAGAGTTCCACCCCTAAATAGTTATTAGGTTGCTAATAAACAGGCTTATTTGTCTAATAACTTATAGGCAACATGAAGTGCTTAATAAAGTGACATATAACCAAAAACAAGTTCGCAAAATGTGTTAATATTTCAATTTTAATTGAAAAACAGTATAATTTTAAAAGAATATACGAATGTGTAGTTTTTAAACATTTATATAATGGTGATTTTAGTGTTTTATATACATTTAAGTTGTATTTTGGAGAAATCGACGATCTGTTTGGGTGAATTTATAAATTATGGACAACCGTTTTTAGAATATTTTGGGCATTTATTGTAAATGTGATATATAAAGAACAATATATAAATATATATTTTTAAATAAACATTGTCTTTTATTTTTACATATGTATTTATTTCAATTACGATTACGACACACTACAAACAATACTTTAAGCATTACTATTTATATAAAAATGATAGAGAATAAGAAGACAGACGCAATTATTGGCAGAATAATAAAGATGTGTGGCTGAAAATTGCTGATAAGTTTAATTCATATTGTTTAAGGAATGTAAAATAAAGCAAAATATGGCTGTCTGCTTATTTTCAGTCACTTTTGTATTATAAAATGCTATTTTTATTAACTTCTCTTCTATCTATATTGTCCTCTTTTTCTGTGATAAAATTTGTTGAACGCCGTTTAATTGTCATTTTAACAGTAACACAAAAAATATACGTAATATCATTGAATGTCAAGTCAAACTATTTATTGTCAAAATATTTAATGTCAAAATATTCAGTGTCAAAATTTCATCTCACTTTAGCTCTACAAATTTACGTATATAAGCTGTTCACATTTGTAAGAATACAGTAGATCTGGTAATTTTGGTTAATTTATGGTGTGTTACTGACTTTAAATGTCAATTAAAAATATTCCTTACGCTGTAAAACCGACTTTAGGTTGATAAGGTTATGATCATTATAATTAAGATATCATTTTTCATTATGACATATGTCAAATGGATCAACATTTCAAAAAAGTGACAATTTTTAATACCAACGTGACATACATCTTCAAAAGTGCAAACTATTGAAAACAAAATTCCCTCTTAGTTTGTTCTTACAAAAGTGAACTGCTTATAGCTCTATCCCTCTTGCACCGTGTTCCTATCTTCATAAGAAATACCAATGCAAAAACAAAAAATTATGTTGCTAATAAACTATTAGAAGGATTTTGTAACTTGGAAATCACCAATAAATTTATTAGCTTCATAAATATATTATGTGTCAAATAACTATTAGGGAGTTTATTAGGAACTGGAACTCTCGGCCCTCAGTCTAACAATTTTATTAACAAAACAATAAATTTCACCTTAAAGAAAATCAGCCTATATTTTTTAATAACGAAAAGATTCATTGCAAATTTTGCATAACGCCCTATATTTTCTTTCATTTTCTTTAATTAAAACAAAACCTAATTCTTCAGAACTATTCCTTCGGTTTCTTCCCACCATTTTTTTTTTTAGCGGAGGTCTTCCTTCGCCACTGGTTTACTTTGTGAACCCTTGTAATTTTACAATAATTAGTTTTAGTTTTAAAATAAAATAAGTTTAAGTTGTTGTAACTATGCTAGTTTTATTTTTGAAGCTTCGTGTATTTTCTTTTCTATATCATAACTAATAAGAATATCATATATAAATGGGTAAAAATTTTTAAATTCACATATATCCTTTTGGGGTTTTGGAAATTCTTTAAATGGCTTCCATCTTCCTTTTTCAAAAACGACAGGCATTGAAAAAATAATATCAGGAGCATCCACCTCTAAAACAAAATTATTAAAAGGCTTTCCAAAAAAATCCTATTATATAAAATATATTTACCATCCCAATAAATCCCAAGCGAAATAATTTTATCATCATCGGGTGGACCATACCAGCTTTTGATCAGGCTTATAATGGCTCTCACTTTTGGAAAAATAGTCGTTCTATTTAATGTAGCAAGCACTTGTTTCTAAAAAAAAAAAAAACACTCAAGCAACCACTACACGTCATTTTTATGACGTGTTGTGGCTGTTTCTTGGATAGACCAAGTATCACAGCAGTAATTTACTGTAAATAGGGGATACGCATAAAATTTGTATTTCCTTAAAACTACATTATTTTGATATGTTAATGTTAGTTATGTCACCTAACAAAACAAAAATTACATTTTAATTAATATTATAGCCAAATTTTTGAATTAAAATATTGTAAATTTGAAATAAGCCGACCACGGAGCGAAGGTTGCCGAGTAAAACGACTGAGTATGACGTCAAACGATAGGGGTTTCACATCACAGATACAGCTACAACATAATCTTTACACGTGTGTGTATTGTATTGTTCGAGAGTTTTGTATTTGTTTTTAAGCAATTTTTCACGCATTTATTATTAAAATGGCAGATAAAGATTTTGTTAGGGCTCAGAGTGATAATTTACCCAACATTGATGCATTTATGCTCATGGAATATATGAAAAATAATGAATGCTACAGTGCTGAGGAAATACGTGGTGTCAAAGTAATTTTTATTTTATATTCTATAACTTTATGTAAACAAACGCTGCAACTCTGTAAAATGTAAATATTTATGTAATTTAGATGTCAGTTTACTACATTGTTTACATGAAGTTACAAAACGTTAGAGGCATAATTGAAATACTGCAATATAAGTTATCTATTTTAATATAAAATTTAATTCGGTAAACATGTATAAATTGTTTTTATAGAATTAAACTTTATTTTAACTAAAATCACTCTAACTTTACATAACCTATGAAAGTTATACAAACAAATAAGTTCAGAACAGACTATGTACGCCGGTAAGCTAGTAGTGTCATTCGTTAGTTAGAAGGGGTATGACGTCACACGTCGTTTTCGCGCGCTACATACATTTATGATTTTTTAAGCCTTCAAATTACAAAAAAAAAAAATAAAAACTGTTTTTTATGTTTATATTTAACAAGAGGAATATAATAAAAAATAAAAAAAAAATCATGCCTATCCCCTATCACATATTTCTTGACCGTCATTTTCTTAACATTTAAAATAGTTCATCCAATTAGGTAACCAATACACGTCATCGCGTGACAGAATTTAATTTTATACTTAGATGAATCCAATTTTGCCGACCGGCGTAGCGTAGTGGTAACACATGTGCTCTGCGTTGTGAAGGTCTCAGGTTCGAATCCAGTTCAGGCATGGAAATTTTCTCAAATAAAAATTGTCCTGGCTAATTGCCACAGCAGAAAAGGCAATTAAATTTTAAAAAATGTAATTATCTGCATGAATTTTGAAATGGTCCATTCACATTGGACCATTATTGGCTGCCTAATACACGTCACCGCATGGCTGTGTTGTAGATTAGAACCATTAGATACTTTGTAGAAATTTTAGTTTATGAAATTTAAAAGTGGTCATTCAGACAACGGATGTACTTCATTGCTATGGCTGCTTTTTAGATACACCATTTGTTGTATTTCGCGTTCATGCAAGCTGATGCCACTATTTTGACGTGCGTTGGTTGTTTCTTGGATAAATTGTACCTTTGATATTTACCGTAATTTTTGAATGAAATATTAAAAAATTGTTCATCTACTCAAACAGCCGATACATGTCACTTCTTTGGCTGCTTAATGCATGAACCTTCATTGTAGAATTTTCAGTAAAATTTAAAAAAATGGTCACTTCACTCAGTTAGCAAATTACATTGTTTTTCCGTATATGGGTTGTTTTTTGGATGACCAACCTTTTTTATATAGTATTATAAAAATGGTTCATCCACTTGAACAGCCACGACACGTTACTTGCCGTGTTATAGTTGCTTCATGGATGAACCGTACCTTTCTTTCCTGTAATTTTCGGAAAAAGTCTGGAAGATCATACGTTAGGTAACCTAAAAATCGAAGTTCTGTATATTTTTTTCCGGTTATGGTGGTACAGTCCGAAATTTTTTTAGGCCGATTGGGGCTGTAAATTGTATATTTTTGAACTGTATGGTGAATATCTATAATATGATTTATGCCAGCGAAACCCCAGACAGGTGGAGCACCTAAAAAAATAAATTAAAAATAAATTTTATGCCTAATAAATACATATTTAATAAAAAAATATGTTACCAATTTAAAATTTTTACCTAAAAGCAAATAAATGTATATTTAATAATTTTAATTCAAACTTCGCGCTCAGTTATAGTTCGAAGTTACTCCGCTAGGTGTGCACTGGCGCGCTTTTTAAACTTACCTAAAGAACTAACGGGTAAATTCAATTCTTTCGACAGCACATACAGAGCTTCTAGGCCTAGATCAGCTGTTACAGCAACTATATTATGTTTTTTTATTCTTGAACAATTCTCAAGGAGTATGGTAGCATTAAAACATACCGGACCATGCATTGCTAGGACTACGCGTAAATTTTCTTTAGCGTATTTATTGATACTTTCGATCAGAACGAACATCGATTCGTGATTTCTATCAAGCCAGCATTTAAAATCTTCATCTTCTTCCCTAAAAAGTCAATCAAAAGTGCGTTCGGCATAAGATAATCTACACCATCGGCATAATTTACACAAAAAGCGTTCGTCATTAAAGTTTCTGTGTGCTTTGTGCTGCACGAAGATTGTTCGGCATATACTGTGCAGTGCAGTTTGTGTTGCACAATCGTCACAAGTTCAAATCGTACGGCAGTCTGTGCAATAGTGTTTTTCGCAGTAAAAATACAAAGTTATTATTTCTACAAAACAATATGAGTGAAAACAATCAGGTTATCATTGTTTATGCCTGCAGCATTTGCAAAATAAATAGTATAGACATGAACCTCATGATGGAATATGTAAATACACTGAAAAAGACTTAAAATTTTCTGGATACAAGCGGAAATGTACTTTAAATTGATTTATAGTCATGTTTGGAACAGTACTCTCTGCATATTCAAACACTTTTTCCAAAATATTTTCTGGTTTGGAAAATTCTTCTGAATTGACTTCCTCATCAAATAAAATTTCTTTTATATTACTTAAAAGCATCGCAAAACCTTCATGCGCCATTTTTATATTATCGTACAAAACAATTAGCAGGAGACAGACTTGATGTAATCATACACATATAATTCATTTGTTTACAAAAAAAAATAGGTTAGAATAATAGTTTGAATAACTGCACAATCTAAACAAAGCGTTCGTTTTTGACTTTCTTGCACAGTACACAGTGGTCACGTGACAAAAAACTTGCACAACACAGAGTTGGAATACGTTCAACTTAACTTTATCACAGGCGGATATTACCAGTTCCCTTGCGCAGAAACCAAAATTTCGTCCATTACGTTTTCAACAGTTAGCTTAACACATTTCAGTGGCGTCACTTACTTTGATTTGTGTTTGACTACTCGTATGTTGTTTATTTATTACCATTATTATTATTTATTTATCGTACGTTTCAAGGTATATCGTGTACTAAAATGAGTAAAAATATATTTGAAATACATGATTTTGTGTTTGGTTTCCACAACAATTGTTTAAAACACTAATGTACGTCAATGTGATCAGCTGTTTTCTCGCGCAGAATTGATGACGTAATTTATGATACCCTGTGATGAAGTTAAGATGAACGAGCTCTAAAACTGCACAGTTATGCCGAACGCACCTATTGAGAATAAACATTACCTATAGAGGCGCTGTTGTCGCTTACAAAATGGCGATTGGAATAGGATATTTTAGACATTTGCCATTTGATACACAACAATTCACAATGCAGTTCATTTTCTGTTGCGATTTTAAAAACATTTTATTAAAGTTTTCTTCACTTTAACACATACAAACAATTAAATGAGCCACATCCAACAAAATCCTATTCCGTTAAGTTCCATAATATTCCGTTAGGCGTCAATTCAGTTATTGTCAGTTCTCAATAGTACAACATTCAATGGGTGCGTTTTGTTGGTGGCTGGTTGGAAGTACTAGAATTGATGCGCAAGAAAACGACAATTTTGATCGTGAAGTAAACATGGAATGACATTTGCATGGAAGTTATATTAATTCATATGGTTGTAGAACAAATAACGAACATATTTCACCACAAAGTCAAATTATTAAACCTTTACAAAAGATAATTTTTTCACAATTTTTTATTATGTTTTTTTTTTGTATTAATTTTAAATTTATAGTTTATTTATTTTTTTAATTGTAGTGTAATTTAATTGTTTCAGTATATTTATACTTTTTTATTGTTCATTGTATATTATGTGTATGTCAATATTGTTTAAAAAAAAAATCTTTGTCATATTGAATGTATAGCTATGTGTATATATTAGGCTCAAACCTATTTAATAAAGATATTATTATTATTATTACCTAAATGTTATTATCTAAATAATAAATGCAGAATAAGAAAACTTTATATTTGAAGCAAATATTCTAGAACGTAATGTTTTAGAACGAGTAATTGAATTGTACATACATTTTAAGTTAAGATTTAACAATACTATATTAAAATCATATAGGTATATATTTATTTTAGGACATAAAATGAGAAAATACCTAAAAGTAAAAATTATTTTGAAGCAGTAATACCAAGATTTAATTCTAATACATTTAAAAACCAAATGAAAACAACTGCATTCAAATATTACTTTTCATCCCCACCACACTTATTCATTCCAGTCGTTCGACCTCGAGTCATCGAATGAGTAGAATGAATAGAATGGGAATACAGTCGCAACAAAACGCGTATTCTGATTAAACCGAAACCAGAACTGGCACAACAAAATGCACCCAATAAAGATAGGTATAAATGGTGGCTAATTTAAATCGGAAGGTTAAATTTGGGCACCCATTTTTTTTACCTGGTATAATCTCCGATAACAATTACCAAATCTGCTCCTAGTATGGTATGAGGTAGATCATTTTCAACATTTGCTTTGATCCTACTTTTAATCGGGATTTCATCGATATATAAACATATATTGTGTAATTCTTCCATCAGAGAATTATCACTCCCATATAATTTGACCCTAACATGTTCCCATTGTCCCAAAAAAGGCAGTTGTATTAGGTGGGTTAGAGTTGTTGATATCATGTTGGGAAGGCCACCACATAGAGCTAAAGTAAACGTACGTGGAATTGGCTTACTTTCTTTCAGCAATTGCTCGTAGTTATAATACTAAAAAATAAAACAATGGTGGTAAATATCTTGCACCACTTGTTACGTATCTCATTTTTAGGGTTTTGTAGGTATGACCACCAAAAAAACCCTTCTGTATGGTAGAAATGATTTTTTAATATTACCTGAACCATATCATCTATAATTTGTTTAAGTTCTTTTTTCGTCAGTATAGATTCTAGTTTATAGTAATCATAACAGTATTCCCAAAATTGAGAAAGGCCTCCGATGTAATAAGGTTTGCCCCCAACTAATGTCAATTCCTTCCAAACTAATGGTGATACTTTATGGAACCAATTATTTTTATGATTCGTTTGTTTAAGCCATGTCTAAAACATTACATTACTCGTTACATAACAGGATCGCTAATCTGGATCCTTATAGGCGCTGGTAAATTTGCGCCATTGATTAAAAAGACTAAGGAAGGAGGCTTTATGAATTATTATATACAAATTTTTCTGACGTAAATTACGTTATTCCAATGACTACAATGGCTGCCAATATATTGTTGTTTTCGTATTAAAAAGTGATTAACATTTATTTTGATAATTTAAAGTACATTCGTAATTTATAAATCATAAATAAAATACAGGGCTAAAATAGTTTTTAGTTATTTTATAATTTAATATTCCTTATTCTTCGCGGTTGGATTCCTTTTATTTGAATTTAGCATGTTGTTTTTTTGTTAAATTGTATTTTGGAAATATAAATTAAGTTTTCAAAGAGAATGCTTCACATCAAAACTACAAGTCAATATTTATTTATTAAAATTCATATTTTATACATTATAATTTAATACAGTCTGTTCCAAACGGTTAGGCGGAACTAAATGGGAATTTCGTTCTTTTAGGTTGTCACGAGAAGGGACCTTGCTTGGGTTATTTCATTTTTCATGTTGGAATGTCAAAATTTAAAATTCCAACAATGAAACCATGGAAACGAATGACATATGTCAAAATTAAATTTTTTTTTTTATATTTTAATGACAAAAAAATAAATAAATGGGAAATTTGTATTAAGAATGACACAAAAAATCAAAATATAAAGAAAATGATATTAACCTTAACCAAAAAATGTTTATTGTAAGTATGATTTACAAAGCTTAAACAAAACGGCCGAAAGGCACGGTTTAAACGATGAAAGTAACTAAATTGCAAAATCTAGTTCCGCTTAACCGTTTGGAACAGATTGTATTATCCAAATATACGCTTCTGTTTAATTTAGCCAGTCACCACCAGATGTCTCACTGTTATTTGCAGTCGCGAATAGTGTTTTATTGATTGTTTGTATTTCCTATCTTTAACTTTTTTGAAAATATCAAGATTGATATTTTTCTTTTTGTACCAATAACAATTATTTTAATAAATGGCCCTATGCCATTTCACAGCCGAAAACTATTGTCCGCCATTTTGAAAGACCATCTTAGTCTTTCCAAATAGCATGTGATACTCCTTCCTTTAGTCTTATTATTCAATGATTAGCGCCGAAAAAAATCTTTCTACGTAATCGTATCCATATGCATTTAACTCAATACTTACCTCCCAAGTCTTGGGCTCTATTTCTTTCTGCATAACCTTAAAATTTGGTAGATGCTCTTCTAAAAAATATGCTACATACAAAGCGTGGCAATAAAATGGGCAAGTAGGAGCCCCAGCAATTATAAAGATCACCATTTTTTAAATTGACAGTAGATAATGTCAAAACACAAACAATCAACTGTTTCCAAATTCCTGTAAATGACAAACCTAATCCGCTCTGAAAAATATTCACTTACTGAACTTCCACTTACAGTCCTAGAAACTATATTAGAATATCTAAATTGTAAAGATATATTTAATTTTCGTGCTACATGTAAATATTTTCATACATTATGTGCTTACAAAATACGAAATGATTTGAAGGCATTAAAGAATAATATTTATGCGGAAGTTAAGAAAAAACAAGAAACATGTAAAATTAAATTTGGAATTAAAGAAGGAGAGAAGAATTTAAGATATAAATATCTTCTACAAATTCTACATACCGAGATAAGTCTAATTTTGATTGTATTTCGACAGATTTTGCAAAATGGGAATTTTTGCTTATGTTTTGGTGAACTGGTCGATGATTTCCAATTGATTTTAAGCAAGGTAAATCAAAAATATATTGTTGTTTTGCTTGATCCATTCCGAAACATTATAATGATCCGGAAAAGAGAGCCCAGCAAACAAGACCTAATTCGCTGTCATCCCAAATTGTTCTGTAGATAATGCTGGATCATTTTATCAGATCTGGAAGCCAGAATTGTTCTTCCAAGTCTTCTTTCAACCATGTCCTATACAATATTCTGCAGTATTTGGTATTAGTGTTTACCAACACAAACCAAACAAGTAGAAAACAAGCTGTTGTCTTGAAATTAATTTGTTCTTGATTACGTAGATTATTTTATCTTATTTTTCTGTTGTTTTCATTTTCTTTAATCATCTTCCTTCTGGCTGTTCCAGCCTTCATTCATGTATATCCTCCTCTATTTACGTTCAAGACCTCCTCTTTTGTTCTTCCTTGCTTCTTATACTCTATACATCATTGTACATTTTTACTTCTTTCTTCATCCAAAATGCATTTTCTCTCTTCATTTCCATACCTTAAGTGTGCATTTATCTTCTTTTTCTAGCTTTCCAATTTCTTTCATGTACTATAGCCGTTGTGATGTCCAAGTTTTTAGGATTTTGTAGGTATGACCACCAAAAAACCCTTTTAACGTCACGTTTTTGAAATTAAAAATATAATTTTATTTTCCCGAATTATTTAAGTTCTGTTTAAAAAAAATAAATGGAAACATCTTGATTTCTGTATTTTCTTGTTCTTAGTTTTGTAAGTCTTTCATTCTTTCACCTCTTCACCTTTCACCTCTTGCATTCTTTGTACATTTATTCTGTTCCTCCTTACTGCTTCAGTTGAAAATTTCTTATGTTCGGTCATTTTTTCATCTTTGCTTCCCACGTTGATATTAGTTTTCTTCCCTTTTTACCGACCGCCAACATATCTAAGGGAGGTATTGTGATCATACCGATTTTGACATTTCGAGATTTCGATGGATCCCCACGAATTGAGGTCCCTACATAACGTTTTGACTATTTTTAGCATGTCTGTCTGTCCGTCTGTCTGTCTGTCTGTCTGTCCGTCCGTCCGTCCGTCTGTCTGTCTGTCTGTCTGTCTGTCTGTCCGTCCGTCTGTCTGTGTACACGTGAAGAGCAAATTCGGCTAAAAGGATTTTTATGAAACTTCATATTTAAGCTTTTGACATCAATGGCACGAGTTGATCAACTTTTGGTAAAAATCGGTTGACTAGAAATGGGAGTTTACTCGTGTCGATTTTAAGATTTTTGCGAATATTTAACAACAGAAAAATATTTAGAAAAAAACTATTTACCAAAAGTTGCTATAAAAGCAATATCTAACAACTTTTATTTGAGATATTTATTGATAAAACGAAAAAATTTTGAAAAATTTTTCGATATTTTTTCTAAGTATCTGTTTTTTCATACTTATATGTAAGGTTTCCATGGTTATGATAAATAATATCTCTGTTAGAAAATATTAGGCCAAATTATTTCTACTCTGCTGCTAGAATGTATTTTATACAAGTACTTTGATTGGCGGTCGGTCCCGTGGTGGCCACAGCTGATTTTTAGGGTTTTGTAGGTATGACCAAAAAACCCTTATACCGTCATTTTGTCGTCTGTCTGTCTGTCTGTCTGTCTGTCTGTCTGTCTGTCTGTCTGTCTGTCTGTTCGGTAAAAATTGTAGCCAAACGGCTAAACCTAGAGAGTTGAAATTTGGCATGCTTATACAACTCTTTGACCCGCACATAGGAAAAATACTAAAACATCTAAAAAACATACCCCCCTAAAAATATAAACAAATATGTGCTCATCGAAAACAAAAATATTTTTTTTTAATTCTGAGTAGGGTATCAAATGAAAGCCCTTAGTACGTGGATTAACGATCAAATTTTTATTTTTGCAAAATAAATTATTTTGATGCGATTTTTGCCAAAAATGTGCAAAAAAAATTTTGTCCCACACCCTGTAGCCCAGATGGTTTAAACTAAAAATCTAAAAAAATTCTAAGTAATGTATATTGGTGTGAACCGAAATAGTACAACAGGAATTTTTGATCAGATTATGTTTTTGGAAAATAACGCATTTTTTGTGGTATTTGGTTCACAAAGTACAAAAGTTATACCAATGTAAGACACTCACATCCATAGCGTGCGATAGCTACATGCGTTAAAGCGCTCTTAAACTGACTGGAAAACGAAGGGTTTCGAGTTCGAGTACGGAGTGAATTTTATTTTTTCTGTTTTTTTTTGCATTTTTATTATGTTGAAATTATTTTGTCAAAATTCTAGTTATATTTTGACAAATGTTGTATTTAATTTTTATGAGCGTAAATTTAATAACCAGTCTTATTATATGATTAACAGACGATAAATTATTTTAAAAATATCGTTCATTTTGCCGTGATTACTACAAAGTAAAATTTGTCCTACACACTCAGCATACCGCATTCACTTATTATATACCTGCGAAACCCTGAAATGTGTGAATATTCACACTTCACATCAATTTTTTTCTATTTCCTTCGAGCATTTTATTTAATAACTGCGTGTTATAGTTTCCTAATATCTTATTGCCCTTTTTACTGCTTTTTTTATATATTTTACTTTCGTTTTCTTAATCACTATATACATATCGGTTACCAAACAAGTTTATTACATTAAAAAATCAGTTGTAATATTTTGTTTTAGATTAAATCAAAGAGCATCCGATCATGGACGGATATGAAAATATACAACAAAGTAGTCCATAGTAAAGTATCATGTTATATAAATAATCTAACTGATGGACTTATAAATTTATCATCAATTGGTATTCAGATGATAGATTTATTGGACATAACATTGAATTCAAAATATTTAATAAATGTAACCTATAACACTGAAATTCAAACATGTAACATTAAAGCCAAATACGAAATAGACAATCTCAAGGTAAAACCAAAATTATTAAACGATTTAACTATTTTAATAATATTTTTTAACAGATTTTAAATTTTTTGCCTGACTTATCAAGTGTTGATTGTAAAAATCAACCGTTGACTCAAGAAGAAAAAGCATTGGTTGTGAACTGTTTTGCTTTGATGATAAAAATTCATAATTATTTTATGATACAAGATGAACATTATCAAGAAAAAATACGACTTTATCAAGGGTAATTTTTTTATTTTAATTTGTCTCTTATTACTGTCCTGAGAAGAAATATCTCCAGAACGCTAAAAGATAAAGACCTGTGGATTGATTTTTTAGAATTCTCATTGTTGTTTTACCTTGTAAAAAAATTGGGGCCTTACGAGCTGTACCCATTTTTGATTTAAATCGTTTTGAAATAGGTTAATTTTACAAAAAAATTTACTTTTGCGTGTCTGTATCTTAAAAACTATGCTATATAAAGACCTGCGGTTGGAATTTTTGGAATCCTGACATCCTAAATGGCCTTAGGACACATTTACAAGAAAAACATTTTTTTGATAAATTTTGACTTAAAATATTTTTTTTTTTTCTAAATTTCGAAAAAACGGTAAAATATAGATATCTGCGGTTTCAGTTTTTGAAACCCTTGTGTCTGGTTTAGTCTAGAAAAAAAAAAATAAGGCCTTAAACACCCAATTTTTTGAATTTATATGACTGCTTAACTAAACCCTTGAAAATGGCCAAAAATCGAAAAAATCGTAAGGGGTACCCCTTACGATTTTTTCGATTTTTGACCATTTTCAAAGGTTTTGTTTGACGATTCGTATTTATTGTAAAAGTTGGGTTATTAAGGCCCCAATTTTTTTCTAGACTAAACAATATACGAAGATTTCAAAAATTCAAACCGCAGTTCTCTATATTTTATTGTTCTTAAATTAGAATTTTTTGAAATTTCAAAAAATTATTTGAAAAATTGAAAATTTTGCAAAAAAATTTTTTGTTTAGGAATTGTTTCAAAATGAGTCCTAAGGCCTTTTAAGACCTCAGGAATTCAAAAATTCCAACCGCAGATCTTTATCTCATCTAGATTTTGAGATACGGTTTTTCGAAAATGAAATACTTACAAATTTTCAAAACTACACGGCTCAAAAAGGCGTTAACTAGGAAGGGCCCTAATATTTAACCAGGTAGAAAAAAGTCTGTAGATTTCAAAAATTCAAACCGCATGTCCCAATATTTTATAGTTTTTAAGTTAGGATTTTTTTAAATTAAAAAAAAAAATATATTTTTTTTGGTTGGGGGTTGTTTTATATTATGTCCGGAGGCCCTTTAGGACCTCGGGAATTTTAAAAAATTCTTATTTGGATGTAATTTTCAGACAAGAACTAAACACAGATTCGAAAACTTACATAAAAAATAAATATACTACAGAAAGAGTCCAAAAAAATGAACATGAAATTCAAGAAATTTATAAAAATGTACCTGGACCTCTAATATATTCCGGAAAGGTATTTGTTCCATAAATATTAACAGTTAAATATTAATAAACTAATTTTAGGGTCTTTGGTTTGAAATAAATTTAAAGTGTTCAATAAATGAAGCACCGTTACAAATATTAAAAAATTGGGAACGAATTGTTAAAGAAATTGGTAAAAAAATAACAGATTCAAATAAAAGTGAAGTTTTAACTAATAGCACCTATAAAATATTTATTAAATTTAAAAAATATCTCTCCGAGAGCTTTAATTGTATAAATATTATACAAACATAAGATGCAATAAATTATTATAGTAAATATTTGTATTTTTTTGACCTTTAATGTGACATGTTAAGATAAGACATAACCATACTTTTTACGTATACATTTTGGAAAAATACTACATAAATTGTACAAAACAGTATTTCGCAATGAAATATATATTTATTATTGTAAAATTATGTTAAATGGATGTGATACAATTATATTTTAAGTATAGAAATGGATTGTTACGAAGAAATTTATTCGGGAGTGCAGTTAGAAAAAATTATTTCAGAATTTACTCGACTAAAAGGTACTGTATTGTTTTAAAAATAATTTTAACTACTCACAAAACACTTTTTTAGATGATTGTTATCTGGATCATGTTGGGGCTACCTTATATTCCGAAGTACAATTGCAAAATGTATTTAAAAATCTTACAAATACCATCTACGGTAATCCACACGCACTCAATATCTCGAGTAAATTTACCGGAGATGCTATAGATCATATACGATACCAGTAAGACCTTAAATTTATACAATCGTAACTTTCTTTTATATTATTTTTAGAGTTTTAGATATTTTTAACACAACCTCAGACGAATACAGTGTTATATTTACATCAGGAGCTACTGCTGCGTTAAAGTTAGTAGCCGAAAGTTTTGACTATCGTAATGGAATTTTTACGTACTTAGAAGATAATCATACGTCTGTACTTGGAATGAGAGAATATTCAAAGTATAGAATATTAAAACAAAGTGAAGCGTTTGAGATTTTTAACAATGAGAATTACGAATCAAAATCTTTGGAGAATAATTCCCTGTTTGCTTATCCGGCTCAGTGCAATTTTTCTGGTACCAAATATCCATTGATATGGATCGAAAAAATAAACAATGGAGCATTAAATCCTATCCAAGCATCTAATTGGTATTCTTTGTTGGACGCAGCCAGTTTTGTTTCAACAAATAAGTTTGATTTAAAAATATACAAACCAGATTTTGTTTGTGTGTCTTTTTATAAAATTTTTGGGTACCCGACTGGTTTGGGAGCTTTGTTAGTCAAAAATGAAAGTGCTCATTTGCTTAGGAAGAAATATTTTGGTGGAGGGACAGTACAAGTGACTTTACCTACAGAACATGTATTAAGGACGGGATTACATGAACGGTATTTATTATTTTTGTAGAAGTGGGGCGATATAAGAAGATACCCTATGTGACCTATGCGATGAACGCGTTTTGGTTTCGACTTAGGCCATTTAAAATAAGGGTGTTTCAAATGTTCGTGTGTCGTACAAGATTTCTTTGATTACTCGGACAATACAAGCTAAATTCACGCATAGGGGTTATCTTTTGATATTGCATAGCCCCAGTTAATTTTTTAGTTATTTTTATTTTCTTTTTCTTTTTATTATAGTTTTGAAGATGGCACACTACCATTTTTATCTATCTTATCACTTAGGCATGGTTTTGAGACACTCAAAAGACTCAATTTGAGTATGGAACTCATTTCAGAGCACACATTTCAGCTCGCAAAATACGTCCATCATAATTTGATACAATTTCATCACTCTAACGGAATACCAGTCGCCATTTTATATCATGACACTGATTTTGAAAATTTAGAACATCAGGGGGGTATAGTAAATTTCAATTTAATAAGGGAAAACGGTGATTATATTGGATATTCAGAGGTATATATTTTTTAAAGTGAATATATGAATTTTTTTAATGATTTTTTTTAGGTTTTAAATTTAGCAAATTTGTATAAAATTCATCTTAGGACGGGTTGTTTTTGTAATCCTGGAGCTTGCCAGAGACATCTAGGATTAACAGCAGAAGATGTCAAACATCAATTTAAAGTAAATAAAAAATAATTTTCTCTCATTTCAGGGTTTCGTAGGTATCTATAGGTATTGACTATAATCATATCTTATTTAATAGCACAGTGGCCAATCAAAAATACAAAATAGAAATTAAAATAGCATTTAAACTAAAATAAACTACATATAATAAGTATTAAAAATCAACAAAACAACTTTTTCAAAAGATGTTCACGTACACACTCAAATAATTTGTATCTTTCAATATCTTTAATTTCCTTAGAAAGTTGGTTATATAAAGTCAAACCTTTAGAAAAAACACTGTTTTTAGTTGCTTCCTTTCTAACACAAGTTATGGAAAAATCTTCCGTATTTCTTGTGTTGTACACATATACATCTTTATTTTGTTTAATTCTAATTCTTAGATAATCAGGTACCATATTTTTTAGTATTTTATAAATAAATGTTAATACTTTAAATTAACAACATAACTACTGATATCTAGCCAGTTCATCGCCTTTAACATAGACATAATACTTGCATACTTATCACATTTTAATATTACTCTTAGGGCCTTATTTTGACATTTCTGTAACTTATCTATATCTGTTTTATTGCACATAAAAGTGATAGTTGCATAGTATGTAAAGTGTGGCAGTATAATTGTATTATATATTAATAATCTAGTGCAGTGTTTCTCAACCTTTTCTGGCATGGGACTCCCCAAAATAACTTATTGTCTGTGGCCCCCTATATTTATAATTATTTTATTTATTGTACCAGTACAACAAATATTTTTAAGAGCAGGTTCTAACTTATAAATTGTTGTTGCTATAACAATATAATTCAATATTCATTTAGTCAATAATCGGGATTTATGAAAATGATTTCAAAAATAGTTTTGTTTCTCTAGTTATAGCCGATAGTGTATGCATGTATGTGTTTCTATATTGTCCATAGATGCACATTCTACATAACAATGACTTACATTATAAAATTAACAAAAATTTCTACAAATACCTTTCCAGTTGCTCCAATTTTGGTCTGCATGGAATCCAAACACTAAAGTCCATATTATAACACACTATTTCAAGTATTTCCTGCACTTTTATCACTTAAAAATAACTAAAAACGTCAGAAAAAAATGAAGACGCCACTTGCAAAAATCACGTATCACTACATATCAAGATGGTTAATCCTGATAAAGCTCATTAAGGAATATAGTCATTAACAATTAATAAATAAGGAACAGAATTGCTTAAAATAATTCTTTATGAGAATAAACACATATATTAATATTTTATCAATAGTATACAGGTGGTTGAAATTGAACTACCGGGCCCAATACACTATTTTTTTTATTATTGAAGATGAGGTATAACGTTAAATTGGGAAGTTAATTGGTACTACATGATCTAAAATAGTTTATATGTTGTTACTTTGTATCTTTATATAAATAGTTATACATTTTGATTGAGGATTTATTAAAATTTCAGAGCTATAGCGTTGGAGACACGGCCTATATGGTAAAATGGGAGGACACAGGTGATAATAGGATGACTTTTGGGCTATCAATGATAATTTTGAGATCTCAGAAAGGGGTAACGATATAAAGTTTATACCTACGAAGCCCTGAACGCACTGTATGTGGCTACGAAGCGTTTTTTTTTCTTTCGTGGCAGGAAAATCAAATTTATCTTTAAGTCTCACTTAAGGTTCCCAAAGTAAAATACAGCCCACATTTCGTCCTAATATAAATTTCACGAAAGTGGCATATATGTCAAAATTCTCGTTTTCCGCATACAGTAGTCAGTTCAAAAACAGTAAATCTTGTTTCTACAGTTATATTAAATTTTTAGTCTGGCCATATTTGTGGGGACCAGAATGATCTTATAGATGGCTACCCAACTGGATCAGTTAGAATCTCATTTGGATACATGTCCACCCAAAAAGATGCAGACACACTTCTTAATATGATAAAAGATTGTTTTATCACAAAACCAATCATCAAAAAACTACCCCAAAAATGGCAAATGCTACAAAAAGAATATAAAAGAAAATTTAACTTAAAGGAACATGAAAACACACAAAATAAAATAGATGCAAAAGCAAATACAGTTAATATACAAAATGGTGTTCTAAAGAATATTTTTTTGTACCCTGTGAAATCTTGCGCTGCTTTTGCTGTGTCAAACTGGAGGATTGAGCAAAATGGACTCAAATTTGATAGAGAATGGATGGTAGTTACTTCATCTGGTGTTTGTTTAACTCAGAAAAATGAAACAAAACTTTGCCTGATAAGACCAAGTATTAATTTGGAAGAACAAGTACTTAAACTTGAATTTTTAGGTAATTAAAAAATGGGTTTTTGGAAGAGGTGCGTTTTGAAATTTTTCCAAATTTGGTAAGCGATGGATATAAAATATTTTTAATGTAGCTTTTGGTTTTTAGCAGAATTTTATTGCATGCGGCTTGATTAAATTTCTTTAAGTTTTTTTTTTTTTGTTTGTGCCAATTTCTCTGATCCTCTGACGTTTTATCCATGGCTACGAAACGACACAAAAAAATCACCGGATTTTTATTAAATTTATCCAAACCAGTCAGAAAATCGAGTTTATTCTCTACAGAAAGCAAACGCGGCACCACCCTGCGGATAGCTTGCGCAAAATTTGTGCAGTAATTTAAGTGTATATTAATTTTAATTGAAGTTTATTTAAATTACCAGGTCTACAAGTATGAAATGCGGATTTCTTTTTAAAATAAAACACATTAAACTCAAAAGAACAGTAAAAGTTTATTTATTCAAAGTATGCTCCATTAGAAGTTATACATTTTTCTCATCTTTCATGCAATTTGTGAATACCTCGCCAGTAGAACTCTTCCCCTTTCCCCGCAAACCATTCATCTAGCCATTCTTTCACATTTTCATATGAACAAAAGTGCTGCTCGGCAAGTGCGTGACCCATCGATGCGAACAAGTGGTAATCTGAAGGGGCCAAGTCTGGTGAGTAAGCGGCATGGGGTAGCACTTCCCACTTGAGTGCCTCCAATGTGTTGCAAACTACTTTTGCCTTATGTGATGGAGCGTTACCGTCAAGAAAGATTACCTTGTGCTGTCTTCTTTCGTATTCTGGTCATTTTATGAGCAGCGAATGGTTCAATTCGATCAGTTGTTGTTGGTAGCGTTGGATATTAACTGTTTCACCAGGTTTTAACAATTCATAATAGACCACACCCTTTTGGTCCCACCAAGTACAGAGCATTGTCTTTTTGCCAAAGCGATTCGGTCTTGCAGTTGATGTGGATGGTGAGCCTGAGTTCACCCATGATTTTTTTCGTTTGGGATTTTCAAAATAAATCCATTTTTCATCGCCAGTAATGATACGATGCAAAAAAGACTTTCTTTTATATCGTGCAAGCAAAATTTCACATGTGTTTTTGCGTTTTTCCATCTGCCTCTCATTCAATGCATGTGGAACCCATCTGCCGACTTTCTGGATCTTACCCATCTCTCGTAGGTGATTGGAAACAACTTGTTGACTAACGCCTAACTGTTCTGCTAGTTGTTTTTGTGATTGACTATCGTCTTCCTGTAGCAATGTTTCCAATTTTGTATCTTCATATTTTTTTGGAGGTTTTCAATGTTCTTTGTCTGTAAGATCAAAGTCACCACTTTTGAAACGCCGAAACCATCGTTCACACGTATCTTGCGATGGAGCATATTCACCGTAAGCTTCTCGAAGCAGTCGGTATGATTCAGCAGCATTTTTTTTCAAATGAAAACAAAACAGTAGTACTGTCCGCGAATGCTCTTTATTTGGCACAAAATTTGACATTTTAAACGCAGTAAAACAAAACTATATGATCACTTTTAAAATTATAACCTATACGCATTTGACACTTAATGATAACTTAACAAAACGCCATATGTGTTGAAACTTTGAACTATACACTCTGTTCGCGCGGCAAGTTTGAAAAAATTCCGCATTTCATACTTGTAGACCTGGTATTTCTTGTAATGAACGTACTCCAGGCATTTTACTGGGCGTAGGCGCCAAAAGTACTTACATTTCTGACAAATACTCGCTAGATCTCTTAGCCAATCCTCCCTCGACTTTCATCCCAGAACTTTATCTTTTTGTCCTATTTAATATTTTTAACATGCCATCTGATTACTTTACATATTAAATTATATTAAATGTTTAAGATTATCAAAGTGTTACAATTCCATTATATATAGAGGAAAAATCTAAGTCAGAATATTCTTTATGTCAAAGTAAAGTCTGTGGGGATCGTGTCCAATGTTTTGACTGTGGTGACGAAGTAGCTGACTGGTTAAATGATTGTTTACTTCGCTCTGACTTAAGATTAGTTCGTCAATCTTCGTCAAACTCACGGTAAAAACTTTTTCTACAATTATTTTTTGCAAAATTGTTTCGTTAAAAATCTATTTTTGAAAAATAGATATACAGTATTGGCCATAAAGATTGCAACTTTTAACATCTTTCAATTTTTCAAATTTTAATAATAATATTGGAAAATAAATACTCTTAATTCTATAATTTAATCATATTTTGTTTGTTACATCAATCAATAATCAAATAATCTGACTTACAGATTAATAATAAATTATTTCTTCATTTTTGCTTGGACAAAAATATTGCAACTACTTGATTTTCTTGTTATATGCAGATTTTATCCATAAATAATATGTTGTGCACAAGTAATATTTCAGTTTATATTTGTCAATCATGGGTCGTAGTAAAACTGTTTCAAGTGAAATTAGAAACTTCATAATTTTTGGTTTTAAAGACGGGCTGCTGCAAAATGTGATTTCACAAAATTTAAATGTTCATAAATCTACTGTGTCGCGAATTATAAAACGATTTTGAGAAGAAGGTACGTTTGAAGTTTCAAAAATTCCAGGACGGCCACGAAAAACTACAAAACGAACTGATAAAAAAATTATTTATTTATCTACCAATAACCCCTTTCTGTCATCGGACAAAATTTTGGGCCTTTTGCCACAAATGGATCAAGAAAACATCTCAACAAGAACTATTCGCAGAAGATTAGTTAGTGAGGATCTTTTTAGTCGCCTTCCTGCTAAAAAACCACTTCTATCCAAAAAGAATGTGAAGGCCCGATTAAAATTTTCTAAAAATCATATTGACTGGACTGTGGATCAATGGAAAAAAGTTATTTTTAGTGATGAATCTAAGTTCAATTTGTTTAAAAGTGATGGTGTAAGTTACGTTAGGAGGCCTGCTAATAAAAGATTAGTTCAAAAATACACCTTGCCAACAGTTAAACATGGCGGAGGCGGTGTAATAGTATGGGGCTGTTTAGCGGGATATGGTATGGGTCCTCTATACCACATTGAAGGAATAATGGATCGATTTAAATATATAGACATCCTTCAAAATGTTATGGAACCTTATTCTGATGAGTTCATGCCTTTAAAACATATTTTTCAGCATGATAATGACACAAAACATTCTTCGAAGTTGGTAAAAAAATGGTTCGAGGATTCAAAAATTAACGTAATGACTTGGCCGTCACAGTCACCCGATTTAAATCCAATAAAAAACCTTTGGGAGATTGTCAACAGAAAGATTAGAAACAAAACGCATTCAAATATTGAAGAATTGTTTAAAGCTTTGCAGGGTGCCTGGTCTAATATTGATAATGAAATGATCACGAAATTATTAGAATCAATGGCGAAAAAATGTCGGGAAGTTATAAATACTGGTGGTTACTATACAAAATACTAAAAATGATCTGTTAATAATAATTCATTTTCTTAATTAATAAAAAAAAAGATTTTTTTAAGAGTAGTTGCTATCTTTATGTCCAGGTAAAAATAATAAATATGTACTATAAAAAAAATAGATTTTACTATTAAAATTTAATTTTTTACTATAATATATGTAGAGGATTGTTAAAGGTAAGAATTACATTTTTTTAATTTTAAAAATATTGAATAGAATAAAAATGAAATAGGATTATATCAAAAGTTGCTATCTTTATGGCCAATACTGTATGTTTTTCAAGTAATATGACATACATATTTTAGGAGTTCTAAAAAAGGATATTCTCAACTTTCCTTGGCAAATCAGGCTCAGTATTTGCTTCTGAATATTGCTAGTGTCAAGGATCTAGCTAGCAAAATACCAGAATTTGAGATTGATGAAGAAAAAATTTATAATCTCATTGCCAGATTTAGAGCGAATTTTATTATTGATACCAAAACAGCATTTATTGAAAATGATTGTCAGAATATTGAAATTGGAAATTTCAAATTTCAAGTGAGTAAAATTTTCCTAACTTATTGTTTTATTTAAAGATTTATTAGTGTTAAATAATATTAAAATAAAAAATTTCGTTGTGATAATAATAAATATGTAATAATAATATCAATTTTTTTATTTTTATTTTTAGTGTGCAGGACCTTGTACTCGTTGCCAAATGATTTGTATTGATCAACAAACATCAGAAAAAAATATTGAACCTCTCCGAACATTATCAATTGAAACGAAAGGAAAAATAAAGTTCGGAATGTATCTTACAAAGGCGAATAAGGAAGAAAACACAATAAGTCTTAATGAAAAAGTTATATTTAAATAAATACAGAAAACTACATTTTGCAAACAATTTTTTAATAACAAAAACTATTGCAAAATTCTGGCACAATACTGATATGTAATCAGTACTCTCTTAAATTAGGAGAAACTATTAAAAATCCTCTAGATTCATAAAATACTTTACTTACCATTGTTGGTAGTCATATATTTTTGTAAAAACGTAATTTTTTATTTATTGCGCACAAATTGATGATTAAGATGACTAAGTCCTCTTTTGAATGCATTAAATCGCATTTCTCTATTATTTCACGTTTCCAACTTCAAGATTCAAAATAGGTTTTCGTCCAAACGGTTCAAGCTGTGGCGTTGTTAATATTTTTGGAAATGGCAGAGGATGACCTCTTTTGAATGTTAAAAATTACATCTCCCTATTATTTCAAGCTTCGGAGTTATAAATTTTTGAACTTTTCATAAATGTATTGCTCCAGAACGACTCAAGCTGGGACATTTTTTTTGAAATAACAGAAGATGTCCTCTTTCGAATGTTCAAAACCGTATGTCTCTATCATTTCACGTTTCAATATTATTAATTTTTAGATGTTTCAATTTTTTTTTGCTCCCAAGTGGTTCAATCTGGAACGTTGCTGATTTTTTTTGGAGATGACAGAATATGTCCTCTTTCGAATGTTCAAAACCGTATGTCTCTTATCATTTCAAGTTTCAAAATTATTAAGTTTTGGATGGTTTAATTTTTTTTTTGCGCCCAAACGGTTCAATCTGGAACGTTGCTAATTTTTTTGGAGATGACAGAAGATGTCCTCTTTCGAATGTTCAAAACCGTATGTCTCTATCATTTCACGTTTCAAAATTATTAATTTTTGGATGTTTCAATTTTTTTTTTTGCGCCCAAACGGTCATTCTGGGACGTTACTGATTTTTTTGGAGATGACAGAAGATGTCCTCTTTCGATTGTTCAAAACCGTATGTTTCTATCATTTCACGTTTCAAAATTATTAATTTTTGGATGGTTCAATTTTTTTGCGCCAAAACGGTTCAATCTTGGACCTTGCTGATTTTTTTGAAGATGACAGAAGATGTCCTCTTTCGAATGTATAAAATCGCACGTCTCTATCTCGTCACGGTTCAAAATTATTTATTTTTGAATGTATCAGTTTTTTTGCGCCCAAATGGTTCAATCTGGGATGTTTCTGATTTTTTTGAAGATCACTGAGGATGTCCTCTTTTGAACATTTAAAACCACATGTCTCTATCTCCTCACATTTCAAAATTATTAATTTTTGAATGTTTCAATTTTTTTTGCGCCCGAACGGTTCTTGCTTGGACGTTGTTGATTTTTTGACAGTGGTCGTCTCTTTCGACTGTTTCAATCCGCATCTTTATTTATTAAATGTCAAAAGCAGCGTATCTAGTATAGTGCCATTATTTTATACTACTGATGCGGCAAGAAAAAAAAAGTGGAAGTGTAAAAGTGACCATTTATTTCATAAATCTAGAGGAATTTTCAAAAGTTTATAAGCTGCAGTCTATATGTATATTCAATAAAAGTATTTACAGAAAGTATATCACATTTATTTATAACAAAAATGAACTTAAAATAAAAAAACAACCAATATCGACTTTTGGAAATACTTATAATTTAAAAAAAAATTGATCCCAAATTTGCTATTGACCAAGTCGCTATCGCTTGTTTTGAAGAAGTATATAAGCAAAATCTTATTGTCTGAAATTCTACAGTTAAACTGCAAAAATATAAAATGGAGTTGATAGCTTTAATATAATTTTTTAAGTTTAAAATTTTTTATAAAAACATTTTTTAAAGCAGATTTTACATGTGCATGTGATAAAACTTGAAATTTTAAATACAGATATTATCTGTCTCATTTTGTAATACGAAACTAAGAGGGAAATTTCATTTTTTATGTTTTATATTTAAAATATCATCTTAGGGTGGTAATTCTGAAGTGGCACCTTTCAAAATATTTGACATGTCAATCGCAATTTTAACATGTCAATTTGTTATCTGACATACATAGTTTTTGAATGAATATAACCTCGATATAATAAAACTTAACCAAATATTTAAAAGCCAGGTTTACATCACAACAGTCACCAAAGTAACCAGATCTAGTTTCGTATTACAAAATGAGACAGATTATACCTCGATATACGTATTGTTACAATACACCTTTCCCCTGCTATACGAATTTTCAAATAACGATTTCTTTTTTCGACAAATAAAGGAATTTTCGATACAACGAAATGAAAAATTCTCTTTCATTTCGAGACAAGGTTTCATTTTTAGAGCGAGACTATTTTAAAGATGGATTTGATCGAAAAGCAACGTGTCTTTGTGAAATTTTGAAAGACTGAGAAAAACACTTTATTTCTAGCCTAGTGCGAAACGCTAAGGCTGTAGTCCAAAATGCTTGCATAAATATTGGACAATGGCAAACGAGTTTTAAAAGTATAAAAATATTTAAAAAAATTAAAACGGCTTTTTTTTTTAAATGGCGTGAGTCGAACTGTGTGTTTTAAGTGGTTCGGGCGTTATAGTAAGTCAATGTTTTTGGCGCACAGTAACTATGGCTATTTGCGGGCGAAAGATGAAAGATCGGCAGAGTTGGGTAGTATTTAAAATACTTGTAGTATTTCAATTACTATTTTACTTGCATTTTGAAAAATAAACATTTAAAATTCTACGAAAGTATTTTAAATACAAGGTGTCTCAAAAGAAATTTTATATTTATTTAGCTTACTGCGTGAACGCAACGTATCCGAGGGGCGCGGGGGTTATGTCATTCGGTAGGCTGGCTCTTGGGAATTCACTCGCTATGGAGCGTTTCTCGGGAGCAGACCGCGCGTTATGCGTGCGAGAGTTTTACAAAAACGGTGATTCGGCGACTGTAGCGCGTAGAAAATTCTGCAGTATTCGAGGTTTTCGCCACTTAAATGATGCGCCAAGCATTCCTCTCATTCGACATAGGGTCAAAAAGTTTGAAGAGACTGGTACAACGCTGGATAAATCAAAATCCGGGCGACCTAGGTCATCAAGAACGGTAGAAAACGTGGAGAATGTTAATCAGTCTGTTCGTGACGACCCGAACCTTTCAATTCGGAAACGCGCAAGTGCTTTAAATGTGCATAGATCATCATTACATCGCATTATGCACAAAGACCTAAAGCTGCACACCTACAAAATTCAATTGGTGCAAGAATTAAAGCCCCAAGATGCCAGTCAGAGGCTTAATTCTCAGGCAAATTGATCTCCCGGAGAGGTGACATAAATTGGCCTCCACGCAGTCCAGATTTAACCCCTATGGACTTTTTCCTATGGGGTTATCTTAAATCTAAAGTTTACGCCAATAAACCGACTTCACTGGCGCATTTGAAAGAAAATATCCGTCACGAAATGGCAGCCATCCCTGAGTCCACCTGCCGAGACGTCATAAGTATTTTTACTGTTCGATTAAATGAGTGCCGAGAACGCGAGGGTCTACATTTAGACGATATTATTTTTAAGAAATAAATCCCCAAAAAGTGTATTCTAATAATTAATAAACATTTTTTCTATATACGGCTTACTTTTTTTTTTATCGATCCACTAAATATAAAATTTCTTTTGAGACACCTTGTACTAACCAAATTTATTGTTTTTTTTTAACAAAAAAAAAAAAATAAAAAAAATAATAAGTATTCGATTTTAGCATTTTAAATACTTTTTTCAAAATGGATTTTGAGGAATAAGGTTTTATAATTGTATTTAAAACACTACAAAAGTATTTTAAATACTAATCAAATATCCCGTATTTTTTCTTTCTTTCAAAAAAAAAAAAAGTATGTATTTGTATTTAGCATTTTAAATACTTTTTTAAATTGGATTTTGAAAAATAAGTATTTATAATTGTAATTAAAATACTACAAAGGTATTTTAAATACTAACCAAATTTATTATTTTTTTAACAAAAAAAAAAATATATAATAAGTATTCGATTTTAGCATTTTAAATACTTTTTTCAAAATGGATTTTGAGGAATAAGTTTTTATAATTGTATTTAAAACACTACAAAAGTATTTTAAATACTAATCAAATATCCCATATTTTTTCTTTCTTTCAAAAAAAAAGTATGTACATATTTGTATTTAGCATTTTAAATACTTTTTTAAATTGTATTTTAAGTATTTATATTTGTAATTAAAATACTACAAAGGTATTTTAAATACTAACCAAATTTATTATTTTTTTAACAAAAAAAAAAAAAAAAATAAGTATTCGATTTTAGCATTTTAAATACTTTTTTCAAAATGGATTTTGAGGAATAAGTTTTTATTATTGTATTTAAAACACTACAAAAGTATTTTAAATACTAATGAAATAACCTATATATTTATTTTTCTTTCAAAAAAAAAAGTATGTATTTGTATTTAGCATTTTAAATACTTTTTTAAATTGGATTTTGAGAAATAAGTATTTATAATTGTAATTAAAATACTACAAAATATTTTAAATACTACAAAAGTATTTTAAATACTAACCAAATTTTTTATATTATTTCTTTCTTAAAAAAATAAGTATTTGTATTTAGTGTTTTAAATACTTTTTATTCAGTATTTTGTATGTTACATACTTTTGAAAAGTATTTTACCTAGCTTTTGAGATCAGAACTTTAATTTCTAAATTCGACAAAAAAGTTATTTAATCCAATTGACAGTTTGCAGCAGAAGTAGGAGTGTGATTTGGGTCTTGTGAAGATATTCTTACCAATATTGAATCACGGACAATGCGCCAGCTCACACTTTCTTTTTTCAACAGTTTTTGGCGAACAAAGTCACTCTTATTCCTTATCAATCATACTCACCTGACTTGGTCCCGTGTGACCTTTCTTGTTCATAAAACTGATGAATTACGAAGGAACGCCGTTTTCAAACAATTTAAATTATTTAAATAGTAAATATTTTAATTTAAAGCTAATTTTTTTCTTCTAAATTTTAACCATTATTTCAATATTCTGTAGTATTCTGCACATTACATAACATTTCACTCAATAAGTCTCCGGTCTGACATATATATGGCAACACTGTTAACAGACTCATATGATTTCTGGATAGTACTAACCTTCAAACGATACGTGTGAAAATTTCATGACATTCTGACAATTAGTTTAGAGGTTACAGTGGTTTTAGTGACTCCAATTTTGTAATTTTCAAAAGAATGGATAAAAAAGAATTTCGTGTGTTGATTAAACATTGTTTTTGATGGGAAAAAATACTGTTGAAGCCAAACAGTGGCTTGATAAGCGTTATAGAGACTCTGCACCAGGCAAATCAACTATTACTGATTGGTATGCTGAATTTAAATTAATTAATTTTAATTTTTTTAATTTTAGGAGTGTTGGAATGAATTTATCACTCTTGAATGAGAGTATGTTGATGAATAAAGTCGAATTTCTAACAAAAAAAAAATTTTTTTTCTTAGACCAGACTTATTGAGAGACATGGTATATAACGAATAGAAGATAAGTGTTTTTACGTATATCGGGGATTTTCTGCATTGTAAATTTTATAAATAAAAATAATGAGCAAAAACTTATGAATAATTTTGTATCTGTACATTTTGACATTAGATGTCACTGTAAGTGTATAATATTGTATAAAATACCAGTGCTTAATCAATAACATACTTAAAATTTAATATCATTTACGATCAGTCTTACAATCTTCGCTTAAAAAATAACCTTAAGATCATAGATTGTCATATTGTACAAAAAATTTGCGAAATTATTATACAGAAGCGATTTTTTCTTAAGGTTAATTTTTATTTGTGTATTTCTAACTCAGAAAAGATACTGAATTAACAACGAATAGGTAATTTTCTCGTAGTCTTGCGAATAGTTCTCTTCTTACTTTTGCTGTGAATTTATTAGCAAGACACAGTGCTGCCAATGCAGCAAAAACTAAGTTGTACGACAGTACAATTTTGAAGTTTCCCAACCATTCAATTCGTCCAAAATCACCCAGTAAATCGAAATTTGTTATTCCTGAAAAAAATAAATAAAGTATTAATCACTAGTTGATTTGAAATTCTTATATAAATTATTTAACTATACTTCATTTTTTTAAAGAATGGAGTTTGGGCAAGATATGAACTATTTCGATCTTGTTTTTGATTGGGCAAGAACGTGGAAAAGTTTACACTGTAGAAAAATAGATTTCTGTCTCAACTTATTCTATTTGTCTCTGTTATTTTAACCCAAATATGTAAACAAAGGCGTACAAACCAAGTTTACAGTGAATATATTACTACTTATTATTTCTAATAAGTAAAACGGTAATTGCCAATTCGTAAACTGTCAAAAAAATTTAGGTTATATCAAAACAACTTCTAAAAATATATTGAAAACCTATATTTCCTATGGAGGAAAGGGATTAATGTAAATTATTATTATAGTCGGATTGCTGATAGGTGACTGTTACATGTATGTATCAAGTAGTGATTTCATATAATAATCTAGTTACCATTTTTCAGCGATTTTAAAAATGTTTTTTGTAATTTGTCTTAGCTATCAGTGTCTGTTAATAATATTAATTAATAGAGCTTGCGGCCAATTATTAAATTCACAAACTTTAATTTTAAATCTGCTGGAATATTTTAATTCCGAAAAAGAGAACAATGGGCCACTTATTTCTCTATCTTGTGTCCATCAAAGAGTAGCAGCTGCCTTGAAGATTTCGGAATCAACAATTCGTAGGATTATAAAATATAATAGTTTTGAACTTCTCACTAACAAAATCACTAGAAAACAAAGGAAATTAAAATCTGAACCAGTTTATTTTATTGATACATTGGAAGTACTAAGATTACCTCCTTATCACTGCCAGTTTAACCCCTTTGGACTAATTTGGGGTATAACAAAAAATTATTATGATAGACATATTGGTCAAAACGGATATAGTGATAACGAAGTTTTTAAAATGTGGCAAGTAGCCTGTGATCAAATTAGTTGGGATTCTTGGGCAAAATCCGTTAAAAAAATCGAAAATTTAATAAATGAAATAAATGATGGTGGGAAAGGGAAAGGATTGTTGATGATATTAATCCAATAATAATAGATACAAGAAATGACAGCCTTAGTTCAGATAACGACGATATCATGCATTGCAGTGACTAATTTTTTTAAAATAAAAATAAACATTTAAATACAACTTGTAGCAATATATTATATGAATAAATATATTTTTACTTAATATTTTATTACTTTGTACTTAGGGGAAACATAAAAATTTAATTTAATTAAACAACAAATTATAATCCAAAATTTACGTATGAGTATAAGTTTTTTTCTTATTTATAATTATTACCTTAAAATTAATAACTTTGTTTGTTTGAGTACTGCTGTGAATTTATTTTCGCGCTCTAATTAGTAAAGATATCTACAAATCATTGCATTTCTTTCTAATGCTTTGTTTTTTATTAAAATAATTTGGAAGGTTAGTTGTCAACTTGCGTCACTATACGTTACTATGGGTATGCAATTAATTATAATGATATAGACAGAGACAGCATATAGTATTGTATATCGCTACTTGTAGCAACAATCAATCACCTATCAGCAATCCGACTATATGTGTTAAAAAGAGATGAAAATTACATATTTTGTGTCTCTTTCTATCCCATAGAAATTGAAGTGAGCTCGAAACATTAATGGGTGTGGCCTTAACAACGATTGAACAATCCAATTTCATGATGTATCTTTACCGAGTGATAACTTACTAAGCAGCAAACCAGGTGGTTCTCACACATTAATAAACAGGACTTTATGCGGGTACGAACATGTTCGCGCATAAATCTGAACTTACCTAGTATTTTGGAGAGTAAAGGCAGTGCTGAACTTAAAATAAGAACCAGTACACAGTTCGCGATGATATAGTTGAACGGCGTCTGATTTGGTTGCGGTCTGATTCTGGTGACCAGAGGTAATGAGTACAGGCCCACAGATGACGTTGCTATCAGGTAGATTATTAATGATATCTCTAAAACAGCTCCTGCAGGACCGAGCATAGATAGAGATGTTATACCTAAGGTGAATTGCTGAAAAAACAAAATTAAATTAATCCAAATTATAATTACGGTATTAACATAAATGGTGGATATAGGGAAATCGGCGAAACAGTGCAGTTGCGTCACTTGAAACGTCACATAAAAATGTGACGTCAGGTTTAGTACGTTTACATTCATCTATTTAACCAATGTAATATTTGTACGCTGTCACTTGTATCGAAATGAAATGAAAATATAAGAATAAGAACAGAATAGAAACAAATAAACTATTCTAATAAGCAAAATAGTTCTACAAAGGACTGATGTGATCCAAAAATATGATCAAAGAAAAGAAAATTAAAATAAGTTGAATATAACCTAAAAACTAAAAGCATTACACACAAAATCAAATAAGAAAATATATAACTAAATAAAAAACTGCTAAATAAACAACAAAATAAATAAAAAAGTTTTTAGAAATTTCTATTAGTTAGATATTTGAACACAAGTCGGTATCAAAACACAAGAGATGTAATATTAAATGACAAATGTAAACATCGTTTTATTCAGGGATACCAATACAAATGTCCCTATATTAAATAAACACTTTTAAAATTTGTAAATCTTCAAAATGACTATCGAACAAAAACTAAATATGACTTTAAAAGGTATGTTTTAGTAAAATAAAAGAGTAAAGAGCAATATTAGTCTATAATTCACATACAAAAAAAAACGATTTAGTTATTTTTTCGCCACTAAGTTTGTCATTGAAGTTATGACGCAAAATGACGAACTGCGCTGTTTGAGAGACTGAGCTATACATAGTTAATTTTTGGTCATGGCTCACTATTCTTTTTTCGACTAGGTATATAAAAAAGTGCCCGCCATTTTACTTTTTAATAATGTAACATATGGATTATTTTACATGATTGTAAAGCAAATTTGATGTACTTTTCAAATTTGTAAAAAAATGTAGTATGTTCCATTTGAAATTTCAAAGTTGATATTAATAACGAATAAACCGGAAGTGGTATCATGAATGTACATTCGTCATCAAGTAGCTTACATGTTGCTGCATAAATCATGTTATATGAAATAAATTACGAATATATATTACTAATAAATAAGCGAGATATTTGCTGGGTCCACTAAAATATAACATATATTATATATATAGTTTGTTTACTTACTCTGGTGCTAAGCGGCAATGCTTTCATACCAATGAGCAACTCGAGTGTATTCTGTACAACAATTAGTTCAGTCATCATCGTTAAAGCAAGAAGTAATAACATCGCAACAGGATATAAAATATTCCTTTTAACCGAAGAAATTTGTCTTTGCTTATCTAGTAATTTTCTCTTAGCTTCAACGATAGCTAGTCTTTGTGTTAGTCCACTTTGCAGTGCTCCGTTTCTCAGTCTTAACAATCCCACCGGGGAATCTCCGTCATCTTGTAACACTGGGCCGCATTTCGCAAACATCATCGGTGAAGGTGTTATATAACCTTTTCCTGTGACTCGTGCATGATTTAAACGACGGAGTAAATTCTCTTCTTCCAGACGATACGAATTGAACTCTTCGTCTATGTCACGAAGGAATTGAGGTTTTACAAGGAACTTTCCAACTACTTCGAATAAGTGGACAAAACCCACTGGCGTACATACTGAAAAAAAAAGAAATAATTGCATCATTTTTTTAACTATAAAATTGGTCTTATTAAAGCACTTTCGGAATTATTAGTAAGACACCAAAATTTTTTTCGCTTTCGGTCCAGTTCCGTTTCGAAGCCCTGGTTGTTATACAAGGTGTCTCAAAAGAAATTTTATATTTAGTGGATCGATTAAAAAAAAAGTAAGCCGTATATAGAAAAAATTTTTATTAATTATTAAAATACACTTTTTGGGGATTTATTTCTTAAAAATAATATCGTCTAAATGTGGACCCTCGCGTTCTCGGCACTCATTTAATCGAACAGTAAAATTACTTATGACGTCTCGGCAGGTGGACTCAGGGATGGCTGCCATTTCGTGACGGATATTTTCTTTCAAATGCGCCAGTGAAATCGGTTTATTGGCGTAAACTTTAGATTTAAGATAACCCCATAGGAAAAAGTCCATAGGGGTTAAATCTGGACTGCGTGGAGACCAATTTATGTCACCTCTCCGGGAGATCAATTTGCCTGAGAAAATTTCACGAACACGTGGCAGAGACATATTGGACGTGTGTGAAGTTGCTCCATCCTGTTGGAACCATGTTCTTTGGTTATAGTCAGGAAAGTTTTGCAGTTCAGGTACCAAGAAGTTGTCTAACATCTCCACATAACGCTCTGAATTAACAGCAACTGCACGCCCCCTTTCGTCTTCAAAAAAGTAAGGGCCGATAATTCCTCGCGCCGACATCGCAGCCTATACGGTCACTTTAGGCGAATGTAGGGGTTTCTGATGTTTGCGTTTCGGATTCGTTGCACTCCAGTAGCGGCAGTTCTGCTTATTTACGTGGCCATTAAGATGAAAATGAGCTTCATCCGAAAACAAAATGTTGGTAAACGTTGAAAATCGCTCAATCACCTGATTTACGAAATTATGCCTCTGACTGGCATCTTGGGGCTTTATTTAATTCTTGCACCAATTGAATTTTGTAGGGGTGCAGCTTTAGGTCTTTGTGCATAATGCGATGTAATGATGATCGATGCACATTTAAAGCACTTGCGCGCTTCCGAATAGAAAGGTTCGGGTCGTCACGAACAGACTGATTAACATTCTCCACGTTTTCTACCGTTCTTGATGACCTAGGTCGCCCGGATTTTGATTTATCCAGCGTTGTACCAGTCTTTTCAAACTTTTTAACCCAATGTCGAATGAGAGGAATGCTTGGTGCATCATTTAAGTGGCGAAAACCTCGAATACTGCAGAATTTTCTACGCGCTACAGTCGCCGAATCACCGTTTTTGTAAAACTCTCGCACGCATAACGCGCGGTCTGCTCCCGAGAAACGCTACATAGCGACTGAATTCCCAAGAGCCAGGGTACCGATTGACATAACCCCCGCGCCCCTCGGATACGTTGCGTTCACGCAGTAAGCTAAATAAATATAAAATTTCTTTTGAGACACCTTGTACTAGGAAATATAAAGCATTTAAGGCTATTAGCTCTCACACTTACCTAATAACATCAGCACGCCCAAAAATGAAATGCATGAATATAAAAATGGTAAATGGTAACTTCCCAAATCTGAAAAAAATCAAATAATAAATATGTCTTCTAATTTCGAAATATATTTATTCAATAAACAATAACTTACTCAATAATGTTTGTATACTTGAATTATCCTTATCGATTAATGCTGATATAACATAGGTCATTCCAATAACAAGAGTTGCTAGTAACGATAAAACTATAAACGTTTCGTAAACTCTTGCGGCTAGACCTTTACGATGTCCAGAAAACCCTTCGGATTCAGTGAAAAGATAGGCGAAAGGTAACAGTACAAACAAAGAAAGATTGGAGAACAAAAAAACATGGTTCCATAAACCTAAAAAAAAAATCTTATTATTTTACAGTAAAAATGGGTAGAACAAAAACACTGTACACACGAGTAACGTGAGCATTTCTTACCTTGTATTAGAGAACTGTTAAGCCACTTTACATAGTAACTATTGGGGTATAGGATGAGGACCTCATTGCTTATTATGGAGATAGGAAGCAATAGAGCAGCCCCCACACTCACGGCAAGTGAGAAAGTACACAACCAGGTGCTTATTCGGTAAACTGTCACTTCATCTTCATCGGTACTGTAATAATCTTCTCTACCCCTTCGTTTAAAGCGGCCCAGTATCCAAAAACTTAAGAGATATAACAGAAGAAATAAAAGTAGGAATATCTGAAATTAAAAAAAGAAAATAACAAAACTAATTCATGAGAATTAACAGATAAAAAGTAAATGTGAAGTATGATTTTTCATATCGTAATAGGGGAAACTTTTTAAGATCGCAGCGCCATATGCGGCTAAGCTGGAACACTCGAAAGTGACATTAAACTGTTACTCGTGTATTTGTTTACATGGTGAAAATGAACACGAGTTAATCTACGATTTACAAGATATATAGAAATTTTTAGTTTTTCATTGTATTTTTAATAGGGGATACGCATAAAATTTATATTTCCTTAAAACTACATTTTTTTGATATGTTAATGTTAGTTATGTCACCTAACAAAACAAAAATCACATTTTAATTAATATTATAGCCAAATTTTTTAATTAAAATATTGTAAATTTGAAATAAGCCGACCACAGCGCGAAGGTTGCCGAGTAAATACGACTGAGTATGACGTCAAACGACTGGGGTTTGACGTCACAGATACAGTTACAACATAATCTTTACTTGTGTATATTGTATTGTTCGAGTGTTTTGTATTTGTTTTTAAACAATTTTTCACGCATTTATTATTAAAATGGCAGATAAAGATTTTGTTAGGGCTCAGAGTGATAATTTACCCAACATTGATGCATTTATGCTCATGGAATATATGAAAAAACATATACAAACATAAAGTTTTATTTCGCCTCATAATAATAATAATAATAATACTTTATTGATCCAACATAGCTTCCAGCAACAAATTTCGCCTTTTCTGTTGTTTTTCGCCATCAGGTAATGATATAAATTGTTTTTTTTTTATTTCTATTTGAACTATTTGTGCACATCGGTACTATACAATATTTTCGACTATGTTTCGAAGTACTGGGACCTGGATCTTCCATATTTTATATATTTTAATATAAAATTTAATTCGGTGAACATGTATAAATTGTTTTTATAGAATTAAACTTTATTTAAAAGCACTCTAACTTTACATAACCTATAAAAGTTATACAAGCAAATAAGTTCACGACTGTGTAGGCTGCACGCTGTACACTGGGTAGGCTGTATGCAGTACACTGGGTAGGCTAGTTGTGTACTGCGTCACTTAGAAGGGATATGACGTCACACGTCGTTTTCGCGCGCTACATTCATTTATGATTTTTTAAGCCTTCAAATTAAAAAAATAAAAATGCAAAACTGTTTTTTATGTTTATATGCAACAAGAGGAATATAATAAAAAAAAAAAATTAAAAAATCATGCCTATCCCCTATTATTTTTGACTGTCTACCAATATAATAACAACAAAAATATGGTAAATATATTAGTAAAAATTAATATCTCTGCCTGAAAAAGTAGAAGGGCCTTTTAATATATCAACTGATGATTTAGGCAAATTTTGGGTGGGGTAAATGCTTTTTTCAGTCTTTTTAGGGTTTTGTAGGTATGACCAAAAAACCCTTATACCGTCATTTTGTCGGCTGTCTGTCTGTCTGTTCGGTAAAAATTGTAGCCAAACGGCTAAAGCTAGAGAGTTGAAATTTGGCATGCTCATACAACTCTTTGACCCGCACATAGGAAAAATACTAAAACATCTAAAAAACATATCCCCCTAAAAATATAAACAAATATGTGCTCATCGAAAAAAAAAAATATTTTTTTAAAATTCTGAGTAGGGTATCAAATGAAAGCCCTTGGTACGTGGATTAACGATCAAATTTTTATTTTTGCAAAATAAATTATTTTGAAGCGATTTTTGCCAAAATTGTGCAAAAAAAAAATTGTCCCACAGCCTGTAGCCCAGATGGTTTAAATTAAAAATCTGAAAAAATTCTAAGTAATGTACATTGGTGTGAACCGGAATAGTACAACAGGAATTTTTGATCAGATTATGTTTTTGGAAAAAAAAGCATTTTTTGTGTTTTTTTGCTAATAATGTTGAAAACTTATAGTTATATAACAAACTAAACTGTAACTTGTATCTTGGTGCAATGGTTACGGTACTAGCGTTCTGCCCAAGAAAATGAGTTCGAATCCCACGAGAAGAGACAATATTATTTTTTATTTTTTTTTTTGCATTTTTATTTTGTTTAAATTATTTTTTCAAAATTCTAGTTATATTTTGGCAAATGTTGCATTTAATTTTTAAAAGCGTAAATTTAATAACCAGTAGAAATTGTTGAAATTATAATTTAATTCTGTTTGAATGTACACGAAATCAAAGGGAGGAGCTATGACTAGAAACAACCAATGAAGCCATAGGCGCAATTTTCAAAATCTTAATTAACCTTGCTATATAAAAAAGATACTGCACATATTAAGAAACCTAAATAATGGTATTAGGCACTCGAATTAAAATTAACATAAAAATATTTTAACATAAAATTTGTTTTTAAAGCTCTTAGATTAAGAGATAATAAATTATTTTTAAAATATTGTTCATTTTACAGTGAATACTACAAAGCAAAATATGTCCTACACACTCAGCATTCCGCCTTCACTTAATATTTTTAGATTATATATCTATCTAAGAGGATTTTTTTCAAAATTTTATTGAACCTTGCTATATAAAAATAAAATACTGCACATATTTAGAAACTTACATAATGGTATTAGGCATTCGAATTAAAATTAACAAAAAAAAAATATTTTAACATAAAATTTGTTTTGGCATTCCAAATAATCATTATTCACTTACTAAATACCTGCGAAACCCTGAAATGTGTGAAAATTCACACTTCACATACATTTTTTTAAAATTTGTTTTAAAGAGGCGTCAGCAACTTGGCTATTGGCCCCTGATACATATAATTTTACAAAATATTATTTTTACATATTATAAATACAGTCTGTTCCAAACGGTTAAGCGGAACTAAATTTTGCAATCTGGTTACTTTCATCGTTTAAATCGTGCTTTTCGACCGTTTTGTTTAAGCTTTGTAAATCATATAATCTGTCTCAATTTGTAATACGAAACTAAATCTGGTTACTTTGGTGACTGTTGTGGTGTAAATAGACTTTTTTGAAACCATGTAAACTTGTAAATCTGGCTTTCACATTTTTGGTGAAGTTTCATTATACTGAGGTTATATTCACTCAAAAACTACATGTCAGATACCAAATTGACATGTCAAATTTGTGATTGACATGTCTAATATTTTGAATTATTTACAAATATTTATTTCATCTTATTTCACTTATTCATATTTTCTGTTCTGGTTGTATAAAATATATTTCAAATACTTGTCAATTTGTGTTTTATACAATTTGTGTTAGTAAGTTGACATATAATTTAATGTCATAATTGACATTGTCAAATATTTTGAAAGGTGTAACTTCAGAATTACCACCCTAAGATGATATTTTAAATATACAACATAAAAAATGAAGTTTCCCTGTTAGTTCCGTATTACAAAATGAGACAGATAATACTTACAATACACATTTTTTGTTAAGGTTAATATCATTTTAAATTGTCATTTTCTTTATATTTTGATTTTTTGTGTCATTCTTAATACAAATTTCCCATTTATTATTTTTTTTGTCATTAAAATATATTAAAAAAATAATTTAATTGTGACATAGGTCATTTGTTTCCATGGTTTCATTGTTGTAATTTTAAATTTTGACATTTTTTGCAAAATAACCATAATTTTGAATTTAGGCGGAACTAAATTCCCATTTAGTTCCGCCTAAGCGTTTGAAACAGACTGTATATAACATTTTTAAATTTTGGAGAAAAAATTAATTGATTTTAGACAATTTATTAGATTGGAGAGATGATATTGGTTGTTGCTTAGAGCTTCTTTGAGTGATAATGGTATTTGGAATCTTAACCTCTCAACTTGATAATTAGGACAGTCGATTATTAGGTGTTTTACCTAATCTAGTTTTGCAATTTTGGCATTCTATGGGATTTTGTTTTTTAAAAATATATTTATGAGTAGCTAGTGTGTGACCTAATCGGAGTCGCAACAATTTGATCTCTTCTATTCATATTGGTTTTCCAGTAGCTGAAGTCTTCTTTGATTTGACTGAAATGATTTGCTATTGTGCCCCAGTATGAAATTAATTTAGAATTTAATTTATTTTTAATATGGCTAATGAAGTCTCTATGTGGAATGGGTATATTTATCAAATTGTTAGTTGCAGCTAATTTTGCTACCTGATCTGCTTCTTCATTTCCTTTGATACCAACGTGAGAGGGGATCCATAGGATAACAATCTCTTTTCTTTCAATAATAGCATTATATACGTTTGCTTGGATATCTTGGATTAACGTTTTTTTCGTGTGAATATCTCTGTTAGAAAATATTGGGTCAAGTTATTTCTATTCTGCTGCTAGAATGTATTTTATACAAGAACTTTGTGATGGCGGCCGGTCCTGTGGTGGCCACAACTGATTTTTATTCAATGTATACGCCCTAGGACTCAATGCGTATCTATTAGTTCAACTTGAAATATTTAACACTCTCTAAAAGAAAGCTAGAGTAAAGTTTACCAAAACTGTCAACAAGTATTTCTCTAATACCCGATTGCATAAAAGACTTAAATCTAGTTATAATCTAAAACCCGATATAAAACAAAAAATTACCTAGCAACGCGGATACAACCACGCAGTGTTTTTTTTCCCCCTTATCATAAATTGAATTTCTCGTTAAATATTTGCACATTTTGCGATAATGCAAAAAAGAATTTAAAACATATTTCTTTTTATCATTTATTTAAAAAACACTTTCCTTGGTATTTATTTTAATTTTGCAACAATAAATAATAAATAAAAAAACTGCAATATTTGCCAATTCCATAATTTTATCAGAAGATACGTTCAATAGTTTTGATAACAAACTGAAAAGCAATAAAAAACAATTTTCCATTTCCCACGTATCTTTTGTTACACAATTCTGAATTAGGTGATAAATAATACGTACATTAGATAGCCAAGACGTGGTTCTGATGCATTTTAAGATTACAAAATTAATCAGTATATTAAATATTGAATTATCTTTTTGATTGTATTGTATATACTCTTCAAATAATTGAGATAATACAGAAGTATATCTGAAATTATGTAAGACATATGAGTAACCCATAGGCAAAAATAACTACAGTAATTTTTCGGACCATAATGTACCTTTTTACGTACGCAGAAAAATCGACTTGAAAAAATCAGCTGTGGCCACCACAGGACCGACCGCCATCACAAAGTACTTGTTTAATTTATGATGCTTTCTCAAAAAATGTCTAATATAAAAGTTGTTAGTTATTGCTTTAATAGCAACTTTTGTTAAATAAATTTTTTCGAAATATTTCTCTGTTGTGAAATATTCGCAAAAATCTTAAAATCGACACGAGTAAACTCCCATTTCTATGGTCTATTTCAAAGTAGAAAAATGTGTGTACGAAGATAGGAGCTGTTTGTCCTTGCTTCGGATTGGTTTAGATCTTCATCCCTATTACACTGTAAAAATATTGTTTTTAGTCCAAGTTGACAGATGTTCAGCGTCGTACATTGGAAATATATATTACAGTCTGTTCCAAACGGTTAAGCGGAACTAAATGGGAATTTAGTTCTTTTAGGTTGTCACGAGAAGGGACCTTGCTTGGGTTATTTCATTTTTCATGTTGGGATGTCAAAATTTAAAATTCCAACAATGAAACCATGGAAACGAATGACGTATGTCAAAATTAAATATTTTTTTTAGATATTTTAATGACAAAAAAATAAATAAATGGGAAATTTGTATTAAGAATGACACAAAAAATCAAAATATAAAGAAAATTACATTTTAAAACGATATTAACCTTAACCAAAAATGTTTATTGTAAGTATGATTTACAAAGCTTAAACAAAACGGCCGAAAGGCACGATTTAAACGATGAAAGTAACTAGATTGCAAAATCTAGTTCCGCCTAACCGTTTGGAACAGACTGTATTTATATTATTTAATTTTTCACATATATTTTGTTATTATTTACATATTTAGACTTTTATTTATATTCTTGGCGTAGATTTTATGGATAAAATTCTCCATGTAATTTGTTTTTATATATTTTTTAGGTTATCTGACATATAAATATTTTTTGACACTTGATAATTAACAGATCAAGAGAGAGGACTAATGTGAGGCCAAAAGAGAGCCCAGCTGATTGTGCCCAAAGAAGAAGTTATTGATATAATTTTTAGACCTTCATATATACACATATTTTTAATTTTTATTTAAAATAATTATTTAAATAAGAAACTTTAGCTCTAAAGATATATTGTTTGTTTTATTGCTTTATTTAAACTGTTTTAGCCAAATCTCTCTTTTTATATATAGTACATAATTTTTAAAATTAATATTTTTTTAACTTTTTCAAATTTCCCATTAAACTGAATTTATGTCGTATAAATAACGTAAGTGTATTATCTGCCTTGTTTATTTCAATATCTTATTAACCTTATTTATATTTAAAAAAAATTATTTGCTAACCCAGTTGCTACGCCCATGCCCTAGTTGTAATTTATTTTAAATTTCCCGCTATACTGTATTTGATCAGTGTAAATCGAACTCGGTTCGCAGCGCTATCTACTTTTTTCTACTTTGAAATAGACCATAATTAACCGATTTTTACCAAAAGATCAATTCGTGCCATTGATGTCAAAAGTTTAAATATGAAGTTTCATAAAAATTCTTTTAGCCGAATTTGCTCTGCACGTATACACAGACAGACAGAGAGATGGATGGACGGACGGACAGACAGACCGACAGACATCATGCTAAAAATGGTCAAAACGTTATGTAGGGACCTCAATTCGTGGAGATCCATCGAAATCTCGAAATGTCAAAATCGCAATGATCACAATACCTTCCTTATATATGTTGGCGGTCGATAAAAACGGTATATGTTTTATTACTGTTCTCATAAACTTGGCTGTTAAATAAGTATTGTTATCTAAGAAAAACAGAAAATTTTACTACGTTTCTGTGTGCCATTTGATATTGTTACAATAGATGAACATCTGCCTTGTTGGCCTACGTGTCTTCATGACTAACGTACATATGCATTCTTTGTTAGGCTTCAGTTCTCAGTGTACAAATTCCTGGGTTTCTTGGCGTTTTACCTGGTTTCAAATTGATTTTTAAAAATTGGCAGCAAGTTACATTACGTCAAACGATAGCCACACAAAATATACAGTTTACAATTTGTTGAATTTAATCAGTAAAGTTTTGAAGCAAAATTTTAACTACAAGAAATCCAGCTGTTGTATAAATATAAAGCTTTTTTTATAATGCATGCTATAACAGTAGTTCCGAACAGTTTTTAGGTGACGGTACCCTATTTATAATATGACAAATTTAAGGAACCCAACCCTCGTTTCTCCGTATTAATTCTAGGAAGTTCGCAGCACTCTTTTCCTATTCCCAGGACTCGATCTAGCTCTTTCGCCCCTCTGGGCAAAAACGATTTTTGCCTCCCTGTATATTTAACTATAAATAATTATTTTAAAATATAATTTTTGACAATGAGTGCAAGTTTTTGTAGGTATTGAAGAACAAACGCCTTTTGTTTTATGAAAAATTTAATATTCATATATAAAATCTGCTGTGGCCACCACAGGACCAACCGCCATCACAAAGTACTTGCATAAAATACATTCTAGCAGCATAACTTGGCCTGATATTTTCTAACAGAGATATTATTTATCATGACCATGGAAACGTTACATATAAGTATGAAAAAAGAGATACAGTAAAACCTCGATATAACGGACCTCTATTTAACGGACTTCGGATATAACGGACAAAAAATCCGGTCAAATGTAAAAGAAGTTCAAATATATTATACGCATTTTCGTAATTTTAGAGAGTTAATTATAAAAAAACAGCAAACTTCAAAAGTGCAAACAAAACTTGATTCCTTTTTCAAAGCAGGATTACCGAAAGCAAGCGCGTCGATATCAAACAGCAACGTCACTTCACGACGAATGTCCGAAGACAATTAAATAGAATTTTGTTTGTGTTTTGTATTTTTTATTAATATCAAAATACAGTGTACATATTTTCAAAAAAAAGTTTTTTGATTTATTTTAAACCTATTTTTATATAAGGGACTTTCGGCTTTAACGGACACCCCGTCCCCCAATTAGTCCGTTATATCGAGGTTTTATTGTACTTAAAATTTCGAAAAAATTTTGAATTTTTTTTTCGTTTTATCAAAAAATGTCTCAAATAAAAGTTGTTAGTTATTGCATTTATAGCATCTTTGTTAAATAAATTTTTTCGAAATATTTTTCTGTTGCTAAATATTCGCAAAAATCGACACGAGTATTTCTGGTTAACCGATTGTTACCAAAAGTTGATCAACTCGTGCCCATTGATGTCAAAAGCTTAAATATGAAGTTTCATAATCCTTTTAGTCGAATTTGCTCTGCACGTGTACCGAGACAGACAGACGGACACACAGACAGACAGATGGACCGACAGGCATCATGCTAAAAATAGTCAAAACGTTATGTAGGGACCTCAATTCGTGGAGATCCATCGAAATCTCGAAATGTAAAAATCGGTATGACCTAGGGTGACCATTTTCTTAAGAAGGCAATGCGGGACGGAGCAAAAAAAAGGTCCTCATCTCCCAAATCCAAGTGAAGAGCAAAAAAAAAGGTCCTCACCTCCCAAATCCAAGTGAAGAGCAAAAAAAAGGTCCTCATCTCCCAAAATCCAAGTGAAAAGCAAAAAAAAAGGTCCTCACCTCCCAAATCCAAGTGAAGAGCAAAAAAAAGGTCCTCATCTCCCAAAATCCAAGTGAAAAGCAAAAAAAAAAAGGTCTTCACCTCCCAAATCCAAGTGAAGAGCAAAAATAAGGTCCTCATCTCCCAAAATCCAAGTGAAAAGCAAAAAAAAAAGGTCTTCACCTCCCAAATCCAAGTGAAGAGCAAAAAAAAATGTCCTCATCTCCCAAAATCCAAGTGAAAAGCAAAAAAAAAGGTCCTCACCTCCCAAATCCAAGTGAAGAGCAAAAAAAAAGGTCCTCATCTCCCAAAATCCAAGTGAAAAGCAAAAAAAAAGGTCCTCACCTCCCAAATCCAAGTGAAGAGCAAAAAAAAGGTCCTCATCTCCCAAAATCCAAGTGAAAAACAAAAAAAAAGGTCTTCACCTCCCAAATCCAAGTGAAGAGCAAAAAAAAGGTCCTCATCTCCCAAATCTAAGTGAAGAGCAAAAAAAAAAGGTCCTCACCTCCCAAATCCAAGTGAAGAGCAAAAAAAAAGGTCCTCATCTCCCAAAATCCAAGTGAAAAGCAAAAAAAAAGGTCCTCACCTCCCAAATCCAAGTGAAGAGCATAAAAAAAGGTCCTCATCTCCCAAAATCCAAGTGAAAAGCTAAAAAAAAGGTCTTCACCTCCCAAATCCAAAATGCGGGACAAAATGTTAAAATGCGGGACGAATGGCCACCCTAGTATGACCACAATACCTCCCTTATATATGTTGGCGGTCGGTAAAAACTGTTGATTTTGATGTGATTATAGAACAAATATCCCTAGACATCCAGCATTATGTTGGCTTCTTACACTAATTAAATACCTACAAAACCCTGGAATGTGTGTAAATTCACACTTCACATAAATTTTTTTATTATTATTTTGGCCTGTTACTACATACACTCATTTGTTTGAGCGACACATCTTTAGTTGTTTAATTTTAACATATATAATAAAAAGTATTGTCAACAGATTTTAAAAACATGTATAGACAGTCATATATATAACAGTTGGCTGCAATTCTGACATAAATATATTAAATGAATCGTACAAAAATGATCCCATCTCTAAAATCCCGTGAGAAAAGTGTCAGTAGCCAAACCTTTTGTCACTGTAAACTATTTATAACCTCGAGTAACAAGAGCAAAGACTAATGTAAACAAACATATCTAAAAACATGTTGTGGTGCAACACTAGATCAATATTTTTATTTCTCTTTGATACTTAATAAATAATATTGATAATGTATTATTAGATTTTTAGTAAATAAATGTGTTTTGAGGTTAAACATTTGTGTCACTAACAAATAAAAAGAATAAATTAACTTTATCGTAGATCGTATTCAGCAATTTTTGATGCAAAATTCATCTAAAAAAAGGTAAAAGGTAGATGCGTTTATAGTATACTTTTTCAATATTTTCTTTTTTGGGTTTTATATACCATCATTTTGTCGTCTGTCTGTCTATTCGGTAAAAATTGCTAAACGGCTAAACTTAGAGAGTTGAAATTTGGCATGCTTATACAACTCTTTGACCCGCACATAGGAAAAATACTAAAACATCTAAAAAACATATCCCCCTAAAAATATAAACAAATATGTGCTCATCGAAAAAAAATATATATTTTTTTTAAATTCTGAATAGGTTATCAAATGAAAGCCCTTAAGTACGTGGATTAATAATCAAAATTTTACTTTTGTAAAATAGATTATTTTGATGCGATTTTTGCCAAAATTGTGCAAAAAAAGTTTTGTCCCACACCTGTAGCCTAGATCAGTGTTTCTCAACAGGTGGTCCCCTGAAAAATTTTAGTGGTCCCTGAAAGGAAATATGTTTTTTGCATTTTTTTTATTTTTTATGCACATTTTTTATGCAAATAATTTATATTTTGTTCATTTTCTGTAAACTTTCTGTGATTTTCTACAAATAAAATAAATGTATTAGTAGCACATTAAATATATTTGTTTTCTTGTAAAAAATGAACCAACAATTATTATTAGAGGTCCGCGTTTGAAAATTATATATTATACTGGTCCGCGGGGCGTTTTTGTTGAGAAACACTGGCCTAGATGGTTTAAACTAAAAATCTGAAAAAATTCTAAGTAATGTACATTGGTGTAAACCGAAATAGTACAACAAGAATTTTTGATCAGATTATGTTTTCGGAAAATAATGCATTTTTTGTGTTTTTTTGGTTGACGATGCACAAAAGTTATAGTTATGTAACACACTATACTAGAAGGCGAATCCTGGTCTAACGGTTAGCTTGCTCGTTTGCTACGCAGCAAACTGGGGTTTGCTCCCGGACAGAAGACAATTTTATTTTGTTTTTTTTTTTTTTTCATTATTATTTTGTCAAAATTCTAGTTATATTTTGGAAAATGTTGCATTTAATTTTTAAGAGCGTAAATTTAATAACCAGTTGTAATGTTGGAATTATATTTTCAATCTATGTGTCATATATACGAAACCAGAGGGGCTTTTTTAAGTCATATGCTCCATATGACTTAAAACAACCAATGGAAGCCATAGGCGCAATTTTCAAAATCTTAATGAACCTTGCTAATATATATAAAAAATACTGCACATATTTAGAAACCTAAATAATGGTATTAGGCATTCGAATTAAAATTAACAAAAAAATATTTTAACATAAAATTTAATTTTAAAGCTCTTAGATAAACAGACGATAAATTATTTTAAAAATATCGTTCATTTTGCCTTTTTTTTAATTTAATGGTCTTTGCTGCTGTGGCAATTAGCCAGGACAATTTTTATTTGAGAAAAAATTCCATTCGAACCCGAGTCCTTCGCAACGTAGAGCACATGTGGTACCACTACGCTACGCCGGTCGGCTCATTTTGCCTTGATTACTACAAAGTAAAATTTGTCCTACACACTCAGCATGCCGCCTTCACTTATTATATAGCTGCGAAACTCTGCAATGTGTGAAAATTCACACTTCACATCAATTTTTCTGGCATAATGTTATAATGTTTATAGTCAAACTGCATGTAAATCATAATACTTCATTCAAAATGGAAACAACGGCTTTGCTTTTGAAAACATATTATGGTTATTTAATTTTTTAATAGCGCCATGTTCACCCACGTCATTTGGCTTCAGTTCAGAATGTGGTACAATTGAAATTAAAAACAATTAAAATTATTCTGCCAAATAGTTTGACCTACTAACATTGTAATCCTCTGATGTAATAATAATAAACGTATATTCGTGAGAGATTTAAAATTGATTAACATTTTATATTTTTCTAAACGTAATTGAAGAGCTACTGTAATATAGGATTTATATTTAAGGTAGTAGGCATGTTAAGCTACTGTCATGAATAAATGCAACTTGACTCTATCAATACTATCAGTTTTATTAAAGATGGCGTCCAACCATTTTTCAAATTCAGTTGCACAACGTGTAGTTATTAAATTTCTTTTCAATGAAAGATTTCAGAGAAGAGACCTTCTCTGAGATTCATCAGAGAAGGGAAGTTTTCATCACTCAGAACAGTCTATGATTGGTGCAAATCATTCCATGAAGATATGCGTTTCAAACTTGCCAACGTGTGAATATTAAAAAAATCAGCTGTGGCCACCACAGGACCGACCGCCATCACAAAGTACATGCATAAAATACATTCTAGCAGCAAAGTAGAAATAACTTGGCCTAATATTTTCTAACAGAGGTGAGGTATTATTTATCGTGACCATGGAAACGTTACACATTAAGTATGAAAAAATAGATATCTTAGAAAAAAAAAACATTTTTTTTTTCGTTTTATCAAAAAATGGCTCAAATAAAAGTTGTTAGTTATTGCTTTTATAGCAATAAATTTTTTCAAAATATTTTTCTGTTGTTTTAAAATCGACACGAGTAAACTCCCATTTCTAGTCAACCGATTTTTACCAAAAATTGATCAACTTGTGCCAGTGTTGTCAAAAGCTTAACCCTTTACCGCATAGTGTGCCATATATGGCACATTCCGATTATTTTTTATTTTACTTTTAAAACTGAATCAGAACGTTACTTCATGAATGTTCATATATGCCACATACACAGCAATGGATCCTGCAGTATCTGAAGTAATGGGCTGCAATAGATTTGAGGATATCAAGCGGAATTTGCACTTCAACGATAACTCTGAATTTATTGAGAAAGGACAACTAGAAGATACGACCTTTTCTTTCAAAAATTCGAGAGCGACTGCTTTTAATCCCTAATGAAGAACACGCAATTGACGAGCAAATAATACGGAATCATTTTCTTTTGTAACATAATGTAGGAAAATAATGTTCCATGTATGTCACAAACCCTAAATTATTATTTTAATTATTATTTTTCCATAAAAATAATAATCAATATTTTAAATTAATTTTTCTATCAATAAGAACCAATTCCTAATGCTCATGAATTATTTCAGCCAAAAATAAAAATTCATGCAGTAAAGGGTTAACATAAAATGAATGGACGAAAAAGAGAGAGAGAATAAAAATTGATGTGAAGTGTGAATTTTCACACATTTCTTCGGGGTTCAACCGATTTTTACCAAAAGTTGATCAACTCGTGCCATTGATGTCAAAAGCTTAAATATGAAGTTTCATAAAAATCATTTTAGCCGAATTTGCTCTGCACGTGTACACAGACAGACAGACGGACATACAGACAGACAGACCGACAGACAGACCGACAGACATCATGCTAAAAATAGTCAAAACGTTATATAGGGACCTCATTTCGTGGAGATCCATCGAAATCTCGAAATGTCAAAATCGGTATGATCATAATACCTCCCTTATATATGTTGGCAGACGGTAAAACATGCAAAATTTATGCGATTATATTGTGTTCTACTTGAAATTCAAATATCTCACGACCAAAAAATAAAATAAAACGCTATCAACCATTTTAGTATGTGCAACCATTGTAGTTAAATGACGGCCATTTTAATTTAGAATAAAATCGCAGTCACTTAAATTTTTTTTTATTAATGTCTGTAATTATTTATTAAAATGACTATTGACCGGATTTTTGGATTAAAACTCGTATACGGAAATAAATGTATCTCATCTAAAAATAAATTCTAAATAATTAGTTAAAAATTAACACAAAACTAACATTTATATGGTAGAAAGTAGTGTTTTTTTTACTGATAGTTAGCGGTAAAAAAATGTGATACTTTCTTTATGTCCAACATTTGTGTCAGCCCATCCGCTATGGGTTGATGATTTCAAATCATTAAAATTATTGAGCGTATCCAACACAATATTCATTTTAAATCTAATGACTTTTAAAGCAATGTCAAATATTTGATACTGAATTATTGATAACAAACCTGATTGTGATTATCGAACAAAGATACGTGATACAAAGGCTATGTTTCAAGGTGAATGTTATTTCATAATTCACTTTACATGATTTATAATAATTTTGGAAATAGAGGTAGAGAAGTTTCTTAAATGAAGTACAAGTAGAACTGGCTACAGGAAAATAAATTTAAGATTGTAGCACCGCGTTAGTCAATTTTGAAACGTAGGTATAGGTCAGTCGCTGAAACAGCGCAGTTCTTCATTTTGCGTCATAACTAGGGTGACCATTCGTCCCGCATTTTAACATTTTATCCCGCATTAATATGCGTCCAGCAAAAGTCCCGCATTTTAACATTTTGTCCCGCATTTTGGATGTGAAGACCTTTTTTTTGCTCTTCACTTGGATTTGGGAGGTGAAGACCTTTTTTTTGCTCTTCACTTGGATTTGGGAGGTGAAGACCTTTTTTTTGCTCTTCACTTGGATTTGGGAGATGAGGACCACCATCTTTCCACCATCTTTCAAACTTGCTAAAAATAAAATGCAGTAAAATTGCTTAAATAAAAATTTATTACAGGATTGAAAATTAAATTTTGTTAATTTTAGAACTTTTGTATGTAAATAAATATAACCCAGGTATCTGAAAATTGTGCCAATTGTATGCCATTTGGCCGGACATACTTGTTTAAAAAAATATTAAAATATTTTAGATTGTTAGAATGAATTTTAAACACGTCAGCCTGTGTTAAAGTACTTTGAATGAAATACAGACGCATAAATATGTATGTAAATTATTTACCGTAGATTTAACAGATTATATTGATAAAATAAAATTATCATAGTTCAGCAAATACGTCAGGAAACAGATGTAACTAAAAAAAATCTAAAAATATTTTTTTCTATAAACTGTTTATGTTTCCTCAAAAGCAAAAAATATGTAAATGTTTAAAAAATTAAAAAATGTTCACACTGTGTAGTGTGAATTTTTAGGGTTTTGTAGGTATGACCAAAAAACCTTTATACCGTCATTTTGTCGTCTGTCTGTCTGTTCGGTAAAAATTCGGCTCCACCTAGAGAGTTGAAATTTGGCATGCTTATACAACCCTTTGACCCGCACATAGGAAAAATACTAAAACATCTAAAAAACATATCCCCATAAAAATATAAACAAATAAGTGGTCACCGAAAAAAAATATATTTTTTTAAAATTCTGAGTAGGGTATCAAATGAAAGCCCTTAGTACGTGGATTAACGATCAAATATTTATTTTTGAAAAATAAATTATTTTGAGGCGATTTTTGCAAAAATTGTGCAAAAAAAAATTTGTCCCACACCCTATAGCCCAGATGGTTTAGACTAAAACTCTGTAAAAATTCTAAGTAATGTACATTGGTGTGAACCGGAATAGTACAACAGGAATTTTTGATCAGATTATGTTTTCGGAAAATAACGCATTTTTTGTGTTTTTTTGTAGACAATGTACAAAAGTTATAGTTATGTAACATGCTACACTAGAAGGCATATCCTGGTGTAATGGTTATGGTGCTCGCTTCTTACCTAACAAAATATAGTTCGCTCCCAGCGAGAGGAGACAATTTTATTTTTAGTTTTTTTTTTCATTTTTATTTTGTTTAAATTATTTTTTCAAAATTCTAGTTATATTTTGGCAAATGTTGCATTTAATTTTTTAAATCGTAAATTACAATTGTATAAATTATAATTTAATTCTATGTTTAAATGTATACGAAATCAGAGGGGCGGTACTTATGACTTAAAACAACCAATGGAAGCCATAGGCGCAATTTTCAAAATCTTAATAAACCCTGCTATATAAAAAAAAAAACTGCACATATTTAGAAACCTAAATAATGGTATTAGGCACTCGAATTAAAATTAACAAAAACATATTTTAACATAAAATTTGTTTTGGCATCCCAAATAATCATCATTCACGTACTAAATACCTGCGAAACCCTGAAATGTGTGAAAATTCACACTTCACATCATTTTTTATATATTTCAGGATTGGTAGACATATAACACGTATAACATATTTGTAAAAATACTAAAAAAAAAAACAGAAATAAAAGCAAATTCGACACAAAAACACTTGTAAACAACACAGTGAAAAAATATGTTTTTTCAAAGTTCAGTAGTTCAACTTTTCATCAACAGGTGGCACAAGTAAATTTTTGCATTAGTAAGTTTTTTGAAAAAATATAAGTCGTTTTTTGACGACCAGTGTATTAACAGCAAAATATTTGTCAATAATTTGACAATTTTAGATAATTAATAATTACAATTTTAATTGCGCTTATTTATTATATTTATCATTTGTTGTATCATTACTTCCTTTTTGTTATCATGTAGGTTATCCATTTACAAAACCTTTTTTAAATTCGCAAGGCCGTTTGTGGTCCAACGAGAAATAGATATCCGACCTCGCAAATCAGCGCGTGCGATTCTATGACGGACCAAAATACTTTGAAGTCTGTTATAATTTTTTTAAAGTACAAGTTGTAACCTTCAAAATAAAATTAATACTTAAATGCTAAATATTGTCAAAGAATAATATTTACCTATTTAATGTATTTGACAATTTACAAAAAGTGTCATTGACTGTTTTATTTGCGAAATACTTTGGGAAAAAATTGTTTAAACAATTCATAAGTTTTTGATGCAATTCGTGTTATGTAATTTAATTGCGACTAATTTTTTTGTTGTTAGATCTTTATTGCGCGCTTCAAAATTTTAGTGTCCTTCAGTAAATTTTTTAAACAAAGGAATCAAATATGTAAATATTTTTCATTTAAAAACGTCAATGTCTTTTATTTGGTTAATTTTTGTACCAACCTAAAAATTTGACTCTTTGCTTTTGCTAAACAAAATGATCAAAAGCTTCAATCAAACCTTAATAGTTACTCAAAATCTAGTTCCGCTTAAAGGATTCCACACACCAAAGCGGCCGCGGTGGCGGCCACGGTAGCGATACGACTAGCGATCAGGTCTCCTCACACTAACACGGTGGGAGTGGCGGTAGCGGTAGCGATCAGTTAGTGAATCACGGTATATTGTAGTATGATAATATTGATTGCGAGAACACAATAGAATAATTAATTGTATGTAGAGGAAAAATAATAATCTACTCACATTCTGTTTCAAACAGTTAGGCGGAACTAAATGGGAATTTCGTTCTTTTAGGTTGGAAAAGGGACCTTGCTTGGGTTATTTCATTTTTCACGTTGGAATGTCAAAATTTAAAATTCCAATAATGAAACCATGGAAACGAATGACATATGTCAAACTTAAATTAATTTTCTTACATATTTTAATGATAAAAAATAAATAAATGGGATATTTGTATTAAGAATCACACAAAAAATCAAAATATAAAGAAAATGACATTTTAAAATGATATTAACCTTAACCAAAAAATATTTGTTGCAAGTATGATTTACAAAGCTTAAACAAAACGGCTGAGAAGCATGATTTAAACGATGAAAGTAACTAGATTGCAAAATCTAGTTCCGCCTAACCGTTTGGAACAGACTTTACGATCATTTTCCAAAACTTTTCCTATTTCGTTCCACACTTTATTTGTTTTCCTAATATTCTTGTAATCAGGATGTGCTAAGTCATACAAAATTAAATGATCCTTTACTGATCTATGATTTTTTCTGTTAAATTATCTATTTTCGACATTATTTTCTTAAATATATTCACTCTGTGGTATATAAACAATGAATATCGCGCGGCCTAACGCAACTTGTCGAGTTCGGCCGCCAGTGTTTGGTGATCGCTAGACTGAACGCTGCAGTCGGCGTCGTTCTCAGATAGCGGAACGCTTGTATGTGCGTGGTCTCATTGTATTGTATAGGTTGCGTTAGGCCGCTGCATTATCGCCACCGCGGCCGCTTTGGTGTGTGGAATCCTTTATTTGGTTAATTTTTGTACCAACCTAAAAATTTGACTTTTTGCTTTTGCTAAACAAATTGATCAAAAGCTTCAATCAAACCTTAATAGTTACTCAAAATCTAGTTCCGCTTAAACCAAAGAAAGAGGATATAGATTCTTACTAATTTTATTATTAGTTTTTTATGAATAACTTGGGAGAACTGAGGTGTTTATTTTGTCTTTAATAGGAAAATATGTTATATTACAATTTTTAAATATAAAACACTATCACTTTTGCTTTATCTATTTATATAAAATAAATAAATGAACTTCGGAACTAGATAATAGTGGCTTTTAACATTACTAGCCCTGCCAAAAACTTCATTTAATTAATTAAAAATTAAACAATTGACTATTCTATAAATAAATCGAAGGTTGTTTTAATAAAATGAATTATTTATTCAAACAACTACGACTTACAGATTAAATTTATTTCATATATAAACAAATAAAAGACGTAATTAATAAGAAACTATTAAACACTATTGTTAAAACCACCGACTTTTTTTCAAGATTGAAAAAATTTGCTCTTCTTCTCTTAAAATGCTTGGCTTCATTATTCGCAACTCTCGCACCTTCTCTGACATCAGTGTAATCTTCACACTATATTTTTCTTTCGTACGATCTAAACTAGAGTACTGCTCTCTAATTTGGAATCCTATTTACGATGTCCAGAAAAAGGTTATTGAAAAAATTCAGTTCAAGTTTTTAAAATTCATCTACTATAAAATCATGGGCTCCTATCCCCCACTTGACTTTCCATATAATACACTTATTCATCTATTTTCAATGAAAACTTTAAGTGAACGTCGGGACTTGAATTCATTAAATTACTTAAAAAAACTTATTTCTGGCAAGGTCGACGATCCCATATCTTTACAACAACTTAATTTTCACACCCCTATTCTCCGTACCAGAAATCCATCTCTTTTCTACCTTCCTCAAGCTCATTCCAATTTATTTCTCAAATCTCCCATAAACCGTATGTGCTCAAATTATATTCTAAATGAATCTGTTGTAAATCTTTTTTGAATTTCTGTATCATTTCTCTTTACTCTATTATGTTTATAAGCTATTTTTTTAAAAATATTTATATATGTACATATTTGTTTTGTTACTTTAAGATAATCTTTATTCTCTTGATTTTTGTAAATTATTAATTATTGCTGTGTTTATCATATTTATATGTTTAGCTTAATTTGATGACAGATGTAATGGAAAATAAAATAAAATAAAATAAAATTATAAAAACCGATATTTTCAAAAATAGCTAGATAGATTGGAAAGTGGATTTTTGATAGAAAAGAGCTGTTAAGTGATCTACTAAGCGCTTCAGTAACGAAGCGCCTATCGTTAGAACCTTGCGCGGATACGTTTTTCTGTATCCGCATCCGCATAGACAAGATCCGCATCCGCAGCCTTAGTAAATATAAAATCCGCATCCGCAAAAATATCCGTACAGAATTTGCTGTCTGTTTGGAAATATCTAACATGTTTCGCCTTATTTGGCATATCGCTGTTTTAAAACAAAACTAAAATTGTTAAATTTTATCACATTAATATTACTTTTCCCAGAAATATGTTTTCTATCTAACTTCGTACTGAGATTATATAGATTAAAAAATAAAGAGATTACAATTATTCGACTCTTAAACCAAGTTTATATAAAATGTAAAACTATAATACTATTATTTTATTTTATTTTATTATTATGATTTTTTTTTAAATGTATTGGTTAAAACACTAAACGCCGAAAGGCCTAGGGTAAATAAAGAATTGATATATAGTTTTTTAAGATATCTCACTATTATTTTAGAGCAGCGATATTTAGAATTAATTCATAAAACAGATTCATTTATCACATTTATGACCAATAAATAACAAGGAAAGTCCTATAAGATCAGCAAATTAAAAAAAAAATAAGTTTTTAATAATAAAACTAAATTTTTAAATTCATCATATTATTAAAAGATGAAAGTTATATTTCAAGAATTTTAATATATTTTAATTTTTTTAAATTTAATATGAGCTTTTATGTTTTTAAATATGCCACATTTAAAAAATTATTATGGTTAATTTTTACTAATATTTCCAAAAATGCAAAATTAGGCGATACATAATTACTTTTAAATTAATAAACGCAATAAATCCAAAGAAATTGTTGTATCTACTACTATTATATAAACTACTGTATTTAACTATTTAAGTAAACGTAAAAAACGTAAAAAGTGCCGTAACGTATTATTATTTCACTCTTGCTATAAGGGTGACCATTTTCTTAAGAAGGCAATGCGGGACGGAGCAAAAAAAAGGTCCTCATCTCCCAAATCCAAGTGAAGAGCAAAAAAAAAGGTCCTCACCTCCCAAATCCAAGTGAAAAGCAAAAAAAAAGGTCCTCACCTCCCAAATCCAAGAGCAAAAAAGAAAAAAAGGTCCTCATTTCCTCAAATACAAGTTACAAAATGCGGGACAAAATGTTAAAATGCGGGACGAATCTTAATGCGGGACAAAATGTTAGAATGCGGGACAGTCCCGCAAAAGGCGGGACGAATGGTCACCCTACTATAAGCACAATACAAATGCCAGCGATAAATTTTTGGGGTTCTAAACGCGTCTTCCGTAGGAAGAGGTGTCCAACCGAAGATTTTATGTTCACGCGGATATTTCGGATAAACGGATATGATATATAATCCGCATCCGCACGATTTAAATGATAATTTATCCATATCTGCAGAAAAATGGCGGATATCCGCGGTTAATCCGCGGATTTGCAGGGCTCTACTTATCTTCTTCACAAGGTGTCCATATCCGTCGATATTTGATGCAACTAATATGAGGGGGGGGGTCAAAGCATTATGTACTTTGTTTAGAATGACTATTTCACTTTGTTAAGGTCTATGTTTCGGAACTATCATCAGCATTTTATTTGTTTGGAAAATGTTTGATTATATACAGTAGAGTATATTTTGTTTGTTTGACATATTTCATAAGGCCAAAAGTGCATTAAACTTTTTATTTACCAACAGGTGGAGTCGTTTGACCTAGTAACGTGACCTCAGTCACGTATGCAGTCCCTTCATATTAAAAGAACTTTAAATTTGATGCTTCCGAACAGGCAAAAATGTCGTGAAAACTTAATTTATATTTCCAAAATACAATTTAACAAAAAAACAACATGCTAAATTCAAATAAAAGGAATCCAACCGCGAGACGGCAGCACTGAATCCCATTTTATGACGTAGTTACTAATATGGTCTATTGTTTATTAGACAGATTCGATACTTTTGTAAAGTAAGAACAAAGACAAATATTTTCTAAGTTGATTCAGCGTATAATCGGAGTGTGACATTTGTTCTAAAACGATCATCATAAATGTCAGTTTATACGTGTAATACACATGACTGACGACATGTCATACATCAAAACAAAAGTAATCAATGGAATAATTAAAATTAGTCCACCTTTAAAGGTGAACTAGATTTATTTTTGTGTCAAAATAAACTCGATTTATTTTTTTAAATTAGCGAATAATTAACTAGTTTTAGCTCTGCATAAGCGACTTGATCTTGAGTTTATGTAAAAACTTTTTTCCAAAGTTGTGTAAATCACAACGTTAATATAGTTAAAAATATAGTTAAATAGTTAAAAAATTATTCAAGAATAATAAAAAATAAAAAATTACTTTCTGGTCAGATATATATGACGCATATCCTCATATCAAAATGGATTATTCGGTTTTTATTACCGTTTGCAACTACGTACATGTGTGAATCTGAATTTTCAAAATATGTTGATGCAAAATCGAAATATCGCAGCAAACTATGGTAAATGCTGCACCAGATATGCGAATTCGATTATCCAATATTTTACAAATATTAAGAGGATATTAAAATCCAAAAAGCAAAAGAATGCTTCTCATTAAACCTAGCTGTATTATCAGAGTCTCACACTTTATATGAAAAATATAAATATAAAATAAAGGCAAATCTAGCTCGCTTATTTCATGATATTTTAAAAAATTTGTATCAAGAATATTTCCAATAAAAGGGTTCCGTAATTTTTTGAACAGCGCATAGGGGTTCCGCGACAAAATAAGTTTGGGAAACACTGACCTAGAGACTTGAGAAAAAATACCTACAAAACCCTGAAATGTGTGAAAAAATACATTTCACTTCATTTTTAGGGTTTTGTCTGTCTGTTCGGTAAAAATTGTAGCCAAACGGCTATGCCTAGAGAGTTGAAATTTGGCATGCTTATACAACTCTTTGACCCTCACATAGGAAAAATACAAAAATATCTAAAAAACATATCCCCCTAAAAATATAAACAAATATATGCTCATCGAAAAAAAAATATTTTTTTTACAATTCTATGTAAGGTATCAAATGAAAGCCCTTGGTACGTAGATTAACGATCAAAATTTTATTTTTGCAAAATAAATTATTTACACGCGATTTTTGCTAAAATTGTGCAAAAAAAAATTTTGTCCCACAAATTAAACCCAGATGGTTTAAACTAAAAATCTGAAAAAATTCTAAGTAATGTACATTGGTGTGAACCGGAATTGTACAACAGGAATTTTTGATCAGATTATGTTTTCGGAAAATAACGCATTTTTTGTGTTTTTAACTAAAATATGTAAAATATTTAATCCGCTATTTAACATAGTAAACGACTGAACATCAGTAGTTCAGTGGTAACGTTCTTGGTTCGTAAGTTGCAAACGACTCCCGTCAATTTTTATTTTTTCTGTTTCTTTTTTCATTTTTATTTTGTTTAAATTATTTTGTCAAAATTCTAGTTATATTTTGGCAAATGTTGCATTTCATTTTTAAAAGCGTAAATTTAATAACCAGTGGGAAGTGTTGAAATTATAATTTAATTCTATGTTTGAATGAATACGAAATCAGAGGGGCGGAGTTTATGATTTAAACAACCAATGGAAGCCGTAGGCGCAATTTTCAAAATATTAATGAACCTTACTATATAAAAAAAATACTGCAAATATTTAGAAACCCAAATATTTGCTCGAATTAAAATTAACAAAAAAATATTTTAACATAAAATTTGTTTTGGCATCCCAAATAATCATCATTCACTTACGAAACACCTGCGAAACCCTGAAATGTGTGAGAATTCACACTTCACATCAATTTTTTATATTAAAACGACTCTTGTATGTTCTCGTGCTTTATCCTGATGAAAAATGATGATTTTTTTGATTAATTTGTTTTTTTTTGCACCTCAGTCAGCACCCTAAACTGTCACTAGTAAGAAGGCAACGATGATATCTGTATCTGGGATGAAAATATGCTGATTTTGACCAAAATGTACTTTAAATTATTAATTTTCGAATGGCAGATTGTTTCAATTTCACATTTTCAAAATCTGGTAGCTGTTAAAAGTAATTATATTCATTAAACAAACAGTTTTGAGAACATAACTTTTATATTGTTCATTTTGTTCGTAACAGTGTATAAAATACTATTTCCATCTGCATTATGCAGTTCAGCCTTTCTAAATATAGACGGTAATTGCCGTACTCATGATTGTTTTAAGCCTTCTTGATGGTCAATGACACTACACATATTTTTATTTTTTATTAAAACCGGTTTTAATATAATACCCAATAATATTTATAAAAATTTTGATTAGACGACACAGATTTGATCAACTAAACATCATACGGATGTAATTTGCGGCACCCATTATTTCCGGTATGGAAATTACAACCGGTAATTGTTAAAATAGGATAGGATATACCAGCGTTTCCAAAACTATCGACTTCAACTCAATACCGGCCCTTACAATAGGAATTTTTGATAAGATTACTTTTTCGAAAAATATAGAATTTATTATCCTTGAATAAATCATCTTTTCTTTTTTAATTTCTTGCCTGGTATCAAAAGAAAACTCTTAAGACATAGATTAACAAACAGAATAGTTTCTAACATTTTTTTTTTTTTTTATTTTAACACGATTTTACAAAGTAACACGAAAAAGTAACGCAAAGGGATTAAACTAAAAATATGCAAAAAATCTAAGTAATGTACATTTTTCTAAACCTGAAAATAAGGAGAGTAATTTCGTTTTTGAAAAATATTGCAGATTTTGACCATTTTTTTTTTTAATTCATTGTAAAATTATGGCTAATAATGTTATGGATTGTTTGTATTTATTGCTGAGATAGTGTGTCTTTTTAGGGTTTTGTAAGTATGACCAAAAACCCTTATACCGTCATTTTGTCGTCTGTCTGTCTGTCTGTTCGGTAAAAATTGTATCCAAACGGTTGAACCTAGGGAGTTGAAATTTGGCATGCTTATACAACTCTTTGACCCGCACATAGGAAAAATACTAAAACATCTAAAAAATATATCCCCCTAAAAATATAAACAAATATGTGCTCATCGAAAAAAAAAATATTTTTTTATAATTCTGAGTAGGGTATCAAATGAAAGCCCTTGCTACGTGGATTAACGATCAAATTTTTATTTTTACAAAATAAATTATTTTGAAGCGATTTTTGCCAAAATTGTGCAAAAATTTTTTTGTCCCACACCCTGTTGCCCAGATGGTTTAAACTAAAAATCTGAAAAAATTCTAAGTAATGTACATTGGTGTGAACCGGAATAGTACAACAGGAATTTTTGATCAGATTATGTTTTCGGAAAATAACGCATTTTTTGTGTTTTTAACTAAAATATGTTAACTGTTTAATACGTTGTGTAACATACCAGATCAGTAGCTCTCGTGGCATGGTTGGATTTGTCGTACGCTTAATAATATAATTTAACTTGCAAACTAGGGTTCGAATCCTGTTGATTTTATTTTTTGTTTTTTTTTTGCATTTTTATTTTGTTTAAATTATTTTGTTAAAATTCTAGTTATATTTGGTAAATGTTGCATTTAATTTTTAAAAGTGTAAATTTAATAACCAGTGGAAAGTGTTGAAATTATAATTTAATTCTATGTTTGACGAAATCAAAGGGCGGGACTTATGATGTAAGCAACCAATGGAAGCCATAGGTGCAATTTTCAAAATATTAATGAACTTTGCTATATAAAAAAAATACTGCATATATTTAGAAACTTAAATAATGGTATTAGGCATTCGAATTAAAATTCATAAAAAAATATTTTGACATAAAATTTGTTTTGGCATCCCAAATAATCATCGTTCAGTTACTAAATACCTGCAAAACCCAGAAATGTGTGAAAATTCACACTTCACATCAATTTTTTTGAAATTAGAAATATAAAAATTTTTAACAGTTGATCGAGTTCATGTGTGTAAGGAGATACTTGCACAGTATCTAGTTACTGTATCTAGATACATTTTATAATATATATCTGTATCTGTATCTAGATATTTAAATCAGTATCTAAGTATCTGTATTTCAGGTACTTTTTTCAGATACTTTCTTATTTTGTCTTTTTCAAGGTCTTTTTACAAAATATGTCCTTACGATTTTTCAAGTTGGTAATACATTTAGCATCATTCAGATATTTGAATTTTAAGTTTAAATTAACCAATCAGCGACCAGTAAACTCTTTCTTGCTTGGTGGGAGTAAAAACATGCTTCAGCCATTTTCAGAGATGTAAATACAATTAAATTTTATTAAAATTTTATAGATAAAAATAAATTATATAAATAAATTATAAGTTTGAGAATTATGATAAAATACAAGTTCTATATGTAATTAATTAAATTTTGGAAAACATAAAATAAAAAAGAAAAGGATGTTTTCCAAAATTTAATTAATTATATATAGAACTTAATTATATATAGAACTAATTTATTTATTTATTTATGTTATTTTTATCTATAAAATTTTAATAAAGTGTAATTGTATTTCCAGCACTGAATAAATTTAAAAAAATAATAAATTAAAAAAAAATTAAATAATTTTATTAACAACGGTTAAGTAAAACAACCATTAAGTAATTATCTAATCTAAGAATAAGAATTAATTTTATAAATGTGAATTAATTAAAGAAATATAATAAAGAAAATTGTTGTTTTATTTTTGTCATCCTAAATACTCATTTAATAATCAGTAATTTATTAGCGAACAAAAAATGTTCGAGATATCCGCTGAAATTGGAATAAAAAAGTGATTTTTTAAAGATTACATAGGTATATAGTTAGTTAATATTTCTGACACACAGCTTCAAAGGCTATTTGTGTTTATTTTAAGAGTAATAATAGTGCATAACTTATTTTTTATTGTGAACAAATATATTCCTTGCTCTAGTTATTTCTTTTTTTGTGGTGTTTTCATTTTTCCGAAAGTATCTTAAAAGTATCTTGAAGTATCTAGATACATTGTAAAAAAAATGTATCTGTATCTAGATACTTTTTAAAATTTGTATCTGTATCTGCATCTAGATACACTTTTCCTCAAGTATCTGTATCTGTATCTAGATATATTTTTAAATGTATCTTTAACAACACTGTCAAAAAGGAATAAATCAATTATAATACTGAAATACTTATAAATCAAATAACATATTATTATTTGATTTAGTTTCGGAAATTGAAAATATATGAAGCCATTTTTATATTTCTTATTAATTTAATGAACACTTAGATATAAACCAAATGCAGGAAAAATCTCTGGGTTTTTTTAATATATTTTTTTTTTGTGACGAAACAATCTCGAATTATTTAAATTTTGTTTAAAATATTTAAATGGAAGCTCTTAGTCCTCGAATATCGAATAAAAATTATCAAAAACTGTTGATTTTGATGTGATTATAGAAAAATATTGTCCTAGGCATCCAGCAGTTGATTTCTTACACTTATTAAATACCAACAAAACTCTTAAATGGGTGAAAATTCATACTTCACATAATTTTTTTGTTAAATTATCTGGCCACCATAAGGAAAGTGATTATTTTAGGAAGAATTTTATTGTGATTTTAAAAATTTAAATTTAACAACATAAAAACGGTTACCTACGTGTTTTTATAACTTACGCACATAATTTTAAGTGTGGGTTATAGTTTTTCCGTCCAATGTACATTTTTTTGTGGGTTTTCTTAAATTTTTAATGTGTTAGCGCTAAATATGAAGGTCACAAACGTCAATATCATATGTGTACGTGCTATGATGGTATTGGCTTATTGTTTAACTAAAAAAGTATTACTTACAATTTGTTCACGAACATTATTATGAAATATTTGTTCTCTTGGATCAGGATCTTCTTCGATTTCATCCATTTCACCTATTTGTAACGTTTTTTGATAAATCAATAAATGAAAAACACAACATTTTCTTATAACAAAAAAACTGTGATCAAGTCCTGAATTATTCACAGATTCTTTGTGTTTATTTTATTGAATCTGTCACATTTAAACACATGTATTTTTTTTATAAATTTACAATAAATACGTACACCACAACGTTCTATCATCAACTGACATAAAATTGATGAACCGTTGTGTATTGCCAACTTTTAAAACACGTAAAACTCTATCTAACGGGGGGAAAAGACACTAAAATTTTATACGTATTTCTTGTTGTAATTCACGTTGTCTTGACAACCGTTTACTAAGCAATAATCAAGATTTATTATAGCGTTTATAATAATGCGTAATTGTTGTTAAAATTGATTTTAAGAGTAAAAATTGATAGTTTAAAAAGTCACGTGACGGTAAAATTGTGACGTCAGAATGATGTAACAAAAATGCAAATGGCGTCATGATTTACGAAAATTTTGAATGATTTATTGCAGTTAGAAACAGGGGCGTAGATAATAGGGTTGCAATCCTGAAATAGAAAATACGAAAGAATGTGGGCCAGGCATATACAAACCATGTTAATAATAAGTGTTAACTTTAAAAATAATAAAAATTTAAAAAAAAAACCACATAACGATGACCTATAATTCATTTATTTATTTTAAGTGAAACTAAATGGGGGTTTTATTTTTTAAATTGTCACGGAAACGAAGTATGCCTATAGTTTTTTCTTTAATGTTTCCAATTCAATAAATAAGTAATTTAGGTATTAAAATACCTTTATTAAAAATTCAATAGCACTACAAAAATTATTAAGGTTCAAAGTGGATACAGTATACTTTCGACTACTTATTACTGAATTCGTCTACATCTAGTCGAAAATATACATGAAATAAAATGAGTATTGCTAAACATCGGCAGTGTATATTTTCCCAATAAACTATTGCATATTATTAACAACATTCTGTCAAACTTATTTAACAAGCCTATACAAAAACAAACCAAAAATATAACCAGTCCATTTTTGTTCCATCCATGTGACCAACCAGTGTACGTCAGCAAAAGATGTGAATCTGTAACTCCATACCAAATATTGCATTTCAAATATTTCAAAAAATGCTCTTTTTGCAAATATTTTCTCCGTGGTATTTATATTTGATATTTGCTCTCTGAAAATGTCAGTATTTGGAATACTTTATAATAATGTACCTATATTAAATAAACACTTTTAAAATTTGTAAATCTTCAAAATGACTATCGAACACTAACTAAATATAACTTCAAAAGGTATGTTTTAGTAAAATGAAAGAGTGAAGATCAATATTAGTCTATAATTCACATGCCAAAAAAAAATCGAATGTTATTTTTTCGCCACTAAGTTTGTCATTGAAGTTATGACGAAAAATTTCAAATACTTCCCCAGTATATCAAATATTTTCCTACTATTTCTAATGTTTCTAAGTATTTAAAATAATTCTTGTATTTCATATACATTTAAATTATTTGAAATAACAAATATTTCGCTATTAATTCAAATATTTCCTAGTACATATTTCAAATAATTCTAGTATTTCAAATACATTTAAATTATTTGAAATACATTATTTCTAATGTTTTCAAATAGTATTTGATATTACAAATACTTTTTATCATTGATGACTAATAGTATTTGTTATTTCAAACAATTTCTTTAATTAGTACGTAATTAGTCATAAAATAAGGTGACCATTTTCTTAAGAAGGCAATGCGGGACGGAGCAAAAAAAAGGTCCTCATCTCCCAAATCCAAGTGAAGAGCAAAAAAAAGGTCCTCATCTTCCAAATCAAAGTGAAGAGCAAAAAAAAAGGTCCTCGTCTCCCAAATCCAAGTGAAGAGCAAAAAAAAAAGATCCTTATCTCCCAAATCCAAGTGAAGAGCAAAAAAAAAGGTCCTCATCTCCCAAATCCAAGTGAAGAGCAAAAAACAAAGGTCCTCATCTCCCAAATCCAAGTAAAGAGCAAAAAACAAAGGTCCTCATCTCCCAAATCCAAGTGAAGAGCAAAAAAAAAAAAGATCCTCATCTCCCAAATCCAAGTGAAGAGAAAAAGAAAGGTCCCCATCTCCCAAATCCAATACTCATTTCCTCAAATACAAGTTACAAAATGCGGGACAAAATGTTAAAATGCGGGACTTTTGCGGGACTTTTGCGGGACGCATCTTAATGCGGGACAAAATGTTAGAATGCGGGACAGTCCCGCAAAAAGCGGGACGAATGGTCACCTTATCATAAAATTCAATTTCGTGTGAATATTGTACGGTCTGCCCACGTGACCAATTAATACACGTCAAAAACTGACGTGCATCGGTTGACACCATGGATGGACAATTTGTTAAAAACTGCTCATAGCATGAGATACCAGAGAGTTAATTTTTATGGTCTGTCCATCAGCAACCAACACCCGCTATTTTTATTTCATGCACCATACTTATTTTATTAAAATTTACCGAAAATAAATATCAGTGACCATTTATTTTTCAGTCCACACAACCAACCAATACACGTCAACAATACGTGCATCGGTTGATACAATGGACGGACACTTTGTTAAAACCTGTGTTAATACAATACAGCATAAGATTTTAAATTGACTATGGATTTTTATGGTCAGCCCATGCCCATTGTATCATTTGGCTCCATGGACAATTTGTTAAAAAATACGAAAATAAAATACAGTCTGTTTCAAACGGTTAGGCGGAACTAAATGGGAATTTCATTCTTTTAGGTTGTCACGAGAAGGGACCTTGCTAGGGATATTTCATTTTTCATGTTGGAATGTCAAAATTTAAAATTCCAACAATGAAACCATGGAAACGAAGTATATATGTCAAAATTAAATTATTTTTTTATATATTTTAATGACAAAAATATAAATAATTGGGAAACTTGTAATAAGAATGACACAAAATTAACATATAAAGAAAATGACATTTTAAAATGATGAAAAAAAATCACCAAAAAATGTTTATTGTAAGTATGATTTACAAAGCTTAAACAACACGGCCAAAAAGCACGATTTAAACGATGAAAGTAACTAGATTGCAAAATCTAGTTCCGCTTAACCGTTTGGAACAGACTGTAAGAGTATTATCCATTTCTTAGCTTCGTGCGGAACTAAATAGTAATTTATTTTTTTAATGTTACATGCCTGTGTCTCAATTATTTGATTTTTGAATGTTGGATAATCTGCCCAAAATATGTCAGTTAATGTTTCAAATGTGAATTTTTTAATTTAAATTTGAAATTAAAAAATTAATAATATAATCATTAATATAAATACAATTATGTTTAATATTCCACCCATACTTACAGAATGAGGTACCAGAGTAACAATTCTTATTATTCTATGTGACCAACCATTACACGTCTAACATTGACGTACATAATTTAAATCATTATTAAAAATTACTGAAAATATCTTTAGTATAAGCTGTTCACTTTTGTAAGAACACATTAGATCTGGTTATTTTGGTTAATTTTATGGTGTGTTACTGACTTTAAATGTCAATTAAAAATATTCCTTACTCTGTAAAACCGACTTTAGGTTGATAAGGTTATGATCATTATAATTAAGATATCATTTTTCATTATGACATATGTCAAATGGATTGACATTTTAAAAAAGTGACATTTTTTAATACCAACATGACATACAGCTTCAAAGGTGCAAACTATCGAAAACAAAATTCCCTCTTAGTTTGTTCTTACAACAGTGAACCGCTTATATGAACTTATGAACTGTCCACGCAACCAAACAATACACGTAAATTAATAGTATGTACCGTTGGCTACATGGACGGACCATGTTAAAATCAAAGAGTTTTAGTACGTACTTAATTTATAAAGTTGCATGAAAACTGTACTTTTGTCTGTCCATATGACCAATCAGTACACGTCATTTTTGACGTGCACTGATTGGTTTCATGGATGGACCCTAGTTGAAAATTACTGAAAATGAGATTACCACAGTGACTAGATCATATTTTTGCCCTATTCTTATGGAACCTGAAATGCAATTAAAATAAATAGTATATATTAAAACTTTTTAAAATTTTACTGCAGCAAGGTGAACATTTACAATATTGATGCAAAAATAATTGACTTAATTAAATAAAACATTCAAATAAAATATTTACCGATACACCCCTGGAAATTTTAGAGACTAATTAAGACTCTACCGGAATCCTGTCGGAACAACCCTAACGTCTCTGATAAAATATTTAACTACCAGTTAAAATGAATGCATTAAGAGCAAATAATTATTGAACATTCTAAATAAGTTGTATTTTTAAGTTTTAAACAAATTAAATTGCCTAAATTTTGACTAAATCAATTATTTAGGCATCAATAATCAGCAGATTCTATCTAATATTAATTTGAGGTATTCTTAGTTTAACAGTCTAAATGTCTAAACTTCTCCGAAATTCATATGGCCAGTTGTCTTAGCGTGTTCTTGCGCTTGCGTCTGACCAGTCAAAAACTGACTACAAACTAGACATTTGAGAGTAAATTTATTAACATCGGTAAACTGACGACTTGATTTTGCTTCATGGGCTAGTTGTTCGGCTTCTCGTAATATTCTTTCATCGTCACATGGAAAAATTGTTTGAATATCGCCACCCTGGAAAAAGAAAAATAGAAGAATAAATCTACTATTCTCTATTTTTTCTTTAAGAGCGATGTAATAGAATAGGGACCTAAAACCTTCCTTTCAACATTCAGAATTTTTGTTGCTTGCCTATTTTTACTATGAATATTCACACCCTGCATCAATTTTAAATAGTTACTCACCTCGAGTGGTTCTAAAAATAACGGATCATAATGTATTCCATCAAATAAAAGAAAGACTCTATGGGCGTAACGTTGGTCTTCACCAAAGCGATTAATTATTGCATTTAACGTATCTACTACAGCCATTTCAATTCCATAATAATTAGAAAGAACAGCTAATTCGATAGCACCTCCCCAAGAATCATTTTTGAGAATCCATTGACAATATTCTTCATTTGGTTTACCTGATTATAAAAAAATAAATTAAAATAGTTATAAATTTTTTGTGTTGGTCGTTGTACCTAATATTGCTTCTGAATATACATCGTTGTCTTTTGAAACAACTTCGGCAATAATTTCTCTCATGTTTGGAGCTATCGTAGTGTCTACTTTTCCACTTAAAACAAAGCCAATACTAGTAAATAAGCAGGAATTATCAGCAGGTACAACTTGTTTCATAAGAATTCCAGGACAATCAAGGTCCTTATTGCTTATATGACTCCTAATTGGTAAATCATTATTTTGACTTGATGAAGATTCGTCTCCATTCTTCTCTTCAACAATTAAAGTATCACCAGAAGAAATACCACTCGAATTTAACGTTTCTTCATTTCTTGTTAGATCAAATATCTTAGGGGGGAACCCACTAAGGACATGTAATCGACCTACTGGTATCCCTGTAAGTGATGATAGTTGAGTTTTTAGATCTAAAATTGTACTTTGTGGCGTTAGACTTTCTACAACTTGATGACCTGATTTAAATTTAACACGTAAAGCAAATCGAGCCATTTTTAATAGCACTTTTTGTATTAAAAGTCAATGGATGGCACTTTATTTATTATTTTATAGTTATTACTGTTTTATAAGCACTTTTCTTCTCAAGACGATGATCTTGTTGACATATCTTGGTGAAAATTTGGCATCTTGAAGGTTATTCGCTACCAACATAACAAAAATAAAAAGACAGAGCATAACTAATCAGTGGCGTACACTCCATATTTTAAAGGTGATCACAATCGGCTTAGGTCAAGAGTGCGACAAAAATGTTGGGAACACTGAAATTTTTGCCGACTGGAATAAGAAGTTACTAGTTACTAGAAGTTATCCCTATACACGATAACAATGATGAAATTATTGATTTTATTATAATTTTCGTTCCATAAAATCCCAATATAGTACTCTTGTAACACATTTAATATCATTCTATTTCCTACGGGAGTATTACTATATTTTTAACGATTGCATCAAATAATAAATTTTAGATCTATGGTCTGTTCCAAACGGTTAAGCGGAACTAGATTTTGCAATCTAGTTACTTTCATCGTTTAAATCGTGCTTTTTGGCCGTTTTGTTTAAGCTTTGTAAATCATACTTACAATAAACATTTTTTGGTGATATTTTTCATCATTTTAAAATGTCATTTTCTTTATATGTTAATTTTTTGTGTCTTTCTTATTACAAATTTCCCAATTATTTATATTTTTGTCATTAAAATATATAAAAAAAATAATTGACATTGACATATATCATTCGTTTCCATGGTTTCATTGTTGGAATTTTAAATTTTGACATTCCAACGTGAAAAATGAAATAACCCTAGCAAGGTCCCTTCTCGTGACAACCTAAAAGAACAAAATTCCCATTTAGATCCGCCTAACCGTTTGAAACAGACTGTATTATCTGTCTCATTTTGTAATACGGAACTAACAGGAAAATTTCATTTTTTATGTTGTATATTGACAATACATTTATAATATTATCATAGTATTGGTTCACACGGATACGCCAAAGTCTGTTTACACCACAACAGTCACCAAAGTAACCAGATCTAGTTTCGTATTACAAATTGAGACAGATTATACAGATTTCGCCTCTATAATGTTACCACCTGATAAAAGTGAAATGTTTATTTACAAACTGAGTGTCAATCAGATCAATTCTGTAAAAAGTTACTGTGTATAATCTGTCTCAATTTGTAATACGAAACTAGATCTGGTTACTTTGGTGACTGTTGTGGTGTAAACAGACTTTGGCGTATCCGTGTGAACCAATACATACTATGATATTATTATAAATGTATTGTCAATATACAACATAAAAAATGAAATTTTCCTGTTAGTTCCGTATTACAAAATGAGACAGATAATAATAACGTTACTACAACATAAAATAGTTAAAATATTTGGCTGACAAAAGAATGTAAAAACAAATATCCCAAAATTTTAATAAACATGAAATTAATTAAACACCCCTGGTAATTAGTTCACATAACCGAGCGCCTACTGTAATTGGATGAATAATAACAATGAATTGAAAAAACTTTAAACTTACCGAAAATTATCCTTCCTTTTGTAAACCACATTTTAAATTGGGTCCGAGCGTTTGATGTGTTGGCGGAAACCGACCGGACACTTGCTGATACCGCATGCGATCGCCGGTAAAACATTTTCACAGAAAATGTGACTGAAAATAAAAAACAAATTAATTTTAAAAATTTAAATTTATTCCATAGTTATAATAAACAAAAACACACAAAAATACAAAATTTGTTTAAATTATTTTATCAGATATATTATTTTTAAAATTTTGTTAAATTTATTAAATAAACACCAGCTTTTATTAAATTGAATATTTCTATGTTCAATTCACTAATGACTTTAATTCCTTATCTATATAATCCGAAGAAAAATTAATGACCTCGAATTTTGCGACGTAAAAAATTTATAAAATATAACAAAGAAATATTAGAAAAAATATCCAAAAATACTATAAAAAACAATATTAAGGCCCTAATATTTTCAAATAAATGAACACTCACCTATTTTTCTTTATTTCCAAAAGAAGTCAGCAAGTAATTGGGATACTTAAGAACTCCAACATTTTTTTCGTATTTCTCAATATTTATTATTTTAATTGTTTAAATTTGTATTCCAGTGCCCTTCTAAATCATTTATTTATCATATTCCTTTCAATTTTCACTTTTTTTTAAAACTATTTTACAATTTTTTTGTAGAAAAATATTAGCACAAAAAATGCGTACATTTTCACTGCTAGCCATTTTTATACTGACGCTGTGACGTAACAAGAAGTTAGCGATGTGCGCAGGGACAATTATTTCATAAAAATAAAATTCAAGCAGTGGATATCGTTTTTAAATTTCTTTTTCTGTTTCAGATGGTTTTTTTGTAATGCATTTAATTTTTATTACCATCAATACTTATGAAGAAGATGACGATGATGATGAAGATGAAAACCAATCATTAGAGGTGATAGAAGATTAATAGTAATCAAATAAAAATAAGCAAAAGAAAGTCTTATAAATTTTGGACGTTTTATTTACAATAAATATTTATACAAAAGAAACTTAAGCTCTGAAGACATATTGTGTTATTTAAACCCTTTTAACCGAATCAAACTTTTAAATATTTTTTCACAAAATTCCGTTTCAAATTTATATTGATTTAATGTTTTGTAAATAACATAAACCAAGAAAGGAAAGAACAGAGTCATTGGGAGAAGCCATTAGAGGACATTAGAAAGAACTACTCCATTTGCCCTGTACTGCATTCTAATGTTTGAACGGACTATAAAATTAAATTGTAATTACATTTTCTTCTTGTTATTGGCCACTTTTCAGTGTTGCCCAATTTTTCAGTGTCCCCAACTTAACTTATCTGAATTTTGTCGCAGATCTAGCGCGTCATTCAACAAAGATCAAAGATAACCTCTAATTTTGACAGATTACAATAAAACGTACACAAATCTTGTAATGTGACGTGTTTAATATAAAATAAATCAAAGATAATGTGTTTAAAATACTGTGTTTATTTATTTTTCTGTGTATTTTCGGTCTACGCCCACGAAATCAAAGGTTTTGATGATACGGTTCTATTTGATGTACAATGGCCAGGAGATATCTCAGAAGACACTTTACCTGATAATTTAGAAAGTATGGTCATAACAACAATACATAAAGAAAAATTTAAATGTCTCCTTCCAAATGTACTTGAAAAAGAATCAAAACGCAATGATAACTACAACGGACCAATACCATTAGAATTGTTATCACCTTTATTTCAACAATCCTCTTGCTCGTATCGATTAGAAAGTTATTGGACTTATGAAATATGCCACGGAAAGTATATAAGACAATACCATGAAGATCGGGAGGGTAAAAAAATTAAATTACAAGAATATTACCTTGGACGTTGGGAAAAAGATCAGTATTACAAATTAGTTGAGGAAATGAAAACTACTGAACATGATTTGTTGGAAAAACCAAAAAGTGTACCACTTAAAAAAATTGATGGTATTAATTTACCATATCTTGAATTAGATATGGGTAATGGTACTCTATGTGATCTAAACGACAGACCTCGTTCAACAAAAGTGTTGTATGTTTGTTATCTGCATGGTAAACATGAAGTATATTCTTTGAAAGAAACGTCGACTTGTAATTATGAGATAATAGTGCTCTCTCCGTTATTGTGTACGCATCCAAGATATAAGCCGCAGGATAGCGGGGAAAATATTATTAATTGTCTACCAATGGATGGAGGTCCAAAAAAACCACGAAGTTTACTTGAAATGAAGGCTGAGAGTTATTATTTTAGGTAACAGTTTGTTATTGTATACAGGGCGTTTTTGCGAATTGTTTAAAAGCAATACTAACTTCTTTATTATAAGAAACTAAAGTACCGGTAATTCGTACGGAATATATATATTTTTAATATTAAGTAAATAATAAGTGAAATATTTTGTTTATACGTAGCTCTCCCCATAGCTCCCGAAATATATATCTTATTAAAAACTGCATTGTACATAGTTTCTTTTGTCACATTCATTTTTGCTGTTAAGTAAATGGTAAATTAGATATCTCAACTTTTTAAGTAACTCTCCTCTTGTCCTCTAAATAATCTTATTAAAACTGCATTATAAATATAACCTCCAATTTTATTAATTTAGGTACAATTATAATAATATCGATTTTTATTTGTTTTTTATTAGACATAAAAAATCTGAAGATACGCCTCATGTTAGAGTTGAAATACACCCGATTGATATATTTGGGGACACAGAAACAACAACTAAGCCCCCACCGGAGACCCCAGCTGATACTTCACCTGTTGAGAGTTTCCTTTCGGGAAAGAATTGTCTGAATGGTGGAACGGGATGGTGGAAATACGAATTTTGTTATGGAAAATCAGTTGAGCAATACCATGTTGAAAAAGATGGAAGTAAAACATCAATTTTACTTGGTAAGTTATTATTAACAAACTAGCTGGCATGCCCGTTATCACCTACAGGGTTTCACCAAAATCTTATGGGTATGGTCTGATAACCACATTTTAAGCATATTTTTGTGAATTTTTTCCAAACAAAAAAAAAAAAAAAAAGTTAAATTTATTCATTTTCAAACTAAGTACATATATAAAGTATGTTTTGAAGAAGATACAAAAAAATTTTGAAGGCAAAATATGGCGAAATGAGCCAGCTGTGGCAAATCTTCTCAGACTCCGGGAAAAAAATAGATTTTGCGGTGACCAGCATAACTCGTCACTGGATCATCTGAAATCAAAAATCCAAAAAGATTTTGTTACTTTATGAGTTTGCCGAGGTAATGACGTTGAGTTTTTATTTTTAAAATGATTTTTCAGTTTTTAGCGTTACTTAGAAGACAAAAAAAATTAATTCCCCCTAAAAAAAAAACCTAAAAACGAGTATATTTGTGATTGTTAAATAAAAAAAAAAAATATCTCAACGTCGTTACCTCGGCAAACTCATAAACTAACAAAATCTTTTTGGATTTTTGATTTCAGATGATCCAGTGACGAGTTATGTTGGTTACCGCAAAATCTAATTTTTTTCCCGGAGTCTGAGAAGATTTGCCACAGCTGGCTCATTTCGCCATATTTTGCCTTCAAAATTTTTTTGTATCTTCTTCAAAACATACTTTATATATGTACTTAGTTTGAAAAATAATAAATTTAACCATAGATTTGAAAAAAATTCACAAAAATATGCTTAAAATGTGGTTATCAGACCATACCCCCCCCCTTAAAAGAATCTTTTAAATTTGAATTATTTAAATTACTTGAAGTAATTAAATTACCAAAAACAATTATTTTTCAAAATTTGAAAAGTAATTGAATACAATTATTTTTTTTACAAAGTAATTCAATTACAAATTACTTTGTGGGACAAAATAATTTAATTAGTAATTAATTATAAAAGTATTTAATTATTGCCCAGCTCTGCCTAAAAATTAGGCATGCATGTACAATTCTCTGACTCACATTGTGCTGAAAACATAAAGACAAATACAATTTCTAATAAAATTAAATTTTCAGGTAAATTTGATAGGGATAAACACTTAGATTGGATAAAAAACAATCCTCAAAAAAGGCCAAAACCTCAAGCGACTCGAAAACAGCTCTCCCATTTCTATTCCGATGGAACAGTTTGTGACAAAACAGGCAAACCAAGACAAACAGTCGTTAAACTAAAATGTCTCGAAAACAAATCAAATCTGGGAGCTGTATCTTTATATCTTCTTGAACCAAAATACTGCGAATATGTGTTGGGTGTAGAGTCGCCCTTAATTTGTGAAATTTTACAAAGAGCTGATGAAAATGGACTTGTACCAGCAGAAGACAATGATAGCGATAGTGAAGAAGAAGAAGAAATGAGTCCTGCTAATAGTATAATTACTAGTTAATTTAAAATTTAGTGTTTTATTGTTAATTTTTTTTGTTACCGGTATTTGTATTTTAATTTATTCCTTATGGGATAGTAAATAAATTTTAATAAATACAATTTTTAATATTTATTATTACATAACTCCTGTCTCCAAGTTTCATAACCATATTTTTAAACTGTGTACATTCAGGCTTTAGCTTATCCGTGTGAACCAGTACTATGATAATATAATAAATGTATTGTCAAAATACAACATAAAAAATGAACTTTCCCTGTTAGTTACGTATTACAAAATGAGACGGATAATATATATTTCAAATATATCCTAGTGCATTCAATATTTCCCTATTATTTCAAATATTTCCTTAATATTTCAAATACAATTAAAGTATTTAAAATACTTCTTAAAAGTACAACATACAAACCGGCTTTTTTTACAGAATAGGGGATAGGCATGATTTTTTTTTATTTTTTTATTATATTCCTCTTGTTGTATATAAACATAAAAAACAGTTTTTAATTTTTTTTTTTTTAATTTGAAGGCTTTAAAAAATCAAAAATGTATGTAGCGCGCGAAAACGACGTGTGACGTCATAATCCTTTCTAACTGACGCATGAGACTACTAGCCAATCCAGCGAACGGTTGTTTATGCAGCGAACATAGTCTGTTGTGAATTATTTGTTTGTGTAACTTTTATAGGTTATGTAAAGGAGAGTGATTTTAATTAAAATAAAGTTTAATTCTATAAAAACAATTTATACATGTTTACCGAATTAAATTTTATATTAAAATATGGAATATCCAGGCCCCAGTACTTCGAAACATTATCGAAAATATTGTTCAGTACCGATGTGCACAATTAGTTCAACTAGAAATCCAAAAAAACTATTTATATCATTACCTAATGGCGAAAAACAACAGAAAAGGCGAAATTTGTGGCTGAAAACTATGAGGCGAAATAAAACCGATATTTCAGAAAAAAGTAAACTTTATGTTGTGTGCATAAATGCATCAATGTTGGGTAAATTATCACTCTGAGCCCTAACAAAATCTTTATCTGCCATTTTAATAGTAAATACGTGAAAAATTGTTTAAAAACAAATACAAAACTCTCGAACAATACAATACACACACGTGTGAAGATTATGTTGTAGCTGTCTGTATCTGTGATGTGAAAACCCTATCGTTTGACGTGATACTCAGTCGTTTCTACTCGGCAACCTTCGCCCCGTGCTCGGAATATTTCAAATTTACAATATTTTAATTAAAAAATTTGGCTATAATGTTAATTAAAATGTGATTTTTGTTTTGTTAGGTGACATAACTAACATTAACATATCAAAATAATGTAGTTTTAAGGAAATACAAATTTTATGCGTATCCCCTATTTTGCCAATTTGAAAAAATATATCTACGCCACTGTCTATTATAAAACTTATAAACAAAAATTGAGGTTAGAATATTTAAATCCAAAGCATAGTGGTTCAAAGTTATTTTATCAATTTAATTTTGTTGGTTTTTGTAAAATATATTTTATAATGCCTAATTTTAGACCAGCTGGATATTCTAGCGAAGAGGAAGACGATGACTTTGGTGAATTTTCTTTTAGTGGAGATACAAAGGTAAATTATAAAAAACCACCGGCTTTTTTTTACAATTTTAAAACTTAAATTTTATAGTCTGAAAAGGAAAGAAGAGCAGAACTAGTAGCAGCAAACTATAAACAACAATTAGATCTCAATAATACACCTGAACAAAGATTTTATAATGCTTTAATACGAGGAAGTATCGCAGATATTATTGCAGAATTAGACAGCGGAACAGATGTTAATATTAAAATTACCAATGATTACACACCATTGCTTTTAGCTTCATCACATGCTAACGAGAATGTTGTTAAACTTCTTTTGAATCGAGGAGCAGATCCTACCGCCCATAGAGGTAAATTACGGAGGCTGTCCAATAAATTCTCAGCTCCACAATGAAAAATTCAGTTTTTCAATTTAAAGACCTTGATACATGCTTTAGTGTATAAAGCCATCGTAGCTCTTTCAACCTGTATATAATCATTGCAAATTGCGTTTCGCTATTAGCGAATAGGAACAAATTTCTACCTAATGCCAAAATTTTACGTACAATATCTTAAGTGCCACGTAAAAAATCGAAAAAAATGTAAATTCTTGTAAATGAAAACAAAATATTACTGCCAGTAATGCCATTGGTGGGCGAAACCGAGAATTTATTGTATGGCTATCGTATGTATTATCATAGCAACTTCAAATACATAATTAATTAACATTGTAGATGGTTATACACCGTTGATGGCTTGCGTTGATTGTTCAAGATTTACAACAAACGCTGATAAAGTTTTAGCTGTTGTCACAGCGTTGTTAGAATATCGTATTGATGTTAAATCTTGTGATCGTAAACGAAGAACTGCTTTGATGTTAGCTAGCCAACAAGGGTTTCCAGAGGTCGTTAAACTCTTACTACCGTTGAGTAGGCTAGATGGTGCAGATAATCAAGGGTGGACAGTAAGTATGGTTTTAAACTATAATATTCTACAGTGAGACCATTAATTCCTGAGCGTTATGTAATACTTAACAGAAATATTTGGTTATCAAACTTATTTCCAAGGATATGTACACATAGGCGTAGATTCAATTTTTATTACCTTATATGTATGAGTGACTTACATTGTTTTAATTATTTCAGGCTTTATTTTATGCGGTAAACGCTAACCAACCGAAGGTTGTAGAATTATTGATTGAATCCGGAGCTGATATTACTAGAACTGATGTTCGAGCAAACAGTGTTCAACATTACGCTAAAATAAATGATTTTACGGAAGTTGATGAACTGTTTCCTTCCGATGAAAATGAAATTACAGTTGAAGATATCATTAATAAGAACGTACAACTGGAAGAATTATATGAAGATCTACAAAAAAATGAAAGGTAAATATAAAATGTAATAATTGGTTAAATGATTAATTGTCTCCTATTGGCTGAATTTGAATTTAAAGCAATTTGATTGGTTAAAATATTAATTGTCTCCTATTGGCTGAATTTGAATTTAAAGCAATTTGATTGGTTAAAGATTAAGTGTCTCCTATTGGCTGAATTTAAATTTAAAGCAATTTGATTGGTTAAAAGATTAATTGTCTCCTATTGGCTGAATTTAAATTTAAAGCAATTTGATTGTTTTTTAGGCCCCTTTTCTTGACTGATGTCGCTTTGATGTTATATGGAATGCAGTGTGATGATCTTATCCCACTTTTCCAAGAGCAAAAGGTTGGTTTGGAGACATTTTTATGCTTGGATGAAGCCCAACTTCGGGAAATGGGAGTCAAACTTTCGTTCCAAAGAGATCGTATTTTGAAAGGACTTTATAAATTTCACCAACATCCTTTCAAACAGAGAAGCCTACCGAGTATCGGCAGTGAAGCTGAATTTAGGTAAAAAATATCAATCCTAAAAACGAAAGAAAAAAAAAAAATCATTTTTGTATATATATTTTATTGTTAATAATTATTACATTAACCCTTTTATTAATTTATTATTCAATATGTGAAATAATTATTTTATATGTGTATTTAAGTAATATTAATTACCTTTTATTTTCAGTACATATGATCTTTTGATAACGGTAACTAACCTTGTGAAACACTTTACCGTTATGGAAGCTGCGTTTAAGTATCTTCGTAAAAATGTTCCACAGGAGGAATTTAAGGAACCGATCATGAAAACTATCGAGAAAACATTATACAAATATGACTGTATTCTTCACACTACAAAATTGTTACGTAAAAATGCTCTTAAGGTAAATATTATATTATATTTGTAAAAGCTTTTGTATAAACTTTAAAAAAACAATAGACCATATTAGTGTGTCGTCACATACATGTGCTGCCATCTGAAAGCTGAGACTTTTGGAAGTTTTTGACTGGTTTAAAATACATGTGACATTACTTTTGTTACCTTAATTTTATGAATATCTTTAATTTTGGAGCAAAAAATATGTATTTTTGATAAATATACACTAATATATACAGTCCGGATACTTTATATTATAGAATAATGATTTTATAAATATATAAATAATGATTCGAAGATATATTTAGTTACGTTTTTAAATAATATAAAATTCGAAATATCTTTAGTATTTATTTAATTAACACTAAGTAATCATTAATATTTTGTTTTATAATGCATAATGGTGTATTGTTTTGCTCCAAATTGTAACCATTACAGCTACATTCTTAATTGCTATTTTTTTCGTTTTTTGACAGATGAAAATGAAAATCAATAATGGATCAAATAAATACAACATATTGTTCCTTCAAACCATTTAGATATGGCATACACACTTATTGCTATGTTACTTGCCATTATAGGGAAAAATTGCTAAGCGATATGACATCTGGTGGGATTTTAGCAACTACAGAAATAGACATTCTATCGCGCTTTTTTTTATAAAAAATGTTTGCATAAAAATATAATTGCATAAAAACAAGTATTAATATTGTAGCAAAATTACAAAAACCACCAGTAAACATTAAAATTCACGTTGTTTATATGTAACGAATGTCTATTTTGAAGGTTCCAAGTTTGCCGAAATAACGCTGCGATCTTAAAATACTTCCCCTATAACGATTACTAACGTAAAATTTTCGAAATTAACCTGCAAAATAATATTGTTCTGCAAAAATAATGACATATTAAATTATAATGTATAAAATAAGAATTTTAATAAATAAATATTGACTTGTAGTTTTGATGTGAAGCATTCTCTTACTTTGAAAACTTAATTTATATTTCCAAAATACAATTTAACAAAAAAAACATGTCAAATTCAAATAAAAGGAATCCAACAGCGAGGCGGCAGCACTGAATCCCATTATGTGACGTAGTTACTAATATGGTCTATTAGGTGGACCTGTATAGAGTTAATTCTACAAGGTGTATTCACACTTTTTTTTGTTAAACTTTTTTTTTTTTCAGTTTGACCTAATTGTGCCGAATCAACCAGATTTAATAACGAAAAATTCCAAATTGAGCCAAAAAAATTTCAAGTTGTCAATGTTGAAATATTTTACCATATTCAGCCTTTCGACAGTATCAATCGTTTGTTATGTACGTTATGTTCATTAACACATTGTAGGTAAAATGGTAATTACCATTTATATTGGTTTGAAAACGAGACATTGACAAAATCTCGATCTGTTATAAAATATGTTAATCTTTAAGCTAAATGTAGAAACTATTTTTTATATGTTATAAATAAAAAAACAATTAAATTTAAGTGTACTTTTATTGTTTATAAATAATTTACAAAAACTGTTAAATTTCAAAATATTTTTCTTAAAAACTACATGACAGTTGCGTTTTGAAGTCCAATCTAAAGCACAAAATATATATCACATTGCATTTCACCGAGAAATAGCTTGCCATAATTTTGGGCACAGGAAATTTGCATAATTTTCATTACAATCAAACGGAAAGGGTGCTTTGCAATTTGATTATCTCAACAACGAAGCAAGTTACTAAAAAAAAATACTAAGAAAAGTTGTAGATAATTTAATTACCTAAAACTTTTATTTGAAATATTTTTTTCTATTATCAATTTCAAGAAAATTAATAAAGTAAATTTTTATATTTACATTTAATTCTGAAACTAGAAGATTAACAAAAAAAAATGTATTCAAAAAAATTGTAGACCAGATAATTATCTATAACTTTTATTTGATTTTTTTTTTATTATCCCTTACCAATTTCGAGAAAATGAAAAATTTTAATTTTCAGTTTCACGTATTTCCGAAACTAAACGATATATCAAAAAATTGTATTAAGAAAAGTTGTAGACAATCAAATTTCTTACAACTTTTATTTGAAATATTTTATTCTATCTCTTACCAATTTCGAGAAAAATGAAAAAAAGTGATTTTCGTTTTCATGTATTTAATTTTGAAACTAAATGTTATACTAAAAAAAAATATTGAGGAAAGTTGTAGACAATTTAATTGTCTACAACTTTTATTTGAAACTTTTTTTCATATCTATAATCAGTTTCACTTTTTTTTTTTCATTTTGTACTTTTGTCATTTTCTCGTAATCCTTCTAAACTAAGTGACAAAAAAAAAATGTATTAAAGAAAGTTGTGGACAATTTAATTTGATACAACTTTTATTTGAATTTTTTTTTTCATATCTAACCAAATTCACAAAAATCAACTTTTTTTTCCATTTCAAACTATCATTTTTGCGTAATAGTTTCTGAACTAAACGAAACTTTCACAAAAATCAACTTTTTTTTCCATTTCAAACTATCATTTTTGCGTAATAGTTTCTGAACTAAACGAACTTCCAAAAATTTAAATTAAAAAAAGTTGTAGACAATTTAATTACCTACAACTTTTATTTGAAACTTTTTTTTTCATATCTCTAACCAAATATACAAATAACTACTTTTTTTTTCATTTCGAACTATCATTTTCATGTAATAGTATCTGAACTGAACGACTTATAAAAAAATTTGTATTAAAAAAAGTTGTAGTTAATTTAATTAACTACAACTTTTATTTGAATTTTTTTTTTCATATCTCGAATCAATTTCACAAAATCCTACTTTTTTTTCATTTCGAACTTGTCATATTCGAGTAATCCTGTAACTCCTAAACTAAGCAACTTACAAAAAAAATGTATTAAAAAAAGTTGTAGACAATTTAATTACCTACAACTTTTATTTGAAACATTTTTTCATATCTCTAACCCACTTCACAAAATTCTACTTTTTTTTTCATTTCGAACTTGTCATTTTCGAGTAATCCTGCAACTCCTAAACTAAGCGACTTACAAAAAAAATGTATTAAATAAAGTTTTAGACAATTTAATTACCTACAACTTTTATTTGAAACATTTTTTCATATCTCTAACCTATTTCACAAAATTCTACTTTTTTCTCATTTCGAACTTGTCCTTTTCAAGTAATCCTGCAACTCCTAAACTAAGCGACTTACAAAAAAAAATGTATTAAAGAAAGTTGTAGACAATTTAATTTCCTACAACTTTTATTTGAAATATTTTTTCATATCTCATTCACAAAAATCATTTTTTTTTCACTTTTAACTCTCATTTTCGCGTAATAGTTCCTGAACTAAAAGACTTACAAAAAAATTGTATTAAAAAAAGTTGTAAACAATTTAATTACCTACAACTTTTATTTGAAAATTTTTTTCATATCTCTAACCAATTTTCCGTAAAATTAATTTTTCATTTTCGCGAATAATGCAAATTTCCAGTAAAACAAAGTGATTATAATAATAAAGTGCATCTGTATATGGCCTTATGGAAGTGATACATGACTTAAATATTTGTATTTTTACTTATGAGCGATAGGGATCATTGTCTCCCCAGCGCCCAGGGCGGGAAGTGGGGCTTCTACAGTCAAAACACCGTCTTTACTGAGGGAGCTCTTGATCGACTCCGGGTTTGTACCTTTCGGCAACAAGAATTCACGATTATATTCTCTGTACACAGATTTGCTCTCTGTTTTTTCTTCATGTTTAGCATGAACCTGAAAAGAAAAATATAACATTAAAAAAAAAATCAATATCGATAAATGTGGTACTAAATAGGTCAAGATGAAGTAGATAGTCCCCCGGAAATTATTTTTCATATTAATATATAAATAAATATATGCTCATCTTGCTTATATTTTGGCAAATGTTGCATTTAATTTTTAAAAGCGTAAATTTAATAACCAGTGGAAATTATTGTAACAACCAATGGAAGCCATAGGCGCAATTTTCAAAATCTTAATGAACCTTGCTATATAAAAAAATACAGGAATTTTTGATCAGATTATTTTTTCGGAAAATAACGCATTTTTTGTGTTTTTTGCTTGACCATGTAAAATATTTAATAACTTATGTAACAAAGTAAACTAGCATGCTTTCATGGTTAGCGCTCTCGCGTTCTAATTTGCAAACTAGGGTTCCGGTCTCAAGACAATTTAATTTTGTTTTTTTTTTTTTGCATTTTTATCTTTTAAATTATTTTTTCAAAATTCTAGTTATATTTAGGCAAATATTGCATTTAATTTTTAAAAGCGTAAATTTAATAACCAGTAGAAATTGTTGAAATTGAATACACGAAATCAGAGGGGCGGAGTTATGACTTAAAACAACCAATGGAAGCCATAGGCGCAATTTTCAAAGTCTTAATGAACCTTGATATATAAAAAAAATACTGCACATATTTAGAAACCTAAATAATGGTATATTAGGCATACGAATTAAAATTAGCAAAAAAAAATATTTTAACATAAAATTTGTTTTGGCATCCCAAATATTCATCATTCACTTATTAAATACCTGCGAAACCCTGAAATGTGTGAAAATTCACACTTCACATCAATTTTTATTCTCTCTCTCTCTTTTTCGTCCATTCATTTTATGTTAACCCTTTACTGCATGAATTTTTATTTTATGGCTGAAATAATTCATGGGCATTAGGAATTGGTTCTTATTGATAGAAAAATTAATTAAAAAAATATATTTAAAATTGTAATTATTATTTTTATGAAAAAATAATAATTTAGGGTTTGTGCCATACATGGAAACATTATGATTCTACCTTATGTTACAAAAGAAAATGATTCCGTATTATTTGCTCGTCAATTGCTAGGTGTTCTTCATTAGGGATTAAAAGCAGTCGCCCTCGAATTTTTGAAAGAAAAGGTCGTATCTTCTAGTTGTCCTTTCTCAATAAATTAGTTGAAGTTTTCTTTGAAGTGCAAATTCCGCTTGATATCCTCAAATCTATTGCAGCCCATTACTTGAGATACTGCAGTATCCATTGCTGTGTATGTGGCATATATGAACATTCATGAAGTAACGTTCTGATTCAGTTTTAAAAGCAAAATAAAAAATAAAAATCGTAATGTGCCATATATGGCACACTATGCGGTAAAGGGTTAATTTTGTTGAAAAACACATTTCAAAATGTAAGATCAATGCTTGTGTTATAGTTATTTTATTTTGTAATTTATTAATTGTTTTGTTATTTATTTCTGTGCAATTTGTAATTTATTTTGTAATTCGAGGAAGCCTGTTATTGGTTCTGTGAACTATTGGCTTCCCTCAAAAAACAAAATAAATAAATAAATAAATTAATTTCTATTTTGGATGTCACGTAAAATTATTTAATATCACGTCATAAAAAATGTGACGATTAAATTGACGGAACTGCATTGACTGGCCGATTAGCCTATATAAGGAATAAGTTATTCAAAACAATTATTTTATACTTACTAAAAGTTTGTTGTCAACTGTTTTTACAACAATTTCTTCTGGAGCATATTGACTGACATCAAATCTAAGTTTAAGACATTTGTTGTTGCCGTCTTCTTGGATAAGAGGTGAGTTAATGTCGTCCAACCAGGTGTTCACCTCAGGTCTGTGGGCTAAGTCTGTTCCTGTACTATTCTGTGACGATGTTGTCGTACTATAAAAAAAAATATATATAAAACAAAAATAAAACCAAAAAAATATAAAATTCATATAGTAAAATTTTTGCGAACAATCCTGCCGTAGCAAAAGGGTGGAAAAGGCTAGTAAACCCTCCATTTAACGGACTAATAAGGAGAGGGCTGTCCATCAAATCAGAGACTCAATTTTCGCGAATCAAGAACATACTATTCAGCGCTGGTAGTAAGAAATATATAACACTTTACTCAATAAGTCTCCGGTCTGACAAATATATGGCAACACTGTTGACAGACCCATATGATTTCTGGATAGTACCCACTTTCAAACGATACGTGTGAAAATTTCATGACATTCTGACAATTAGTTTAGAGGTTACAGTGGTTTTAGTAACTCCAGTTTTGTAATTTTCAAAAGAATGGATAAAAAAAATTTCGTGTGTTGATTAAACATTGTTTTTTGATGGAAAAAATACTGTTGAAGCCAAACAGTGGCTTGATAAGCGTTATAGAGACTCTGCACCAGGCAAATCAACTATTACTGGAGCTTTAGGAGCGTTGGAATGAATGTATCACTCTTGAAGGAGAGTATGTTGATGAATAAAGTCGAATTTCTAAAAAAAATATTGTTTTTCTTAGTTAGACCGGAGACTTATTGAACGACGTGGTAAATTACTTAGCCTTCTTTTGATTTCTTGACTTTTACGACCGACGCCCATTAAGTCAGTGTTTCCCAACCGCCAGTCCGCGAGATATTTTTTTACACTGCAACTATTCGCCTAATAAGTTATAATCCACTTAATTTTGAGATGAAAATCTCGGTCTTTAATCTGTTAATTGCTTAAGTAATAATTTATTTCTTTTTTCATTAATTATATGTGATTTTTTATTTGTTGTTTTTTTTTGTTTATAATCAGTGCAATAAAAAAATATCGGATTCAGATAATGTTTATGAGAGTGAACCAAAATATAAAATACATTTTATTTAAGATTATTTTTTAAACTGATGAGCAGAAAAAAATCGTAATTTTTTAACTGATAATAAAGAATAAAATATTCTCCTAAATTATAGTAGAAAATAAATTTCAAATACAAATAAAAGCATTTAAAAATCTCTCGGAACTAAACCGAAAGCCGAAAAAAAAAAACTATATTTTTGCCGGAACGAAAACCGGAACCGAACTGATATATATTTTTTTATTTGAACCGGAACAAAAACCGAAACAAAAAAAAATAACGGTTCGAATCCCTGCATTACTTTCTAAACTTGCCGGTCCGCGAATTTTTTCTAAAGGAAGTTAGGAAGTTAGTTTTCTGTTAGGAAACGTTGTTTTAAATCAGGCGTTATTGAAATGTCATTCGGTCTGAGCAATTCTGAACGTGATGCTATGGTAATTCCCCCAGAGTAATTTTATCGGCGAAGAACCGATTTACATCTGTGCTCATACACAAGGAAAGAACCAATTTAAAGTTGTGTTCATGTACCGGCGAAAAGCGGAAAATTTTTAGAATTATGATCGGTTTCATTTTAACAACCAGTCAATAGTCCGTTAAATCGAGGGTTACTGTATGCAGCGGCGGCCGGTTAAGCATGTTTGGGAGGGCAATTGGTATGATCGGACAAGGTCGTACTATATCGCTCAACTGTAGTATAGCAACGACAAAGCGTGTCCGATCATGCTGATTGCCCTCCCAACCATGTTTCACCAGCCGCCACTAACTGTATGATGAAAATATCGTACCTAATCTACAAACAGAAAGGAAACGGCGTAGTGGTTCTCAACCAGGGTGTCGAGGCAGTGTTATTTGAAAGATACCGTGAACTCCATAAAATAACTACGGGTATAATACGAAGAAATGAGAGTAAAGTGCTTTAAATTTTTCATATTTTACTTTAGAGTGCCGTTGCAAAAAATGTTGAGAACCACTGGCGTAGAAGCGTAAAGGTGCAAAAGCCATCGTTGCTATGCGCAAAAAACTAACCTAAAAGCCATATCGCTGTTAAACTAGTATTTATTTGAACTAGATTTTCTTTATATTAGTTTTTACCTGCTCGATGTCTTGGTGATTGTTTCGCCTGACGATGATCCATAATTGTAAGACATGCAAGTTAAATTTAATTGTTAGTAAATACGGTTCTGTTAGATCAAATCTACACCTTACTAATGACGGTCCTGCACAAAATATACAATATTATAATCTAAATATTTAATAATCAATTCAAACAGCAAGAGAGTAGACGAAAAATAATTATTGCATATAAAACCTAGAAGACAATCGCATGTCTTTAAAAAGTACGAAATCGGACGACCAAGAATAGGGGATACGCATAAAATTTAAGGCCTTATCACACTAGAACGCTATCCAAGTCTTATTTTTGTAGGTTTTTTTTCAGGTTCCAAGTCTTCAGGTCTTGACATATCACACGGTATTTGGATATTAGTTAAGACTTGGAAATTGTTTGTTTACCCATGCGCACATCGTGAAATTATGACAGTTGACAGTTATATTTTGACATAAACAAAAGACAAAGACGCGTCAGCTGTAAGACCTGGGTAAAAAGACCGAGATATTGTATCCTGTTTCATTTGCCTGGTCTTCAAAACCTAGGTTTTTTCTTCATACTATCACACGCACAAGACTTCGATTCGAATGCAAAGACTTTAATTTTCCACATTTAGACTTGAATAATAACTCTAGTGTGATAAGGCCTTTAAAACTACATTTTTTTGATATGTTAATGTTAGTCATGTCACCTAACAAAACAAAAATCACATTTTAATTAATATTACAGCCAAATTTTTTAATTAAAATATTGTAAATTTGAAATAAGCCGACAACAGCGCAAAGGTTGCCGAGTAAATACGACTGAGCATGACGTCATACCCCAGACAGCCCAGACTACAACATAATCTTTACGTGTGTATATTGTATTGTTCGAGAGTTTTGTATTTGTTTTTAAACAATTTTTCATGCATTTATTATTAAAATGGCAGATAAAGATTTTGTTAGGGCTCAGAGTAATAATTTACCCAACATTGATGCATTTATGCTCATGGAATATATGAAAAATAATGAATGCTACAGTGCTGAAGAAATACGTGGTGTCAAAACAGACTTGTAAGTAATCCATTTATATATTCTATAACTTTATGTAAACAAACGCTGCAACTCTGTAAAATGTAAATATTTATGTAATTTAGATGTCAGAATTTTACTACATTGTTTACATGAAGTTACAAAACGTTAGAGGCATAATTGAAATACTGCAATATAGGTTATATATTTTAATATAAAATTTAATTCGGTAAACATGTATAAATCGTTTTTATACAATTAAACTTTATTTTAATTAAAATCACTCTAACTTTACACAATCTATAAAAGTTATACAAGCAAATAAGTTCACGACAGACTGTGTAGGCTGTACGCTGTACACTGGGTAGGCTGTACGCAGTACATTTAAGTGGGGTATGACGTCACACGTGGTTTCGCGCACTACATACATTTATGATTTTTTTAAGCCTTCAAATTAAAAAAAAATGCAAAACTGTTTTTTATGTTTATATGCAACAAGAATATAATAAAAAAAATTTAAATAATGTCTATCCCCTATTTCACAAACCGGAACGATATTTTCCATAATTTCACGAAATGATTGCGAAAAAAAAATTAATAATAATAATAACTGACCTACTCAAAAACTCATTGTAGGTTGCTGAAAACTAAAAAATGACGTAAGATGTAAAAGTACAACGTCCGAGTACGGTTTAAAATAAATAACTGGGTCATAGATCAATTTTGTGGACATACAGACATACATAATCTGTCCGGTATTTGAACCCGACCGGGCAATAACGGCATCCGCTACCTCTGCACCCGAAGCCGGCAAAGCATTATAAAAAATAAAAAATTAACATACTATTTCATTCAATGTATCTTATTCATTCCAGACGATGATGTCATAGCTTAGTAATGTTAATCTTAATATGGGAACAGTAACTTAGCGTAGGCTTAGTTTGAAAGAATTTGAACAGTGACGTACAAAAAAGGGGGCTTAAGAAAATAAGATTAAATTAAATAAACAAAATATCACGCAATAGTACAGCAGTGGCGTACGCAAAAAAATATTTCATGGGTGATATTTCACAACATTGGAATTTATAAATATTGAAAAGGCGAGTAATCTTGAAATACGGTAATAGACCATATTAGTGTGTCACATACATGTGCTGCCATCTGAGAGCTGAGTCCTCTGGAAGTTTTTGACTGGTTTAAAATACATGTGACATTACTTTGGTTACCTTAATTTTATGAATATCAATTTTGGAGCAAAAAATATGTATTTTTGATAAATATATACTAATATATACAGTCCAGATACTTTATATTATAGAATAATGATTTTATAAATATATAAATAAGGATTCGAAGATATATTTATAGGTTACGTTCTTTAAATAATATGATAATCAAAATATCTTTAGTATTTATTTAATTAACACTAAGTAATCGTTAATATTTTGTTTTAGAATGCATAATGGTGTATTGTTTTGCTCAAAATTGTAACCATTACAGCTACATTCTTAATTGCAAATTTTTTTTACCGATGAAAATGAAAAACAATAATGGATTTAAAAAAAACCAACATATTGTTCCTTCAAACCATTTAGATATGGCATACACACTTATTGCTATGTTACTTGCCATAATAACGATTATTAACGTAAAATTTTGAAAATTAACCTGCAAAACAATATTGTTCTGCAAAATAATATTGTTCTGCAAAAATAATGACATTAAATTATAATGTATAAAATAAGAATTTTAATAAATAAATATTGACTTGTAGTTTTGATGTGAAGCATTCTCTTACTTTGAAAACTTAATTTATATTTCCAAAATACAATTTAACAAAAATATAACATGCTAAATTCAAATAAAAGGAATCCAACTGCGAGGCGGCAGCACTGAATCCCATTTTGTGACGTACTTACTAATATGGTCTATTATAATTTTAGGTGGGGGGTGGTTATGACTGTTTTGGAAATATTTTTGATAAAATCCACATCAAAATAATTTTTTAAAAAATATAATTTGGTCTATTAATAAAAGAAAGAGCTTTTATTGGATACCCTCCTATATATTAAAAATTTTAAAACATATTTCTCTAAAAATACCTTGATTATATTTTTTTGTAGTTTTTCGTAGTTTCAGTTTTTTGTCTAAACATGAATCAAAGAACTATATATGTATGCCAAATTTCAACTATCTACATCCAGCCATTTGGCTAAAATTTCTACCGTAAAGACCAGTGGTTTACAACCTTTTTTGACTCGCGAAACCTTCTCAACATAATATTTGTTATCGCGAAACCCATCTCTAAAATCCTAGATGGTGCACCGTACTTTAATTATGTAAAATACACTTTAAACCAAGCGCGCACTCATTATTTTTCGGGGGGGGGTCTCAAAAGTAAAAAAAAAAATCTTAATGGGGCTCAGAAGCAACATTTTTTTGTTGGAGGTGGCTCATAACCCTTTACAAGAAAAATTTGTCACTTGAAAACGTGTTTTTAATGTTTGCGGGGGGGGGGGAGACCGTGAACCCCCCACGCCTGCTTCAGACTACCATATATGACAATATCAAAATTATCAACAATAAATGTTTTTAATCAATTCCGTTCATAAACCCCCTTATTCAGAATCAAAATATCTTCCAATCAATGTTTTGTGCTAAATCGGCCTTATTTAATATCTACTTTATTCTATTAAATTTTGAACTTTCCATTGACGCAGTAGAAATGCCAAATAACATAAACTAATGCCAAAAGTTTTAATGGTCCCCCCTAGAACATCGTTGGGAACCGTACAAAGGCTTTTAGTTATACCTGCGAAACCCTAAAAGACAATGGTTCGTTTTACGACGCAATACCATTTAAAATAAACCGAAACAAAACAGTGCATAATCTATAAACGTGTATTAAAACCCGATTTTTTAATTCTGTCAAGTTCTACGTCTCCTTTTAAGGAGTTGGTGCAAAATTAGGTCAAGGATTTTGAGTAATTCAAAAAACTGAATCAATAATTACTTAAGCGACAAATTAATAAAGTAAAAATTCAAAATTACGAAAAAAATATGTAAGTTTTAGATAAAACTCTAACTAATTAAAACGTTTCATGTTTATTAACTTTTCAGTGTAATGTTACAACTTGCAATTTAATTATTGTAATATGAACATAGCATTAGTCATAACTTATTCTGTTTGAATGTATTCAAATGTTCTAAATTAGCATTAGCAAAGAAATGATGTCATGTATATAAAAACACAGTTTATGCAACTTAAAAAAATGTTTTAAGCTTCCTACTAGGGTTCAGGGCGTAACGAGAAGGATTATTTATAGATTTCTTCGTCTTTAATTCCTAACAAAATATTTAGAGCAAAACATTCAGTAAAGCGACACCAAAAACATTTTAAAAACAAAAAAACACAGTTAGATATGAATTTAAAAGAAAACTGACAGATTTACAATGATTTTTGAGTAAATTTTGAAATTATTTCCATGAATAAACACTATTTCTAAAAGCCGGTATTAGAATGTTGACTCGTCAGGTATAAATATCAATTAATATAACTGCGTACTTAAATTCAAGACTAAATTATTACGTAATGAGTTAAATTACAAAAATAGCCGGTGAAATATTAGAAAAAAAAACAGTTAAATACGTCAAAAATCAACCCCAAACCAATAAAAATATCAATTAATAAGTAATATCTACCTAGTTGTGCTTTTGAAGAAGTTGTTAGATTCTCTATTCATAAGCTCAGATCTAAATTTCGACATCTCCTCTTCCATTTTCCTCATTTCAGCATCAAATCTTTCTCTGATATTACTGAATTCGGTGTCAATAACGCTAAAGTCACCCAATTTAATGGGGATCTGTCGGTTTAATCTGCTATCTGCCATTTTGCACTACACAAACACAACACTTAAAACAATATTCACTGCACTGTTGCAACGAAAGTCTGTCTCTGAATGACTCTTCGTGGTAGGTGATCGTTTTAAATAGAATTTCTTTTATGCGCATGCGTATATGAACCTACCCACATAGAAAATACAATCTGGGATCTAAAATACGTTTTACATACAAAAAAATAATTAATTAAATATTTTATTGTTAGTTTTATTAAATAATTAGTGTTAAAATACAATTTAAAAGGTATAAACTATTGATTTTTTAATAAATAAACGTACACACTATTGTTTAAGTGCGTGAAAATTAATTATAAAAGAGACCGCGATTTTTTAAAATGTCTGTTGTTTACATCGTAGAACAATCCAGAAAATTTTCCTACACTATTTTCAATGAATATTTAAATTGTGAGTCAAGTATTTTACGTATTTGGTCAAAGAATAATGCAAGATGATTTTATTTATTTACTTCTTGACTTATATGGTCAACAGTTGTCAACAATAAAAAATAAGACAGCTCATTAAATAAAAATTTCAATTCATTAAACTATATTGTGTTATACAATAAATTTATATCATTTATATTTTGTGTAGCAGCCAGAATATTTAACTGGCAAAGTAACAATTCATATTTAAATTGGCCTATATTATACACGATTGCACTTAAGAAGCCATTTTGCATATTTAAAAACGTTTTATTATATCATGTTACAATTAATTACGTATGTTTACACATATCAATTTTCATTAATGAGTAAATCAATTATGCTTCAACACATACGCGAAATACAGGTTATGAAAATTAAATTTTCTGTAATTTTTTTTACGTTTCATAACCTTAAAAACTTAACATGATGGACATCTCAAAAGAGAATGACGTAATTTTTTTATTTACTTAAGCATACAACTTAATAAGTTAATGTTGACTTAACAGAAGTGTTTAAGATTGGAACTGGACAAAAAATGAACCACTTATGACGAGTGGAAGTGAAATTTTAACTTTATTAAGGTAACCTGAAATGATTATTAAAAAACTGTTGATTTTGATGTGATTATAGAACAAATATTTTAAGACATTCAGTATTATGTTGGCTTCTTACATTTATTAAATACCTATAAAACCCTGAAATGTGTGAAAATTCACACTTCACACACATTTTTTTTATCTAATTCCCAGTGGCGGCGCCAGCGGGGGGGTCCGCCGCCCCCACAAATTGCTCTGGCTCCAGTTGCTCCCCCAGAATTGTTTGGAAAAAAATGTATTTTTTCATTGCTAAATTATGGTTAATAATGTTACGTATTTTTTGAATTTATGGCGAAGGTAGTTTGCGTCTTTTTATTAAATTAAAAATTGATGTGAAGTGTTAATTTTCACACATTTCAGGGTTTCGCAGGTATATAATAAGTGAAGGCGGCATGCCGAGAGTGTAGAACGAATATTGCTTTGTAGTTACCACGGCAAAATGAACGATATTCTTAAAATAATTTATTGTCTGTTAATCTAAGAGCTTTAAAAACAAATTTTATTGTAAAATATTTTTTTGATAATTTTAATTAGCATACCTAATACCATTATTTAGGTTTCTAAATATGTGCAGTATTTTTGTTATATAGCAAGGTTCATTAATATTTTGAAAATTGCGCCTATGGTTCCATTGGTTGTTTTAAGGTATATGCTCCGCCCTTTTGGTTTCGTATACATGACACATAGAAAGAAAATATAATTTCAACTAGTTATTAAATTTACGCTCTTAAAAATTAAATGCAACATTTGCCAAAATATAACTAGAATTTTGACAAAATAATTTAAACAAGCTACCTGGAAGCTAACCTTAGTTTGCCGCGTAGCAAGCAAGCAAGTTAACCAATTAGACCAGGATTCGCCTTCTAGTATAATGTGTTACATAACTATAACTTTTGTACATCGTCAACAAAAAAAAAAACAAAAAATGCGTTATTTTCCAGTTCACACCAATGTACATTACTTAGATTTTTTTTCAGATTTTTAGTTTAAACCATCTGGACTACAGGATTGGAACAACATTTTTTTTTGCACAATTTTGGAAAAATCGCATCAATATAATTTTGCAAAAAAATATTGATCGTAAATCCACGTACTAAGGGCTTTCATTTGATACCCTACTCAGTATTTTAAAAAAATATATTTTTTTTCAATGACATATTTGTTTAAATTTTTAGGGGGATATGTTTTTTTAGATTTGGTTGTACCTAAAAATGTAATAAAAAAAATAATAACAGCTGATTCTTGTGTGTAGAATCAGAGCCGCAGTAAGGAAAACTTGCGCTAGGGGCAGAGCCGTGTTTTGGCGCCCTTAGCAAATAAAAACAAGGTTCTCACCTCCCAAAATCTAAGTGACGAGCAAAAAAAAGGGGGTTCTCCCCTCCCAAAATCCAAGTAACGAAAAAAAAAAGGTCCTTACTTCTCAAAAATCCAAGTGACGAGCAAAAAAAAGGTCCTCATCTCTCAAAATCCAAGTGACGAGCAAAAAAAAAGGTCCTTACCTCCCAAAATTCAAGTGACGAGCAAAAAAAAAGGTCCTCGCCTTCACAATGGCGCCCCTTAGTCAAGCCCGTCAGCGTCCTTTTCTTCCTTAGTGCGCCCCCTCCTCCCCCCCTTACTGCGGCTCTGTGTAGAATGTATTGTGTAGTGTTCAGTAAGCTCTGCCTACTATAATACGTCATGTATATAAATATGTATTTCTTTACTTTTCATTCAACCTATTTAATTATGAAATCTTTATCAAAAAGGAACAAATCACATATTTTTTTATATGATAAATTTGTAAATTTATATTTAAAATGTTTCTAATATGGTAGTGTTAGAAATTTTCCATGTAATATATGAGTTGGTTACGTGTATTGGTATGTAGGTAGGTAGGTAGGTATCGATTAAATACTTTTTAGTCCTATTTCTTGTTGTACAACCGTGTACACCTACATTGCTCATATCTTTCTTGGAATTTGTTACGAAAGCTCTAAGGGGCCGGGAGGGAATGTATCTGTCTGGCTGTGGCGTCGCGTAAGTCGACTATTTTTGTCCGGATTCTGGCGCGATATCCCTTTGGATAAATATAGAACTACTGTTACCAGCTGTCATACAATGATAACTGGATGAAGACCAATTAAAAAAATATATTGACAGCAAATTTTATATTAAAAAATATAATTAAATATAATAAATTATCTACGCTGAAAATATCGAGGAACTACAAAACAGAATTACCGAACAGTGTGCCAATTTAACTCCTCAAATTCTTATAAATTATTTTAATAGTATAAAGACGAGTAAATTTGTGTCTGCTGGAAAACGGTGGTCATTTTGAACAGCTTCTTTAGTTTTTTATGTTTATTTTTCTGTACCTGTGAAATCAAAAAATATATTCTATAAGTCTGTTCCAAACGGTTAAGCGGAACTAAATGGGAATTTAGTTCTTTTAGGTTGTCACGAGAAGGGACCTTGCTTGGGTTATTTCATTTTTCACGTTGGGATGTCAAAATTTAAAATTCCAACAATGAAACCATGGAAACGAATGACATATGTCAAAATTAAATATTTTTTTTAGATATTTTAATGACAAAAAAATAAATAAATGGGAAATTTGTATTAAGAATGACACAAAAAATCAAAATATGACATTTTAAAATGATATTAGCCTTAACCAAAAAATGTTTATTGTAAGTATGATTTACAAAGCTTAAACAAAACGGCCGAAAGGCACGATTTAAACGATGAAAGTAACTAGATTGCAAAATCTAGTTCCGCTTAACCGTTTGGAACAGACTGTATAATAATAATTTATTATTGTGCTGCCCTTAAAATCTCATTCTTGTTTTCCAAAATTTAATAACATATTTAAACAAAAATATTCATCCTTGAATTAGATGGTTACGTCCGTAAAATATAATAAGATGAGGAAGTAATGGTATTCGGACTGGTCAGAAATTAAAATTAAAACAATATTTTAACTTCGCTAACGTTTCGATTTAATATTAAATCTTCATCAGAGCTAGGTTAAAAAGTCACAAAATAAAATAAATTGGTCTGATAAATAAAATAGATCGTCCACATACTGTGAGAAGTCATTGAACTTCTTCTTAAAAATATTCATTTTTTGAATGTAAATTCCAAATTTTTCTCTGCAAATCTTTCCGAAACATGTAGTCTGTGGTTCTATCTGTTTTCTTATTATTACCTCTTCCCATGTTCGTTGACTTAAATTTTTCTGCACCTTCATAAAAAAGGATAATACACAGTAAGTGTATTATCTGCCTTGTTTATTTCAATATCTTATTAACCTTTTTTATATTAAAAAAAATCACTTGCTAACCTAGTTGCTACGCCCATGCCCTAGTTGTAACTTATTTTAAATTTCCCGCTATACTGTATTTGATCAGTGTAAATCGTACTCGGTTCGCAGCGCTATCTACTTTGAAATAGACCATAGTTTCGTATTACAAATTGAGACAGATTATAATACGTGTAAATTTTAGATTTCAATTTTTATTTGCAAACAATTTTTAATTGAACTTTATATATGATTTTTTCGCGGAACACTTGAAGGTGCATCGCGGGAAACCAGTGTTCCGCGGCACACGCTTTGAAAACCAAGAGCATAGACTAATGGCCAATAAAACAATATAATTAAAAAAAAATAAATAAAAAATAATTTATAATTTTAATGATTACAAAGGCTGTGCCTAAACGTTAGTCAGTTGTTATATAAAGCTTGCAATAGACTATTTTATTTTTTACAATACAAGCAGATTTTCCGGCGCTGCCCGAGGAGTTGAAGATAAAATTTGTTAATCGCAACAGTAATTTATTTTTTAAATTACTTCGTTGTAAACAATATTGGCAGTTTGTTGTATTGGCGAGAATAATCTGTAATCGAATATGTCGTAACAATATGTGCATTCTGTAATGTTTTATTTATTAATTATCATATCAATGATATGCAAGAGAAGTAAGTAGGTAAGTATGCATAA